>JAHVAK010000033.1:17067148-17667148 GCA_019845155.1 Luehdorfia chinensis | reverse complement strand
AGCCATATCGCGTACATTAAAGAGGGCGCATGGATTTTATAATATTATACGTGATTGGTTGATAAATTATTTCTTTATATTCCCTCGTGGTTGGACCATCGCAGACCCGTGTATTCTGCCATGAAGCACTGATAGATTATTGGGCATGTGAGACTTAACAACAGATGTCTCAGGAGGAAGGCGACTGTGCCACACAGAAAACTTCTGGAAGACACAGCATTTGTTATGGGCAGACATAACACCTATGAACAGGTTAACGTTTTGCCCGACTCGTTACTTTCCCCTATAAAGTGAAGAAATATGCATAAAATATAAATGAATGTGGAAACATACTTTTTATAAATTTATTTCGATCAAATCTTTTATTAAAATCAAATAATTTTATAAGTTTTCGATGGAAAGGAATTTCTTACGACAGAAATAATATTTAGGAATAAAGTTTCCAGCCGTCTCTCACGTACGGCTCAATTCAATATGTGTGCATTGCAATGTCTACGGAGATATTATTGCAAATTCGTGAAACGAAATTTTCATCGGATATTGCATCACGGTGCAGAAAAAGAATTTCAATTTTATTCTCGTCTGAATCGCATAAAAAATAGAACTACTTACAGTAGAGTTAACATCTGGTAATATTGATCAACTTGTGACGTCTCCGATAAATTGATGTTTCTTATTGTTCCAATGATATTTATATTCGATTACCGTGTACAAGTTACCGAATAATTTCTTTCTGAATACGTTGTCCAAGAACTGTTCAATGTGTGAGATTAATACTTTGGCAATTCCGTCCTTGTGAATTTTTGAAAACGGTACGCGGGGAAAAGCCATTATTGGACAACAAAAGTGACTCTATTCTGTAGATTGGGTGGAGACGATGCTCTAGAGATTCCTACGAGTATGAAGAAAAGTAAGTTACTTTGCTAAGATCCGCATGCAGAATATAAAAATGGTGTATATTACCTAGTTTTTTGAAGTGCACCACCCGCCCTCCCTCAGTAGCGTGCACAAGCAAACTAACACCGCCACCAGGAACCGCCACCAGGTACCCTCCACCAACCGCTACAATACCACCACTAGATAATATACACCACTGAAGTCGAGAACACGACACGTGTTTCGCCCCAAAACGAGGCATTATCAAGCGTAATAGACTCTACGACAGACGGCCGCCGAGTTTCCTACGAGTATGTTTGGGTTTGTCAAAATTAAAAAGTCTTTTGTGGATCTGTAAAATTTTAAATTTCTAAAACTGTCACAAAAAACTGAAACAGATTTTAAATACGAAAACTATTTTATTGTGGGCCGGTTGCTGTTATTGCCCAATTTCTTTCTAATGAAGAAAAGTAAGTTACTTTGCTAAGATCCGCATGCAAAATATAAAAATGGTGTATATTACCTAGTTTTTTGAAGTGCACCACCCGCCCTACCAAGCGTAATAGACTCTACGACAGACGGCCGTCTGTCGTAGAGTCTATTACGCTTGATAATGCCTCGTTTTGGGGCGAAACACGTGTCGTGTTCTCGGCTTCGGTGGTGTATATTATCTAGTGGTGGTATTGTAGTGGTTGGTGGAGGGTACCTGGTGGCGGTTCCTGGTGGCGGTGTTAGTTTGCTTGTGCACGCTACTGAGGGAGGGCGGGTGGTGCACTTCAAAAAACTAGGTAATATACACCATTTTTATATTTTGCATGCGGATCTTAGCAAAGTAACTTACTTTTCTTCATTATAATGGATTTCCGCAAAGTAACGCCTGATTCTATTAACAATTTCTTTCTGTATGCAAATATCCCATATTAACTTTATTACTTCATTTAAATGAAACTAATTTTACGGATTTTATCGCGTTTAATTTTTTTACTATTTTCACACGTTTCGAGTGCTTTACAGCACCCGTGGTCACGGGAGGACTGAGGTGATAGATGTCCTGATGTCATAGTTAACCTGGGGTACCTTCAGCTTTTAATTATTATTTTTGGTCCGATCTACGCAGCTGCTTCACGTCAGCTATGTGTTCTTTCAGCATCGTCGTTCTAGGAAGTCTGCAGTCTGTGACCATGTTCTGGATCATCCCAACCATTACATCAGATTTGATAAACCACAGATCCTTGCAAAAGAACACCGATTCCTACCAAGGATGATTCGCGAGGCTATTGAAATCAAAAAACATTCTAATTTCAATAGAGAAGATGGTACGGTATTACCACCAGCTTGGGATCCAATAATAAATAAAATTAAATCAAAAACCAAGCACACCACTGCAAGACTTCAATACACAGTTAGCTCTTTCTGCGTAGATCGGACCAAAAATAATAATTAAATGCTGAAGGTACCCCAGGTTAACTATGACATCAGGACATCTGTCACCTCAGTCCTCCAGTGACCATGGGTGCTGTAAAGCACTCGAAACGTCGGATTATAAATAGAAAAAAATTAAACGCGATAAAATACGTAAAATTAGTTTCATTTAAATGTGTAGTGTTCGCGTAAATATAAGAAATCTTTATTAATTTAATTTGATATGAAACAGTGTCGGTTGATGATTATTTTGAATTCAATAAAAAATTCTAGCTCAGAAAATCCCGAACGTACCTCGTTCTGTCCCATTACTATCCTTTTGCCCTTCGTCAATTTGATAACGCAAATTTACAACCATATTTGACCCGGCATTATGTATCTAACAATTAATTAAATTCTCAAGTGCTTTCAATTACCCTTTTCCCATTATACTCCTCCCGGGTATTGTCTCCATTAAGCCGGGTAACCGTCCCTACTCCTGTGAACGTAGCATCATCTATCAGGTATTGTTCGGCTCTCAGAGGAACAGTTATCCTCTTTCCACAGATCCTATAAACCAATGTTTACAATGAGCCTGATTCTGAACAATACTGAGAAATTGACGATTTAATATTACTGGACTTTTTATCATGTTTTGCATTGTTATCTTATAACGTCCCCTTTTACAACCGTCATTTCTTAACAGTCAACCGTCGTTTCGTGATGAGGTTTCTCTGACGGAGAAGAAACAGGCGAAAGAATCTCCGAATATTCCGGTATTCTCTTTTTTATAAATCCTATTTTATCTCAGTCAAAAATATATTATAATTAAATTGTGAAAGTGTTTGCACGTACACTACGTACGGTCCCGGGTTCGAATCCCAGCTGGAGCCAACATTTGTGCTAAAACAAATCGTTGGTTTTCGGGTCTGGTTGCGTTGTGATTGTCCCCGTGTTTCTGACACTGCATCCTAGCCTATCTCCGATCTTATCGCATCAGCATTACATCGGGCGCGGGTAGGTTGGGACGAGTGAGTGCCTCTGTGTTTGCGCGTACACTTGTGGCACTATAATATCTCCTGCGCAGTGGATGGCTCTCGACATTCGGATTCGGAAGTTGTGGCCGTAGTCGAAGTCGGCTAGGAGAACATCATCACCATCATCATCATTATTCACAAAAAAAACAATATTTTGCATTATTTTATAATTTAGACGAGAATAGTTAATAGTTTCATGAGAATTCACATATGCGTCACCTACGTTCAATGGCATACGTACAGTTAATAGAATCAGGCGTTACTTTGCGGAAATCCATTATAGTAAAGGAAAGAAAGTTAATTTGCTAAGATCCGCATGCGAAATGTAAAATGGTGTGTATTACTTAGTTTTGAAGAGAACCGCGAGTGTCAACCGCCGAGTACTCGGCGGTTGACAGTCGTAGAGACAATATCACTTGATAATGCCTCGTTTTGAGGTGAAACACGTGTCGTGTTCTCGACTTCAGTGGTGTGTATTGCCTAGTGGTAGTGTTGTAGTGGTTGTGGGTATCTGGTGGCGGCTCCCGGTGGCGGTGTTGGTTTTCTTGTGCTGTTTCTGTTGAGGGAGGGCGGACGGGCAAGTGTTTGTTAAGCTACTACGCTAACTACTTTAAATAAATTGTAAAATATTGTGAGAAATATAAATCTGTAATGAATAAATCATTTGTAAGTGATAAATCAAGGCGTTTCTTTGCAATGGATCAAGAGAAGGACAGTACAACTGAACCCTAGTCACATGGGTACAGTAGTACTGCTCCCCCAAAAATAACCCTGGGTCTTCAGCTTTGACATCAGAAGTGGGAGTAATACACACCATTTTACATTTTGCATGCGGATCTTAGCAAATTAACTTTCTCTCCTTTACTATAATAGATTTCCGCAAAGTAACGCCTGATTCTATTAACTATTTTTCATCATCATCATTTCAGTCTATCACTAGTCCACTGCTGAACATAGGCCTCTCCCCATAGCCTTGCCACCAAAGTTTGAAGCTCTCAGTTTTTGGGAGGATTTTGCCATAGTTGCCCCGCTTAGCAGGCGGGTTGGCAACCGTTCAGTATCAGGCCAGTGTTCAGTATATTCAGCAGTGAACTATAATGAAGAGACAATATTTATGAAGTTTCATGAGAAGAAGATGAAACAAGTGAGTGAGTCTTTTGTTTATGAAAAAACAGTTATTTAACTAGCTAAATTATAAACTAGCTAATCTGCCCTGGCTTCGCATGGAAGTTATCGTATAGGTCTGTATAGAAAAAAAGGCCCCAGCCCGTTTACATATATAGAACTAAATGTTAATAAAAATTCTTAGTAGGTGTCTATGTTGAGAAAGAAATATGTATCTCAAATTTCAAGTCAATAGGTCTTGTAGCTTCAGAGACATCGTGATGAGGTACATCATTAGTAGTAAGTCAGAAACATGGCGGATTACATAGTTTCATTTCTCACTTATAATGAAGGATCTATCTACGGTGGCTGTTACTTCAGTAACTTGGATTGGACTACGATGAGGCATTGACACAAAATAATTCGTGGCATCCGATAATATTTCGAAGACATGTGAAGTCCGCCAACCCGCATTGGAGCAGCGTGGCGGATTCTTCCTAGCTCCAAAACCCTCTCAGAAATGAGAGGAGGCCTGTACTCAGTAGTGGGACATTTATAGGCTGAAACTTTACTTTACTTTTTATCCGATAATATGAGCCGCCACTTTTGTTCATCCCGCGCCACCTCACAGTCTTCGATCTGGAGCTCACGCAAAACATTATCGACTTTATATCACCACCGGTACCTGGGACGGGCTATCGGGGCGTACAATTCTGTTGTACGCACCGAAGTTTCACAGCCCGATGATCCCCCATTTTTAAACTTATACGAGTATTTAAGCTTAGACGAGTAGACTTTAAACTCGCTGGTGATGTTTGGCTCGGTTCACCAAATTCCCAGCTGTGCCTTCTTCTCCACTCTCTTTTCTGTTCATACTGGATCCACTTTTTCTCTGTCACAAGCAGTTTAGTTTGCCTATAGAGGACTTACTTCACTTTTTATTTATTGTTACTTTTAATTGTTTTATATAAAGGAAATAAATAGGCAGTGGTGTCGTTTTTGCTATAAATGTTCAAATTATTGTTACATTTACAACCAACAGTGCGGAAACACTGAAAGCGAAATCAGCAAGCGGACGCTGTGAAATTAATTTATACCCTTCGAAGCTGTCCATTGGCCCGGGAGTATACCAGCGGCCCCCGGGACGAAGCGTGATAAGAAAGAGTTGTTAAATACTCTGATAATTTGGAGTTGGCACCTCATTTTTGAATTAAAAACAAATATGTGAACGTTTCTTTAGATACGAACTATTTCGAAGCGCCGTTTGCATTGTGATGTTTTCCTGTGGTGGTAGGATTTCTATGAAGGAATCCGTCTAGGTACCATACCAGGGCCAGTTATTCTACCGTGAAGCAGTACTGTGCAAACAACGCTGTGTTTCGAATTAAAGAGAACTGAGAGCTAGCTTAATTACTGAGCATATGGGATTTAAGTGGTGGGCGCACTGTGGTGCCTCACAGAAATATTCCGGATGACATAGCATTTGTTATGGGCAGTCTTTGCACTTACCATCCGGTGAACGTTTTGTTCGTCTCGTCACTTTCTTCTATAAAAAATAAAAGAGAGTCAGCTGCCCCTCCTCCATGTCGTAAAAGTTGACTAAGGGAATTCCAGAGAAATCTTATGGTTTCCCTCATACAGCGGAATAATTATTTCGAGTATAAATTTATCAGACTGGAGACGGGTAGCAGCGTATAACTGGCGTATTTGAAATCACGATTGCCAATCGACCTGCCAAGCGCAATGATTACAAAAATCCTCCCGAGATAGGCGATGCCTACGTATTTTATAATAATCCACCATTTAAGCTGATTTTACTGTCTCTCTACTGAGTAGTATCTACAGCTGAAGCCTAAATGGCAATAGAATTTTTTGTTAAAGCTTCTGTCTTCATTGCGAACCTTTTTCTTAAAATATTGTTCTCTTCATTAGAAAATGGGGAACCGTGACCGCCTCGGTTAACTCTTATCCTTAGCTGTGTATAGTTTTGTAGGGCACTGAGACTGAGACCAGCGTAGTTCTGGGCATATGAGACTTAGAACTTATAGCTGGGGTGGCGGGCGCAGTGTGGTGTCACACAGAAATGTTCTGGCTGCCACAACATTTTTCGGCAGACGTTGCACTTTTGCACGTTTCGTCACTTTATCAAAGTAAATAAAAATAAAACTTACGATCGAACCACATTCATCTGGTGAAATTGTACATAAGACTTATTAACTGATAACAGAAATGTTCTGCGCGCCACAGAATTTCTTTGGGCGAACATTGCACTTACCATGGTGAACGATTTGCTGAGAAAAACGCAGATTCCTGTAGCCAAAGAGTAAGTAATTAAAAAATTCTTGAGAAAAACGATTAAAATCATTGACAATTACATTAGAAAATTAAGGTATAATTTTCTGATTTTGATGAATATGTAAAAATTTATAATATATACACATTATCAAGCAAATTTCATTCCCGATTCGTCTATAAAGCCTGCAATATGCATGTTACGATAACAAAGATGTTATCGAAAATATTTGCATTTATGTATATTTGAATATTGCATTGCGCTGCAGAGAAGCAATTTAAATAATATTTCTCTTCGCGCTAACTGTAAAAACATGCCATCGAAGTAGCGATCCAAATGTGAAATTACTACACCCTCATAAATTGTAGAAAGTGACGAAACGAGCAAAACGTTCACCTGATGGTCAGTGCAACGTCCGCCCACAGAAAATGCTGTGTCACCCACAAAATTTCTGTGTGATACCACACTGTGCCCGTCATCCTAAGACATCAGTTCTTAAGTCTCAAATGCCCAGCGATTACGCTAGCACAGTGCCCTTCAAACCGAAACACTAATGCTTGCACACTACTGCTTCACGGCATAATAACTGGCCCTGGGTTGGTACCTACCTAGACGGATTCCTGCATAGGAAACTGGAAATTGTCATTCATTTTCTATCTATATAGTTTCATATCTTAATTTTGATCCCATGTGGAGTAGACAGACATTTATAGAATTAAATGACGACACCCATAAGTCGTTCACCTGATGGTACGTGCCACGTTTGCCCGTAACAGATGAGGTGTCATAGAGAACTTTTCATTGGTATATAGGATATAATGTAAATATTATAAAGTATTCTCTACTAGCAGAAAGTCATAGATCGCCACAAAAGTTCGTAGTTGTCATTCTGGGGTGATTTTGCTATAGTTGCCACGCTTGGTAGACAGGTGGGCAACCGCAGTTTACTTACGAAGATGTTCCAGGAAGATGCTGCTGCCCATCTCCTGGTTCCTGGTTTTTATTTTCCCTTTGTCGACTTTTTCGACACCCACGGAATGAGACGGGGTGGTAGATTCTCGTAAGCCGCCACCGCACGGCGAAACTTCTTTTAAAGCCTTGTTAATCTCCAAGTCTCTATTAATGAGAAAGGCTTTATAATTAGATTCTTTAATATTTATGATAGTAAGATATTATTTTAGTAGAAATTCTCAACGTTCATCGTTGTGGTTCTGTCGGTCATCGCGCTATGTCAGTTACCGCGTTGTCCAATCAGCGACTCCTTTGTCGCGTGAAGTTGATGTGTGGAACACAGCCGCGGTGTGGCGCCACCTTAATTGCGAGTTTGCGGTCAGTTCGGCGCAACGCGTTTCCGACACGGGCGTTGTATGACTACCACTTGATTGGATGGTCTTGCAATTAAAATACAATTTTCCATTTACATAATGAATTGCGATATAACGTTTGATTCGTTACATGTTGTAACATGGAGACGGCGAAAGAGTCGTTCGGTGTGTATGTGTTTATATAATTATATATAGAGTCGACTCGGTTGGCGCAGTGGCCAAGCCCTTGGCTTCTGCGCCGCGGGTCGCGGGTTCGATTCCCGCACGAGACAAATATTTGTATAGCCTCCAGATAGCTGTTCCGGGTCTGGGTGGTTTGTGCATGTGGAATTTATGTTTGTAAAACGTACCCACGACACAGGAGAAATCCTACCGTAGGGCCTCGTTTTTTAAAAACAAAAAGGAAAAAAAAGAAAAGTAGAAAAATGAATTATGTATTTTTTATATTTTTTTTTCTTTTTTTTTTCTTTTTATTGTTTGCTGCACCGCCTATCATATGTTTATCTCTGCTTAGCCTAATGGTTGACAGGGAGAGAATGCCTTCAGACATTAAGTCCGCCATATGTACAATTTGAGCGCATAGAAGTTTAAATTAATTTATATACATATGAATGTTTATTTTCTACTCTAGCTTTGCTTATTTTTATTTACGGAGCCTCAAACCAGGATCCCTACTACATCGCTACGCAATCTTAAAATTTAAAGTAAAAAAAGTATCAGCTTATAAATTTTCCACTGCTGAGCACAGGCATGAACAGCACAGGACTTGTAGTGTCCTCAAAATATTTTTATTTCTCAAACACGCAGGTTTCCTCACGATGTTTTCCTTCACCGCTTAGCACATAAAATTGCAGAATAATTTTATAGCTGGCCGCTATTCTACAGCCGGCGCCGGGGATCAAACTCGGGTCACTATATTTTAATATATTTATCATCCATAAACAGTACTACAGTCGCAGTACAATTTTAGTTTTATTATATACTAGTGGTAGGATGCATAGGACGCCTATACAGGTATCCGTCAAGGTGGGTACCACCCCAGGGCCAGTTATCCTGCCGTGAGCAGTAGTGTGCAAACATTGCTGTGGTTCGGTTCTAAGTACGTACGTAAGTCGGCACTAAGTAGTGTAATCACTGGGCATATGAGACTTAAGAACTAAAATCTCATGTCTCACGGTGACGGGCGCGGTGTGGTGCTACACAGAAATATTTTGAGTAACGCATCTGTTATGGGCAGACGTTGCACTTACCATCGGGTGAACGTTTTGCTCGTCTCGTCACTTTATGAAATAATAAAAAAATATTAGCCTGTTTCTTCACCGTCACAGGAACATCATTACGAAATGGCGCGTAAACAAAAATGACGTTTGACGAACGAAATTTATATTTCTTACGTCGTAAAATAAAGAATGTTCATTTCATTATGTTTCGTTTAAAGTTTAACAGTTAGGGAACAATTTAATTCCTTATTTTATTAGGGTCCACGGCGACAATGATGGTAGGTTTATGGGATTGATAATTAATTATCATAAATTAATTTATGAATTGGAAGAAGTCTGATTATACTTTCGTGCTTATAATTTCAAAGTAGCTTTATTATTTAACTATGCTGACAATAGGAGCTTACAAAATTAAAAACTATTTTGTGCCAGATGAGCATGGCGGTGCACACACAGTCGTCCGAGTTTCCTCCTGCTCTGGGCCGAACTGAAAACCAGTGCTGCGATGTTATCATCGCGGCTTTAACTGAGTTCGGTCCACTTTACGATTATATGCTGCAGCACAGTGATTTTGTTAATAGATATATATATTTTTTTCTTTTTTCGTAGTGGCTAAGACATTTTTTTTTAATTTATTTCATGTTTGTATTTTGTGCTGTATGTTTTTTAGTCGTAAATAAATGTTTTACTTACTTACTTACTACAGAATTCTGTCGTAAGTTATCAACTGCGCGGGAGATATTATAGTGCCACAAGTGTACGCGCAAACACAGGGGCACTCGTCCCAACCTACCCGCGCCCGATGTAACGCTCATGCGATAGGATCGGCGGTAGGCTAGGATGCAGTTCCAAAGACACGGAGACAATGACAACACAAGATTTATAATCTGTAAACGCAATAAATTATGTTCTTAAGATAGAATCTGTGACTACACTGTTTCCGCTATGCTCTATACTATAGTTTAGGTATTCTGTCCATTTTGTCTACGATTACTGCGGTCATGTTAAAGAAGTCTGTTTGTGCTTATCTTATTAAACTATAATTCATCCTGACAGTTTCTCGTTATTTTTACATTAACCCATCAAACACAAGACCCGAAAACCAACAATTTGCGTTTTTGCATTTGGCTCTGGCTGGGATTCGAGCCCGCGGCGTGGTTAGTCGGGTAGAGTACACGCGGTCGTCAAACTATGTAACTGAGAATACAATTTTGTGCCAGGCGTTGACCCGAAACTCGTTTATGATTATTATGTTCTTTCACCGTATTTACCAAGTTATCACATAATTAGAGTTTATGGCCGTACAATAAACGGTAGCAAAGTTAATAAAGCGCCGTCTCGCTCTATCGCTGACATTAAATGAGTAGCAGAGGTTAACGTTTTATGACGAGGATCTGTGAAGTGTTACTGTTTAAAGTTTCAGCCTATAAATGTCCCACTACTGAGCACAGGCCTCCTCTCATTTCTGAGAGGGTTTTGGAGCTAGGAAGAATCCGCCACGCTGCTCCAATGCGGGTTGGCGGACTTCACATGTCCTCGAAATATTTCTATTCCTCGGACATGCAGGTTTCCTCACGATGTTTTCCTTCACCGCTAAGCACGTGGTAATTCAGCACTTAAAATTGTACAACAATATTAGAGGTGCTGGCACCGGGGATCGAACCCAGGTTACTCGCTTACTATGAAATTAAAGGCGAGCACCAGGCCCCTGAGCTACCACGGCTCCGTTACTGTTTGACACACGCGAATGACCAACACAGCATCTTTGACTTCAGAAAAACTGACCCTGCAGTTGTACCTTTATTCTTCTACTTAAAAAAAGTGAACGCTACTTTGTATAGAACGTTGTATAGGATTCATATAACGTCTATTTCTCTACGTCCACACTATGCACTAGTATTATAGATACATGTTTTGAGCACTTTTAGGTCAAAATATAAAATTATCAGTTGGTAATGAATCCAATGGATCTCGTAAAAGGCGTGTAAGGAATTAAACTGCACTGCGCACCTAACAGCGCATGGTGGCGATGGGCTCACCACCTATCACATCAAGTGAATTATATTGTTTTGGTGAAATGTGGATTGTGGCAGTCATCTGTTTTTGCAGTGAGTGCCCAGTCTCTGACTACCCCTTATGGGATACAGTCGTGATCTTACGTATGTATGTAAAAAAAGTGACGGAACGAGAAAAACGTTCACCTGGTGTAAAGTGCATCGTCTCCTCAGAACAAATGCTAGGTCGCCCAGAAGATTTCTGTGCGAAACCACACTGCGCCCGCCACCCCGCCATTTTATTTTCCCCCTGTCGACTTTTACGAAATCCACGGGATGAGATGGGGTGGTAGATTCTTTGGAGCCGCTACCACACCGCACACGAGAGCCAATTCCATACATACAAGTAATGAAAGACTAAGTTGGAACGAACTTAATGTCAAACGATGTGCTCGAGTTCCCAAGTAACACTACAGGTAATAAACTTCTTATTTAACAAGTTCCTCGTTATCTGCTCTACTAACTCCAAACTTTCCTTTAACGCGAAGTCTAATTAAAACTTCAAATTCATTCTAATACCGGCTGCGCCCCACGGATTTTCGTGTTTGAATTTTTTGTGCGGAACCCTATTTATTTTTATAAAATTAGAGTAGCCAAGGTTACCAGCTATAATATCAGCTATCTGTCAGTGAAAGTACCGTTAAAATCGGTCCAGCCGTTTCGGAGATTAGCCGGAACAAACAGACAGACACACAGACAGAAAGACAGACAAAAATTTTAAAAATTGTTTTATTCTTGCCGTATATTTATAAGTACTGTATATACTTTCATAACACATTGAGTAAAAAGCTATTATTTTGTGATTACAAACACACATTTAAATTATTTATTTGTCTCCATTTTTTTTGGATAGAGCGACGAAACGAGCAAACGTTCACCTGACGGTAAGTGCAACGTCCGCCCTCAGCAAATGCTGTGTCACCCACAATATTTCTGTGTGACACTACACTGCGCCCGTCACACTGAGACATCAGTTCTTAAGTCTCAAATGCCCAGTGATTACGCTAGCTCACAGTGCCCTTCAAACCGAAACACAGTAATGCTTGCACACTACTGCTTCACGGCAGAATAACGGGCCCTGGGGTGGTACCTACCTAGACGGCTGCTTAGGAATCCTACCACCAGTAAAGGATACATTTCTTATATTAACGCGACTAATACTACATATTAAAAAAACCTTAATCTACGGATTTTATCGCGTTGTATTGTACTATTTACAATCCGACATTTCGAGCGCGTCACATTATCCGGGGGCCCTTTCCTTACTCGTGGGGTCCCTGCTCGCGAGTCTCTTCCTACGAAGTAGTCAAAGCCTTCGACCTAAGAGCGTACTACACATAAAATAAAAAAGCTATACAGCGTCCATGGTCGTGAAGCGCTCGAAATGACGGATTATAAATATTACAATATAACGCGATAAAATCCTTAGATTAAGGTTTTTTTAATATATAGTAGTCGCGCTCATATAAGAAACCGTTCGAGAGAAATAAATAATTGAAATGTCTGTTTGTAATAACAAAATAATAGCTTTTCACTCAATGTGTTTTGAAAGTATATACGATACTTATAAGAAACGAACACTTTTAAAGAAAGAAAGAAAGAAAGAAACACATTTATTCACGGTCTAATTACAATAGATACAAAAACGAAACAAGAAAAAAAAATGGAATTACACAGAACATAAAATAATATTGACCAAAATTAACAAAAGTGAAAAAATTATATAAAATGAGTCTGTGTAACAGCATAATACCGTGAAATGGACAGGACTCAGTAAAAATCGAGATACAGAGACTTAAATTGCTCTGATCCCGACACTGGTTTTAAGTCCTGCCCGCACTCCGAGCCAACTCGGACGGCTGCATCAGTGCATTTACAATATGTACTTTTAAATGTTTGTCTGTCTGTCTGTCTGTCTGTCTGTTTGTTCCGGCTAATCTAGGAAATGGCTGGACAAATTATGACAGGTAACTGATATAATAGCGGGTAACTTTGACTACTTTTATTTTAGAAAAATAATTAGGGTTCCGCACAAAAAAATTAAAACCCCAAAATCCGATTCAAATAGTATATAGGTATATCATCGATCGGAGTCGGCATTTATACGCGGGAGAAATGGCAGGGACACATCCAGTATTTAATAAAGCCAGGCGTTTCTTTGCGGAAATTCATTATAATGAAGGAAAGAAAATCAATTCTCTAAGATCCGCATGCAAAATATAAAACTGTGTATAATACCTCGTTTTGGGGCGAAACACGTGTCGTGTTCTCGACTTCAGTGGTGTATATTACCTAGTGGTAGTATAGTAGTGGTGGAGGGCATCTGGTGGCGGTTCCTGCAGTGTTAGTTTGCTCGTGCACGCTACTAGGGGAGGGCGGGCGCTGCTCTTCAAAAACTAGGTAATATACACCATTTTATATTTTGCATGCGGATCTTAGCAAATTAAGTTTCTTTTCTTCAAGATATTCATAATCGAAAATGACATTAATGTTTCTTTTTTCGATTTGCTTCCTCTCGCACCTGCCCTCCAATTAAATTTGCAGCGCGGTCAGAGGCGCGCAGATGGCAGGAGCGTTGTCTAATTAACAGCTCCGCTGTCGCGTGAAGTTAACGCTCGGCGTGGGCTCGCAGTGTCGTATTACCTTAATTGCGAATCTACGATCACATTACATGAGATGTTACTAACAAATAAAACAGGGAATAGAACAATTTTCATTCAACGTAGATTACTTACATGATACTTATTGAACGCAATTTTTATTAAAATACACTGGTTCATAAAAAGCCTTGGGAAGAACCAGCGAGAAACCCAGCGGGCAAATTATTTTACTTTAAGTAGTTATAGTGTAGATTAATATACAATTCGTTTGTGTTTAGAATTAGTCGTTATTTTTAATTAGAGCGAAAGTCAATTTCTGCCTTATTGTTTATGATTTCACGACATGTTATTAATAAAGGCGATGGCGTTAATTAATAATTGTTGAAACGTACATGGGTGCTGGTCGTAGTAGCTCAGGGGCGCCGCGCTTGTCGTAAATTTCGTAATACGCGAGTGATCTTAGTATCGAACTAAGAACTAATCCCAGTGCCCGCACCTCTAAAATTATGTCGGCTCGTTTGGCGCAGTGGCTAAGCCCTTGGCTTCTGCGCCGCGGGTCGTGGGTTCGATTCCCGCACGGGACAAATATTTGTATGGCCTACATATAGTTGTTCCGGGTCTGGGTGGTTTGTGCATGTGGAATTTATGTCTGTAAAACGTACCCACGACACAGGAGAAATCCTACTGTGGGGCATCGTTTTTTTAAAAAAATAAAATAAATAAATATTCTGCTGATTTACTCTATGTTCAGCGGTGAAGGAAAACATTATGAAGGAACCCTACATGCCTTAAGAATTGAAATATACACTTATTACTTCGGTTGTCTTGTGAATATATATATAATATGTTGTGATTAAATAAAATAAGGAGGAGATCAGGGTAGTGTTTTCGCCTGTTTCTTCTCCGTCAGAGGAACAACAAAACCACTAAAAAATCCATGTAAAACATTACGTTTAACAAACGAAACTTACATTTCTTTCATTACATTGAATTTCACATGTTGCCCGGTTATTATATGAGACAAGATAGCTGAACATCGCTTTCAGAAGTCTATCTTCCATTTATCTTACATTGTTCGACTCGAGGTATGTCATTTTCAGTGATGATTTCACGTTTGAGATTAAATTTAGGTACACATCAGCTAGTCTGCTTAAAATGAGTACAATGGATACCGTTTTGAGGTCTATTATACATGTACTAGCTGACCCGGTGGGAACGGAAGTAATTGTCATGTCAAAGTCTATATGGATTTAAGAGACACATTTACGAGTAAATGCTTGCGTCTACGACTTCGGGTTTCGATTTTTTTTTATTTTGTTTTTTTTTTTAAAAAACGAAGCCCCACAGTAGGATTTTCTCCTGTATCGTGGGTGCGTTTTACAAACATACATTTCACATGCACAACACAACCAGACCCGGAAAGCAACAATTTGTGTTTTTTGCACAAATGTTGCCTCCGGCTGGGAATCGAACCCAGGACCGGTGGCGCAGAAGTCAGGTACGCTATCCACTACGCCACGCGGTCGATTTATAATGATCTAATTAGACTTTCAAATAAAAACATTATACATCTAACCCTACTGGTGGTAGGATTCCTATGCAGGAGTCCGTCTAGGTAGGTACCACCCCAGGGCCAGTTATTCTACCGTGAAGCAGTAGTGTGCAAGCATTACTGTGTTTCGGTTTAAAGGGCGCTGTGAGCTAGCGTAATCACTGGGCATATGAGACTTAAGAACCTATGTCTCAGGGTGATGGGCACAGTGTGGTGTCGCACAATAATTTTCTGGGTGGCACAGCATTTGTTATGGGCAGACGTTGCACTTACCATCAGGTGAACGTTTTGCTCGTTTCATCACTTTATGCAATAAAAAAAATCGGAGCTACCAAATTCTTTTTCATTTCCGCATTTCATTTGTTATCTTGTAACCTTTATTTTGTTACTGATTGCTTTGAAAAAGGGAAAGGAATGAAAATTCCCGCTATTATTACGTCGTGTGGTGGCGGCTTAAGAGAATACCATCCACAGACCATCCCATCCAATGGGTATCGTACGAGTCGACAGAAGGCAATCAAAAACCAGGAGATGGACAGCAGTATCTTCCTGGAACGTCTGAGTAAATAAACTGCGGTTGCCAACCCGCCCGCCAAGCGTGGCAACTACGTCAAAATCCCCAAAATCCCCAAAATGAGAGCTACTAATTTTTGTGGCAATCTATGGGGGAATAGAATAGGATAGAATATTTTTTATTCAATATGGATCATTTACATAATACTCATTGAACGTCATTTTTTTTAAGCTACACTGGTTCGCAAAGAAATGGCCTCTGTCCTGGGAAGAACCAGTAAGAAACCCAGCTTTTTTTTAGCCAGAATTTTTTTTTCAGTCATTTTAAATATACAAATACAGCAGATCACCTCATTCCCAGGGGTTATCATCAACCATGTATTCCTTAATATTATAATAACCCTTCTTAAAAAGTCTTTGTTCAACAAATATTTTGAACTTTTTGATTGAAAGACTTTGTGCACTTTCTGGGATTTTGTGGTAAAAACGTATACATTGCCCGTGCATTGGGAAGTCTATGTTCAGCTTTGGACTAGTGGTAGGCTGAAATGATGAATTTACAAATGTTTTCATGAAAAATTATAGCTAATTAAAACAAGATGAAGCACATAGCGGATCTCTTGAATATAATCTTAGTACGAACCCTCACACCTTGGTTGTCGGTTAGCCGATATCGCATCCCTGCAATGGAATAGCGCTTTATAAAGCAGGCTTTGTTCCTTAGTTCCGCTCGGATAACTTTAATTAAGCCACCATTTAATTAATTCGATTACATGATACAGGAGGAAAATTGCAAACAAAGTGGTGCCTAAATAGAAGAACATACAAACAGATAGTGGATTTAATTACATCTCGAAACGACAACCCTGTCGGTTATTTAATTACCTTAGTAAATATACGTGCGGAAGGTATCACCGCAGGGTTGGTTATTCAGTCGTGAAGTAGCAGTATGCAAACACTATGAAGAACAGAAACAGAATCACTGGACCACACAGTGTGATCTCGACTTCTGTATTTTACTGGTGGTAGGATTCCTATGCAGGAATCCGTCAAGGTAGGTACCACCCCAGGGCCATTTATTCTGCCGTGAAGCAGTAGTGTGCTAACATTACTGTGTTTCTGTTTGAAGGGCACTGAGAGCTAGCGTAATCACTGGGCATATGAGGCTTAAGAACTGATGTCTCAGGGTGATGGGCACAGTGAGGTGTCACACAGAAATGTTCTGGGTGATACAGCATTTGTTATGGGCAGACGTTGCACTTACCATCAGGTGAACGTTTTGCTCGTTCAGTCACTGTTATCATCTAAAAAAAAAAGTGTATATTGCCTAGTTGTAGTGTTGTAGTGGTGGAGTGGTTCCCGGTGGCGGTGTTGGTTTGCCCGTGCACTCCACTGAGGGCGAGCGGTGCTCTTCAAAACTAGATCCGCGTGCAAAATATGAAATTGTGTATAGTACTAAACCATTTTGTATTTTGCATGCGGATCTTAGCAAATTAACTTTCTATCCTTCATTTTAATGGATATCTGCAAAATAACGCCTGATTGTATTACTACACATTACCGTGTTTCGGTCTGAAGGGCACTTAGAGTAAGTGTAATCACTGGGCATATGAGAATTAAGAACTGATGTCTGAGGTTATGTCTCAGGGTGACGAGCGCAGTATGGTGCCACCCAGAAGAGTTCAAACAGAATTTTGTTATGGGCAGACTTTACCATCAGGAACGTTTTGCTCGTTTCTATAAAAAATATTAATACACCGTGTGGTGCTGGTTCCTGCTGCTTATGGTCTCCAATACATCTATCAACTTTACGGGCTACGGACATGAGTATTTGATACCGATTGCTTTTAAGTCTGTTTAAAAAACAAAATATAATATTTTGTAGTTAACACTGTATACATTTCTAGACATCTTATAACATGCTTCACGAAGAAAAATAATACGGTAGCAAAAGAACAATCGTTTAGTTCTTTATATATTTTAAGCATTAACTGAACTTTTGCACAGATTTGAAAGTAAGTAAATATATAAAGAAATAAAGAAAACATTTATTGCAATAACACGCCACAGACTCAAATACATTACAATGAATACCAAACAAACAATATTCATCACTGACAGGAAAATACATCAATAACAACATTTAACAAAAAAATTATTACATTAACCATACTGTCATGTGTGTCGTGGTGCATTGGGCGAATGGGTCTTACTCAGCTTAAAGCTGCAGTCGAGAGGACTACAGTCGCTGGTTATCAGTGAGCCCGAGCATCAGGAAAGTGATGGGGAGTAAGAATTTCTTGACTCGTACCAAAATGACGGCGACCTTGGTTCGCCATCCGTCACCCGTTCGTTCCCGCTGCGGCGAAAAGTGGGCTACGGGTTTAGTCTCTACCTACTACTTATGGGACAATGGCGTAATTGTGTGTAAGTAGTAAAGTAACAGCTTATAAATGTGTCATTACTGAGCAGAGAGAGGCCGTCTGACATTTTTGAGAGGCGTTTGGAGCTGGGCAGTGTCCGGCTCACCTCAGATCTCCCAAAATCCCTAGACTGATAATAATAATTTATCATCATCATCAACTCTGCCTATCACTAGTCCACTGCTGAACATAGGCCTCGCCCGTAGATTGGCACAAAAGTTTGTAGCTCCAATTTTGGGGTGATTTTGCCATAGTTGCCACGCTTGGCGGGCGGGTTGGCATTCGCAGATTTTTAAGATGTTCAAGGAAGATGCTGCTGTCCCACCCTCTTGATTTTTATTTTCCCTCTGTCGACTTTTACGACGCCCACGGGACGAGTCGGGGATTATTACTTTGATAAGAGGGATTAGTATTATGACATTATATTTTCTAAGCCGCCACCACTCGGCGGATGATGATATTTAAGTCTATTATTTTTATTTTTTTATTTTTTTATTGTTTAAAGTGATGAAACGAGCAAAACGTTCACCTGATGGTAAGTGCAACGTCTGCTCATAACAAATGATGTGTCACCCAGAACATTTCTGTGTGACACCACACTGTGCACATCACCCTGAGACATCGCTTCTTAAGTCTCATATGCCCCGTGATTACGCTGCCTCACAGTGCCCTTCAAACCGAAACACAGTAATGTTCGCACACTACTGCTTCATGGCAGAATAACTGGCCCAGGGGTGATACCTAGTTAAAATAATTATATTATATTCTATATTTATTTATTTTATCATGTTATGAATATTCGGTTCCTCTCAGAGCACCGATCATTATGATAACATTTCCAAAACTGCATTTGTCGTTGCCACATAGCAAGTTGATTACGACGGTCAGCGGAGCGCGAGCTGTTGGTCCAATTAGAAGCTCCGTTCGTGTATTAAGTTGGCGCGCGGACGGCGCGGTGTGGCGGTACCTTAATTGCGAACATGTCACTCCACTCACGTCCTTTCAAAGGCTACTAATATCAAAATGAACGATGAAGTAACATTGTTTTGGTGTACATTTAGACGTTCATAAGAACTTTAAGAGAGACTACATTGAATAAAGAAATTTTTACTTGACAATAATACATCCTCATTAATGAGTTAAATGTAAACAGGGCCGTGTGGCGGCGGCTCGTTAAAAGAATACTACCACTCCATCTCATCCAATGGATCTCGTAAAAGGCGAGTAAGGAATTAAACTGCACTGTGCACCCAACAGCGCATGGTGGCGATGGACTCACCACCTATCACACCAGGTGCATTATATTGTTTTGGTGAAACGTGGATTGTGGCAGTCATCTGTTTTTGCAGTGAGTACCCAGTCTCTGACTACCCCTTATGGGATACAGTCGTGATCCTATGTATGTACGTAAACAGAAATATAGTGCCGATAGGTGTCCTTCAGAGTAAAACAGCACCTTGGCCATCGAGGTGTCGTAAGAAGCGACTAAGGTATTGTACGGACGGCCATTTATCATGCAGATTCATACTATAATATGCAATGCTGTCATAGACTGCTCTTGGGAACGCAATGGGGAGTAAGAATTTATTGCCTCGTACCAAAATGGCGGCGACGTGGTTCGCCACCCGGCGTGGGCGAAAAGTGGGCTGCGGATGTGGGACCACATGCTTACCCGTTATATGGGAAAAAAGCGTATCTGTATTTATGTATATAAATCACTGGTGGTAGGATTCCTATGCAGGAATCCGTCTAGGTAGGTACCACCCCAGGGCCAGTTATTCTGTCGTGAAGCAGTAGTGTGCAAACATTACTGCGTTTCAGTTTGAAGGGCACTTTGAGCTAGCGTAATCACTGGGCATATGAGACTTAAGAACTGATGTATCAGGGTGACGGGCGCATTGTGATGTCACACTGTTCTGGGTGACACAGCATTTGTTATGGGCAGACGTTGCACTTACCATCAGGTGAACGTTTTGCTTGTTCCGTCACTTTTATCAAATAAAAAAATAAAAAGATGCGTCAAGTTTTAGATATCCCTGTCGAAGTAATTTAGACATTTCACATTTTAGGTGTCTTTATTTTTTGTTTAAAAAAAAAACGATCCCTCACATTCAAGAATTTCTTCAGTGTGGTGGGTTTCACAGGAATCAATTTCACATACACAGCACAATCCGACCCGAAAACCAACGATTTGCGTTTTTATACAAATGTTGACCCGGCTGGGATTCAAACGCAGGACCCGCAGCGCAGAAGTCAAGTACTCTAAACACTACGCAACGCTGTCATCGTGGCCAAAGATGTCTCTAAATCAATCATCATCATCATCATAATTTCAGCCTGTCACTAGTACACTAATGAACATAGGCCTCCCCATATATTGCCACAAAAGTTTGTAGCTCTCATTTTGTGGGGATTTTGCCATAGTTGCCACGCTTGGCAGGCGGGTTGTCAAACTCAGTTTGTTTATGCAGATGTTCCAGGAAGATACTGCTGCCCACCACCACCAACACCATTTCAACCTATCTCTAGTCTATTGCTGAACGTAGGCCTCTCCCACAGATCTCGCACTCATTTTGGGGGGATTTTGCCGTAGTTGGCATGCATGGCAGGCGGGTAGGCAACCGCAGTTTTTTTTTTTTTTATTGTACAAAGTGACGAAACGAGCAAAACGTTCACCTGATGGTAAGTGCAACGTCCGCCCACAACAAATGCTGTGTCTCCCAGAATAGTTCTGTGTGACACCGCACTGCGCCCGTCACCCTGAGACATCAGTTCTTAAGTCTCAAATGCCCAGTGATTACGCTAGCTCACAGTGCCCTTCAAACTGAAACACAGTAGTGTTTGCACACTACTGCTTCACGGCAGAATAACTGGCCCTGGGGTGGTACCTACCTAGACGGATTCCTGCATAGGAATCCTACCACCAGTTTATGCAATTTATTAACAATAATTCCATTTAAAAGTAAGTAGTCATACCAGGAGATGACGTCACAACATTGATTAGTCTATATTTGTTCCCGCGCCGACCCTGTTACTGGCGTCATATTAATGCAAAGGGTCATAAAGTTTAGCTCGTAGTCTCATATGCCCAGTGATTACGCTAGCTCACAGTGCCCTTAAAACTGAAACACAGTAATGTTTTCGGCCAAATCCTTATCCCTTGACATTACATCCGCTAAATAGATGACCCATACTGGTGGTTGGATTTCTATCCAGGAATCCGGCTAGGAACGTGTCACCTCAGGGCCAGTTTTTCGGTCGGAAGGGCACTGAGTGCTGGTGTAATCACTGGGCATATGGGACATAAGCACTGATGGCTCAGGGTGACATGTGCAGTGTAGTTACGCAAAGTAATATCTTCCCATGACAAATGCTGTGTCACCCACACAGCATTTGTCATGGGCATCTGTCAGTGAAAGTCCCATAATGATTTCTGATATTTACGCGAACACTACACCGGATTTTATCGAGTTTAATTTTACTATTTATACCCAACGCGAACGCGATAAAATCCCTAAAATTTGTTTCATTTAAATGAAAGTCCTATCAAAATCGGTCCAGCTGTTTTGGAGATTAGCCGGAACCGACAGACAGACAGATCAAAGGACAAAAAATTAGACTTAAGAACTGATGTCTCAGAGTGATGATCTCAGTGTGGACACTCATAAATGTTCTGGGTGACACAGCATTTGTTATGGGCAGACGTTGCGCTTACCATCAGGTAAACATTTTGCTCGTCTTGTCCCTTACTCCTTTAAAAAAAACTTTGACTACACTACACTACACTAACACGCCTTTCTATTGAGCGATACGAAAGCCATCCCGGTGAGTAGAGGCAATTGTGCATTTCCTGTTAGCATTTTTTTACTTTTTCGCTATCTTTTATTCTTTCGCTGTCCGTCTGAATAAAATCTTTCTCTCTCTGTATCTTATATCACCAATACGACGAGACGGACTTTTTTGATTAGTAATAAGAATTACATAAAGAATCTACCGCCCCATGTCATCCCGTTGGTGTCGTAAAAGTCGACAGAGGGAAAATGAAAATCAGGAGATGGGCAGCAGCATCTTGCTGGAACATCTGAATAAATAAACTGCGGTTGCCAACCCGTCTTCCAAGCGTGGCAAAATCCCCCAAAACGAGAGCAACGAACTTTTGTAGCAATCAATGGGGGAGGCCTATGTTCAGCAGTGGACTATTGATAGGCTGAAACGACGACGACGACGACGAAAGAAAAATTACAGCACATTTTCTAATCGTGTCTCCAAACATCCCAATACCAAAATAATCAGTCTGAAAAACTGATAATCCCAGAGTACTGAACCGGTAAGATAAAATTAGAGAAATTATCTTATGAAAATGTTGTTACTAAAGCTTTTACAGAATGATTTATCTCGAGAAATATAAAAACACAAGGCACGCAAATAAAGGGCAATGACGAGCACACAGCACTGCGCAACAAACTTTTTAATGTTTAACATAATGCGACCGTTCTTGTTCTCGTCGATCGTTCGTTGTAAGCCGTGTTATTGTCAATTTTATTATGGCTGCGTTGAACACTGCGGGGATGTAATGGACGTAATGCTGACGTGGCTTATCACGCGAGCGGTCCGAATGTGGTTATGACGTTGCTACATCCCGGAGAGTATTGTACATCTGACAGCTAAAATATAGCGTTCTATTTTCATGGTTCCGCACGGAATCCTTATACGGCGGAACCATCGAGTAGAAATAGGCAGCTCTTTGACCGCACCGCTCACACGGCGGCTGCCTGTCGTGGAATCTTTATCACTTGATAATGCCTCGTTGTGAGGTGAAACGTGTCATGTTCTCGGTGATGGCGGTCAGCGGAGTGCCTAGGGGTAGTGTTGTAGTGGACCCTCCCTACGGTGGCGGTATTCATCGGATCCGCCGTGTGGCGGCGGCGTAAGAAAATCTCCTACCCTTTTTTTTTGTTGTCTACGTGGGGAAATCCTGCATGGATACCCGACTGGCCAAGGGGGCAGCCGAGTTATGTCCGACTCTTACCGACTAAAACCCCACGGTGGTCGCCATCAGCGCTGCTACCCTATCTCATCCCGTGGATCCTAAAAGTCAACAGAGGGTGACCAAGAGGACTCGAAGAACATCAGAACGCTTTAGCGTCAAAGGTGCTAAGCGTCTGGTACTGCAATCACCAATACCCCTGCCGAGCGTGGTGATTCCGGCAAATCCTCACTTCTTGGGAGAGGCTTATGTCTAGCAGTTTTACTGGTAGTAAGATTTCTATGCAGGAATCTGTCTAGGTGGGTACCACCGCAGAGTTAATCTGCCGTGAAGCAGTAGTGTGCAAACATTACTGTGTTTTGCTCTGAAGGGCACTGAGTGCTAGCGTAATTACTTGGCATATGAGACTTAATGTCTCAGGATGACGGGCGAAGTGTGGTGCCACAGAAATGTTGTGGTTCACACAACATTTGTTATGGGCAGACGTTGTACTTACAATGACGTGACTGTTTTGCTAGTTTCGTCACTTTAAAAAAAAAGTAATAGTAATAATACGGCTTAATCAACCGAGAACAATCTCAATCATAAATTATAAATATGACATATGTCTATAGCGAGACCATTAGTTGCAATATGAAAGTGCAATTGGATCAGTTCATTGGCACGGACTAATGCATCTGCATTCGACAGGCACAGATACATATTCCATAATAATGTAGTTTATACCATGTTTCTATCACCTCGCTTTCGTTTGTGTGTTCGGGTCAAAGGACATTGCCCAAATTCGCCTGGGAATCAATGTACGTTTTACATGTACCATAATTTGTAGCTTATTTTATGCCCTTTATTTATTTATTTATTTATGGAAACAGTCATAAACTATTTTCCAGTGTCAAGTAACACATTCAAGTATACAATCTTGAAGAAGCAAGACTTCAAAATTTGGAACGTCAGTAAAATGATAGTTTACTTTTACTGAAAATTTGCTGGACCGATAGAGACAAAACGAAAATCACAATTTTAGGTCTTGTATTGAATTTTCCAATCACTGTACACTTTCAGGAGCACTTGTTGCATAATAAACTATCATTATTAAACATCAAAACTCCAAATATACACAGAAATTACAAAATTTAATTAAAAACACTACTCTGCCACATTTCGGATTGGCGCCAAAAGTCTTTTATGCCCTTTATTCCAAATACTAGAATGCAACGGACACAGATTAATAAAAAAAAGCATTTCATTAATTACGACTCTACGTTCCCTGAATTACATCTAAAGTCATCGATTCAGCGCTGGATACGTAAGTTAAGAGACAAGAACCAAAGCCGCTTAAAGCGCTAAGTGCAAACATAAATACAAAAAGATGCAGCTAAAAACCATACTAAGTGACAGGGTTAATAGTGCGATCGAGAAACAAATATAGCTTATCTAACCGAGTGCGATTGAGAGAAAATTTAAATGTCAAATGACATAGTATTGACAAACATTAGACGAAATCACACAAAAGCGGCAATCTTTGATTTGATTTTGTTGTTAATCGTAATTTTAGCAATCTTTGGGTACGTTTCTTAGTTCTGTGTGTTTTTTTTTTCGATTAGCTTTTCTACGAGCGGATTTTAGCAAGTGATATTTTGAAATAAACATAAAATCGAACAGCAAGGCTATTTAGAATAATCTCAAAATCTAAAATGTTGTAAAAGTAAAAAAGAAATTCTGATGAAATCTCCGTCGTTTTCATCTGCTTTCACGGATACGTAGGTGTTATTTTGAACCCAAAACCTAAAACTTTTAGTATAGGTACTGTAGGTACACAGCATGCGTGAGTGTGAAGTGTGCGTTTGACGAAGCTCTTATAAAGTACAACCGACTGTACTTTTTTTGTAGAGATGAATTCAAAAAAAACCGTCTCAGTACAAAGTAAATTTAAACGTAATCGAAAAGTTAATTACAGTGACATTATTTAAAGGTTGTTAAGGAGAAAATTATGCTATTTTAGGACACAGCGGGAGAGCGCCCCTCGCCCCCCACTCAGAGTACCTGAAGCCCTTTTAATTAAATCCTTTTCAGCTCGCCCTAAAGGTGCTCGACCGGGTATTTTGCGTTGTTTTAATGTGTTGTCGGAAAGTTTTTAATCGTTTGTTTAACGAAAAATTGACTTTTTTTTTTCATTACATATAGTCACGAAACGTACAAAACGTTCACCTGATGTTTTTTTTATAGGAGAGGGGGCAAACGAGCAAGTGGCTCACCTGATGGTTAGTGATCACCACCGCCCATGAACAACCGCAATGCCTTCGCGGGTGCGTTGCCGGCCTTTGAGGAAGGAATAGGCTCTTTTCTTGAACGTCCCTAAGTCGTATCGGTCCGGAAAAATAGCCGGCGGCAGCCGATTCCATAAAGTGGTAGTGCGTGGCAGAAAATTCCGCGAAAAACGCACTGTGGTGGAATGCCAACCATCCAGGTGGTGACGATGGAATTTTGTGTTCTGCCGCAAAGTGCGATGGTGAAAACCAGCGGCTGGAATTATTCCGAACAATTCCTCGGAACACTCCCCGTTGTAAATCCTGTAAAAAATGCAAAGAGATGCAACATCTCTTCGCAAGGCCAGTGTATCAAGCCGATCGGAAAGAACCTGGTCGTCGACGATTCGAGCCGCTCTTCGTTGAATACGGTCAAAAGGAAGGAGCTGGCACTGGGGTGCCCCCGCCCAAAGATGAGAACAGTACTCCATGTGAGGCCGAACCTGCGCCTTGTAAAGTTGCAAGCGGTGGACCGGCATGAAGTACTGTCCCGTATGCTGCGTCACCCAGTATATTTCTGTGTGACACCACACTGCGCCCGACACCCTGACACATCAGTCCTTAAGTCTTAAACGCCCAGTTATTACGCTAGCTCACAGTGCCCTTCAAACTGAAACACAGTAATGTTTGCACACTACTGCTTCACGGCAGAATAACTGACCCTGAAGTGGCACCTACCTAGACGGATTCCTGCATAGGAATCCTACCACCAGTAATTATTGCCACATATTGCTTTCCCGACATAGTGGGAACTAAGAACGTATTTTACTTTAATTTACTCTATACTTTACTCTATATTTTGCTCGTTTCATCACTTTATCCAATTAAAGAAAAATGTGTGCCAAATTTCAACTCAATGGTTCTTGTGGTTTCGAAAATATATTGACTAGTCAGTGCTTAATCGACTTTATATATATTTAGACAGAAATGCCGTATGGTGGCGGCTTAAGAGAATCTACCACCCTATCTCATTCCGTGAGTGTCATAAGAGTCGACAGAGGGAAAATAAAAACGAGGAGATGGACAGCAGCATCTTTCTGAAACATCTGAATAAATAAACTGCGGTTTCCAACCCGCCTGCCGAGCGTAGCAACTACGACAAAACCCTCCAAAATAAAAGATACAAACTTGTGGCAATCTATGGGGGAGGCCTATGTTCAGCAGTGGATTAGTGATAGGCTGAAATGATAATGATGATGATGTGATGATAGAAATAAATAAAAAGAAATAGTGTGTGTTCGAATCGGAGCAAGGGAACGGATAAAGTAATAATTCACTCATTGCCGCAATTCCATCGTTGCACCATAACAGCCGTGGTAGCTCAGGGGCTAGGCGCTCGCTTTAAATTTCATAGTACGCGAGTGACCTGGGTTCTATCCCCGGTGCCGGTACCTCTAAAAATTGATATTTTAAGTGCTGATTTACCACGTCCGAGCACGTGGTAAGAGGTGAAGGAAAACATCATGAGAAAACCTGCATGTCGGAGAAATAAAAAATATTTCGAGGACATGTGCAGTCCGCCAACCCGCATTGGAGCAGCGTGGCGGATTCTTCCTAGCTCCAAAACCCTCTCAGAAATGAGAGGAGGCCTGTGCTCAGTAGTGGGACATTTATAAGCTGAAACTTTACTTTTTTTTTACCATAAGTCCCCAATGATTTTCAATTGGGTTTAAATTTCGTCGTTCAATAATATTCACTTATTACACATCCGCCATATTGAAACAGCGTTGGCCGTGCAAACGAATTGAGCGCAAGCAAATATTGATAAAATGATTTAATTATTGCCAGTTTACATTTCGGACGTGTTATTGTTTTAATGGGCGTATATAAATGTTTGCTTTAATTATTACTTATGGCAGGCAAATATAATGCAGTTTTATAACAAATATTATTCGGAAAATTACTAACATAATTTTTTTTTGTTTCAACGTCTGCCACAAATGCTATGTCACCCAGAACAGTGTGACACCACAAAGCGTCCGTCACCCTGAGACATCAGTTCTTAAGTCTCATATGCCCAGTGATTACGCTAGCTCACAGTGCCCTTCAAACCGAAACAGTAATGTTTGCACACTACTGCTTCACGGCAGAATAACTGGCACTGGGCGGTGCCTACCTAGACGGATTCCTGCAAGAAATCCTACCACCAGTAAATATAATTATCATTTGGATAAATAAATATTATACAAAAGATATAATCATAGTCAACTTTGATCTGATCTGATCTGAACAACCTCTCTGTTACAGCCGAATCTGCTCGACCTCGTGTTAAACATGCAATGGTCTCTTATCAAACAGAGTATTTGAAATGTTGCCAACTAATAATTACACAAACCTCAATAACGTACAAACTTAAAAAATAATGAACTACGATCGAATTTCCACCACTAACAGACATCTAGAATATATTTTATTGCTAAGATCAGCACCGGCATCGGTACCGTGCGGTAAGAGAATCTACCACCTCATCTCATCCCGTGGGCATCGCAAAAGTCGACAGAGGGACAAATGAATACCAGAAGATGGGCAGCAGCATCTTTCTGTAGTATCTGAATAAATAAACTGCGGTTTCCGACCCGCCTACCAAGCGTGCCAACCATGGAATAATCCCCCCCAAAATGACAGCTACAAACTTATGTACATAGGCCGTTCAGCAGTCGACCGCTGAAATGAAAGTGATGAAAAATGGAAATCGTAATGCGAATTTAGTAATCGTATTATATAATGATTTCTAATATTTACACGAATACTACACATTTAAATGAAACAATTTTTTACGGATTTAATCGCGTGTAATTTTGAAATGTATATAACTCGACGTTTCGAGCGCTATAAATCACCTCACCATGGTCACGGGAGGACTGAGGTGACAGATGTTCTGATGTCATAGTTAACCTGGGGTACCTACAGCTTTTCATTAAAATTTTTGGTCCGATCTACGCAAAAAACTATGTCTCGAAGTCTTGCAGTGGTATGCTTAGTTTTTGATATAATTTCATTAATTGTAGGATCCACAAGTCAAACCGAAACACAGTAATGTTTGCACAGTACTGCTTCATGGCAGAATACCTGGTCCTGGGGTGGTACCTACCTAGATGGATTCCTGCATAGGAATCCTATCACCAGTAAATTATTCCTTGTATAAGCAATTAACTCTTCGAAAATCGGCGGAGCAGCGATTTACTCGGCAATGGCGATTTTAGTTCCAGATTAGGTTATGGTGCCATCTACGTTCTTTAAATAATGTGAACAACTTCAACCGAAAGCTGTCGTGCATGTTAGTTGAACGGAATGTAAAAAGATGGCCCTTTTTATAGAAGAGGGGGCAAACGAGTAAATGGCTCACCTGATGGTCAGTGATCGCCACTGCCCATAAACTTGTACAATAACAGAGGAATAGTAGATGCGTTGCCGATTTTTGGGAAATGAATAGGCTCTTTCCTTGAAGGTCCCTAAGTCGCATCAGTCTGGAAAAATCGCTAGCGGCTGCAAATTCCATAGTGGTTGTGCGTAGCAGAAAATTCCGTGAAAAGCATTTTGGTAGAATGCCACCCATCAAGGTGATGACGATGGTATTTTGAGTTGTACCGCAATGTGCGTGAAATGTGGCCGCCGCAGTTCAAAAGGAGTGTCCTGAACACTCGATCTCGCTAAAACAGTGCGTCACCAACAACTGAACGGCGTGTCTACGCGTCTCCTTGAATTTCTAAGGAATATTCAGATTTAATACAATCGGATTAAATCTCAATATTCCTTCGGCCAATTGGAGCGCAGCATTCGCAAAGGTATGTTTTTTTTGTTTATATCATAAAGTGATGAAACGAGCAAAACGTTCACCTGATGATAAAGGCAACGTCTGCCCATAACAAATGCTGTGTCACCCAGAAAATTACTGTGTGACACCTCACTGTGCCCATAACCCTGAGACATGGGTCCTTAAGTCTCATATGCCCAGTGATTACGCTAGCTCACAGTGCCCTTCAAAACGAAACACTGTAATGTTCGCACACTACTGCTTCACGGCAGAATAACTGGCCCTGGGGTGGTACCTACCTAGACGGATTCTTGCATAGGAATCCTACCACCATATATAATCCATCCTCCATTTATGAGAGTGTGGTGCTTCTCCAGTCAGGCCGATAAGAAGCACCATGGTTCTTCCGATTAGAAAAAACCTGTTAAAATTATCATACATAATTTAAAAACATTAATAAAACTAAATTATAAGTACAATAGTTTGTGTGTTATGCTGTCTGAAATGTTTAGTAGTAATCTTCAATCTTCGATGATCCTTTTCATTTATCGATGTAGCAGTGAGCGAGCGAGGTAGAGCCGCGTGTGTCTTATGATAGATTATCAGCCACACTACCAATAAGAGCACACGCCGGGCTCCACCTCACCGTCATCAGACTCTTCTCCAATTCGAGCATCGCTGGGTTGTTCTATCTTGATATAAGTTCTATTCTGTGATTTTTCAGGACCGAAAAGGTCCGCTCTTTGCTATGATAACAATGTAATGGTACCCTGCTGGTATTTTACAAAAACTTCCAAGTGAGAAAGCCAGGGCAACGTAAAAGTTTCAGCCTTCTTTTATGTTGGCCCACCAACGAATATAATTTCTAAGAATGCATATTAATTTTAAGACAAAGCGTGTGAAGACCATTACTTTCAATGATACTCGTAATATTAATTTGTACTTACAAACGGATTTTATTTTTTTGTTTGTATATATGGCGGAACTAAAGTAACCGACATAGCCCTAAGGATTAGCAAGCTGAAGTGGCAATGGGCCGGCCATATAGCTCGGGAAGAAAGGTTCTAGAGTGCAAACTTCCTACCGGCAATCGCAGGGTAGGGCGCCCCCCACTAGATGGAGCGACGACCTGCACGATTCCGCGGAAAGTCTATGAATGCAGGTGGCTCAGGACCGTGTTTTGTGGCCATCTATGGGGGAGGCCTATGTTCAACACTGGACTAAGATAGGCTGGAATGATGATGATCATTTACTTGCAAATAATAGATTATTGATTTTAGTTAGAACGGTATTTGCTGTAACAAGAGAGGTCAGTACTTTTTCCTATGCAGGAATCCGTCTAGGTAGGTACCACCCCAGGGCCAGTTATTCTGCCGTGAAGCAGTAGTGTGCAAACATTACTGTGTTTCGGTTTGAAGGGCACTGTGAGCTAGCGTAATCACTGGGCACGTGAGACTTAAGAATAGATATCTCAGGGTGACGGGCGCAGTGTGGTGTCACACAGAAATGTTCTACGTGACACAGCATTTGTTGTGGGCGGACGTTGCACTTACCATCAGGTGAACGTTTTGCTTGTTTCGTCGCTTTATACAATAAAAAAAAAACCTGTTTTTTTTAGTTTTATTACCACATCTTTCTCGTAAGTTTTTGTAGTCTAATTTACTTCGATATTTAAGTTCATTCAAAAGACTTATAGTTGATGGCTGCCACAAAAAAACTTACGGGCAGCCACAGAACAACAGCGCTGCACTTATACCACTGCAGCATAATGTCGAGTCGGATGAATTTTTATTGCTGCAATCCTACATTATGTTAATGTTCAAAATATACATTGGCGAATATACAACCAGCCTGAATTGCATCAACAAATAAAATTAGTTTTTTTTCTTAATGTTCACACTGGAACTAATTTTTTTATTTTATCTTTAAAGCGAAACCGGTGCCGTGTGGTTGCGGCTCGTTACAAGAATACTACCACTCGCATCTCATCCAATAGATCTCGTAAAAGGCGAGTAAGGAATTAAACTGCACTGTGCACCCAACAGCGCATGGCGGCGATGGGCTCACCACCTATCACACCAAGTGCATTATATTGTTTTCTTGAAACGTGGATTGTGGCATCATCTGCATTTGCAGTGAGTGCCCAGTCTCTGACTACCCCTTATGAGATACAGTCGTAATCTTATGTATGTATGTAGGGCGAAATCTCAAAAGTGAAATAAAGGTCGGAAATATTATTTAAATATATTCTATACCACTCAATCAAGTATGTGATAAGATTTGCGTTTAGTGGAGCAACTTATATTATTGTAAATAACAACCGAACATGTAGGTACGGTATACGTGGTCGAGTCGCGGTAGCTCAGTGGCCGGACGCTCACCTTGAAGATGAAATGAAAATCCTTTATTTTTCGACCTACATACATACATAAGATCACGACTGTATCCCATAAGGGGTAGTCAGAGACTGGGCACTCACTGCAAAAACAGATGACTGCCAGAATCCACGTTTCACCAAAACAATAGAATGCACTTGGTGTGATAGGCGGTGAGGCCATCGCCACCATGCGCTGTTGGGTGCACAGTGCAGTTTAATTCCTTACTCGCCTTTTACGCGATCCATTGGATGAGATGGAGTGGTAGTATTCTTTTATCGAGCCGCTGCCACACGGCATTTTTAGACCTAAGAAATATAAATTTCGTTGGTCAAACGTCATTTCTTTACAATCTAACCGCCGTTTCGCAATTAGGTTCCTCTGAAGGAGAAGAAACAGGCAAAAGAAACTCCGAACACGTCCTCTTTTATTGTAAAAGTCAAGTTTCCTTTTTTACCTTAGTCAAAATTATATTTTAAATAAATTTACAAAGAATAGTCTGAAGGAAAACCAAAGCACGCTCCATGTTCAAAATTTTTACAAGATTAATTTAATTAATATATGAGTGTATTGTGAACTCGAGCAGACCAGCCTCCACCAACGGCACCTGTTCACAAGTATGACGCATGTGGCGGCCATCGTCCTCCTACCATTTCAAAGGGAACTGGACGACCCGCCGCACGACGCCGCCGCAAGCAGAGACATTAAAGCGAGCATGACATACTCAAGCCTACCAAAGAACATTTATGTTACAACAGTTATCAAGATTACTGTCCATTACAGAGCGCACTAATAATCTTCCACCAGATCATTTACAATGTTTTGTTTGTTTACATCTTTTTTTTTATTATATAAAGTGACGAAACGAGCAAAACGTGATGGACGTTCACCTGATGGTACTTACAACGTCCGCCCACAACAAATGCTGTGTCACCCAGAATATTTCTGTGTGACACCACACTGCGCCCGTCACCCTGAGACATCAGTTCTTTAGTCTCAAATGCCCAGTGATTACATCGTTAACACTTATACCAACAAACATATAGCAATTTACGTGTCGGAGTCAGCGATGGCTGAGCGATAGCGCCGCCTACCTCTTGATTAGGCGGTACAGGGGTCCTTGTGTAGATAGCGCAGAAGAACAATTTCAAATAATAATTTCACCTTACTACGCTTAACCACCAATAAACTAGGTAAACCGACAGCTTCGTTTCGTAGGAGTGACAAGGTCGGTGTCTCGAATCCAACTGCCCCCTGCACTATCGGAACTCTTAAATAAGTCTCTTTGCACGTGCCGCTAAAGTGACGTCACGGTGCTCACCACCTCCTCAGTACTACAATAATCAAATTAGCAACTTATTATTTAACGATATCGTTTTCCCCGACATACATGTTTCTTAGCTGATTACAAAACAACAGTCGCGTCATTTGAAAGAAAGAAAGAAACACATTTATTCACGGTCTAATTACAATAGATACAAAAACAAAACAATAAAAAAAAATGGAATTACACAGAACATAAAATAATATTGCCCAAAATTAACGAAAGTGAAAAAATTATATAAAATGAGTCTGTGTAGCAGCATAATACCGTGAAATGGACAGGACTCAGTAAAAATCGAGATACAGAGACTTAAATTGCTCTGATCCCGACACTGGTTTTTAGTCCTGTTTCAGTACTTTATTTGATATCAAATTGGATGGATACTTTGAGTGGGCTGGATTTGATCCCGGTGCCGGCATCGATTAAATTTAAATGAAACTAAACTAACTTAAACTGCAGACTTCATGATACAGTTAGCTCTTTCTGCGTAGTAAAGTAAAGTCAAGTTTCAGCCTATAAATGTCCCACTACTGAGCACAGGCCTCCTCTCATTTCTGAGAGGGTTTTGGAGCTAGGAAGAATCCGCCACGCTGCTCCAATGCGGGTTGGCCGACTTCACATGTCTTCGAAATATTTTTTATTCCTCAGACATGCAGGTTTCCTCACGATGTTTTCCTTCACCGCCGAGCACGTGGTAAATCAGCACTTAAAATTGCAATTAACAATTTCAGTGGTGCCGGCACCGGGGATCGAACCCAGGTCACTCGCGTACTATGAAATTTAAAGCGAGCGCCTAGCCCCTGCGTAGATCGGACCAAAAAATTATAATTAAAAGCTGAAGGTACTCCGGGTTAACTATGACATCAGGACATCTGGGTGGGAATGTAAATAGTGAATATAAACGCAATAAAATCTGTAAAATCTAGTTTCATTTCAATGTGTAGTGTTCGCGTAAATCTAAGAAATCATCAATTAAATTGTTAAATATTTTATTAACATGCGAAACTCAGACACTCATTCTGGAGCAGCGAGGTGCACTCTCGTAACGGCTCTAAAATATTCTACAAAAAGAGAATCACTTACTTCATGTATATTTATGTGTACGTTGAAAGTTCAAATTTTATATTAAACAAGGAGTTCATAAAAATGGTTATTATTACATGGATGATGATCACCCCTGGGAATGAGGTGATCGCTGCCAAGCTTTTTCTACATATTTATAATACCACAATTGTACATAATTTTTAAAATGAGAAAAAAAGAAAAAAACTTTGCTCGCAGGGTAACTGGTTTGCTTACTGGTTCTTCCCAGGACAGAGGCTTTTTTTTGCGAACCAGTGTAGTTAAAAAAACTTACTTTCAAAAAGTATTATTAAATAATCTATGTTGAATAAAAAAAATATTCTATTCTATTCTACGATAAAACGTAATCACCATGTACTTATAAACAACCAGTCTTAAAAATAAAACCAATCGCCACAATATTGACTCATCCAAATCAACCACTCTACAGGCAGGTAACGTTTTCCAATACACAATTCGTTTAAAGTTTCTTCCATCTTGGAAGACGCTCCAATTACAACTGAAACGTGTCACGTAGTGTCGCGATCTCTGTGATACAGCGTCCGGGAGTTGGCAATAAACTAATTTAGGGATAGAACGGACGGACGTGCGGGCGATATTAATTTACATTTAATATTGACTGCGTCTGTGGGATTCGTACGAACAGGCAGTCATATTCAATAAATAAACAAATAAAACAGGCCTTCAAACAAAATGCTCTTGGTCTTTTCATAACATAACTTTCTAGGATATGCCCTGAAATGTGTGTGGGATGAATTCTAGGCTAAGTAAGATTGACTAAGAAGATTTTTTCTTTGATTAAAGTGACGGAACGAGCAAAACGTTCCCCTGATGGTAAGTGCAACGTCTTCCCATAAAAAATGCTGTGGCATCCAGAATAGTGTGACACCACAATGCGCCCGTCACTCCGAGACATCAGTTCTTAAGTCTCACATGCCCAGTGATTACGCTAGCTTACAGTGCCCTTCATACCGAGCCACAGTAATGTTTGCACACTACTGCTTCACGGCCGAATAACTGGCCCTAGGGTGGTACCTACCTAGACGGATTCCTGCATAGAAATCCTACTACCAGTAAAATAACCGGCTATCGCTATCAAGGAAGTACGTCGCTCACCCAAGCTTCAAAAAAAGTGTCATTTATAAAATACTTGTGGTGACAACCCTAGTTGTAAAATGGACGCCCACACGAAAGCGGTATTACGTTACAAAATATTGTTTTCATTGTTGTGAAAGGTATGAAAAATCGACGTCGACGCGCATAATTTATGACAATCGTCGTCAGGACATGGAACCTTTTAGTTGATGTGTATTGTGTAGGCTTTTTGAAGACACTCACAAAAAGCGTAGGTGTATAAGAAATGATATTTCTTTGGTAAACATATCCAAGTTTACATACTTTATATGCGCTCTAACCGCGACTTCGTTCGCGTGGTTTTTTTTTATAGAAGCAAACGAGCAAATGGATTTGTCGACCTTTTATAAAGGAACAGGCTCTTTTCTCGAAGGTCCCTAAGACGTAACGCTCCGAAAAATCCAGCTTGGCGGACTTTCCGAGCGGTGGCGGCTTTAGAGAATCTACCAACACAGTACAACCATTAAGTGTCGTAAGAGTGGACAGAGGACCAGAAGTTGAGCAGCAGCAGCTGGAAAATCTGAAAAAATAAACTGCGTTCACCAACCCGCCTGCCAAGCGTAGCAACTATGGCAAAACCTGCCACCTGTCAACTTTTGTGGCAGTATATTTGACGACCGCGTGGCCTAGTGGTCAGAGTATCTGACTTCTACGCCGCGTGTCCTGGGTTCGATTCCCAGCCGGAGCCAACATTTGTGCTAAAACACAAATTGTTGGTTTTCGGAACTGGTTGTGTTGTGATTGTCCCCGTGTTTCTGACACTGCATCCTAGCCTACCTCCGATCTTATCGCATCAGCGTTACATCGGGCGCGGGTAGGTTGGGACGAGTGAGCGCCTCTGTGTTCGCGCGTACACTTGTGGCACTATAATAGTTTGATGGCTCTCGACAGTGTTCGGAAGTTGTCGCCGTAGTCGAAATCGGCTAGGGGAACATCATCATTGTGGCAGTCTAGGGGGGGAGGCCTGTGTTTAAGCAGTGGACTAGTGATGGGTAGGATTCCTGTGCAGGAAACCGTCTAGGTAGGTACCACACCAGGGCCAGTTATTCTGCAGTGACCTAACTGCCTGCTTCACGGCAAACATTACTGTGTTTCGGTTTGAAGGGCTGAAAAGGCTGAAATGATGATGATGAAAAAATTATTAATGGCGACAATACCCAAACAATTATCAATATGACGTATGTACATCAGAAGCTAGAATCCAACGAAGTGGCTATTTACTCTTTGCTTGAATCCTTTCCGTACTTAAATACAATATAAGAAATATAAACATTAAAAGCTACATAACATTGTAAACCAAACCGCAGTGACGTGCCGTGAATAAATCGTTATTATTCTTTATTTTATCTGTGCCCGGAGCCGAATGTAACGCGGAGTAAAAAGGCGGGATAAAAAAGAATTTCCACAGAGTACGTGAGATAAGCATACAGTGCTATTACAATTTAGAATTTAATATCGTTTAGGCGCCGTCTAAGTGATGACTGATAGAGTTTTAAACATATTATGATTTGCGATGTGTCTGAAAATCGTGTTATAAAAATTCGATTTAAATTGCGTAATAAATTTTTCGAACCTGTGTGTTTCAAAAATATCGTTCAATGAGTATAATGTAAACAAAAAGTTTATGAATTGGTTTATTCTATTTGACGTTAAATCATCCTGTCTTACTTTTTATTGTTAACCGTTGCTGATGAAAGTTCGGTAGAGTAGAATACCTACCTCTTTCGCACCGAGGTGTCGTAAGAGGCGACTACTGTACGGAGGAGTATTGTAAGGACAGCCTTTATTCGTGAAGAATAACACCAGCCTCATCACAGCAGTAGAACCTGCCCCTTATGTGGGAGGGAAGCGTAACTGTATGTATTTATATAGACGACATGTTCTCGAGTGTGTACAGTACGAGGCTGTCACTCGAAACCTTTTATTTTTAGATTTTTGGGTTGAGAGTGCAAAGGATCTTAGATATTAAAAAAAAAACACTGACATTTCTTTATTGTTACACATACTTATTTACATACATTCACGCCTATTTCCTATATGAGGGGTAGACAGAGACTACACCCGTAGCCCACTGTACTAACTGTAATACCACCCCTATATAACCTACCTTTGTTGATAAATAACGGTTGCACTAATAGCGGGAAAACTTTTTTACTGGTAGGATTTCTGTGTAGGATCCCGTCTATGTACGTACCACCCCAGGGCCAGTTATTCTGCCGTGAGGCAGTAGTGTGCAAACATTAGTGTTTCGGTTTGAAGGGCACTGATAGCTAGCGTAATGACTGGGCATATGAGACTTAAGAACTGATGTCTCAGGGTGACGGGCGCAGTGTGGTGGCACACAGAAATGTTCTGGGCGTCTTGCATACACGTTTTGCTTGTTTCGTCACTTAATCCGATATAAAAAGATACGACATTTTTAAAATTCAGTTTTCAATGTATAACATTTTTTTAAAGAGAAACTGTCGAGTGTTAGAGCTCTTGTCGCAGCTGTAAGACCAGCATTCTGTTTATGAAGTCAATGATAAAATTTTAAAGCATGCCCATCAGTTCTTCTACTAAGTTCAGCTGAAGTAGAGTTTTGACTCCTTTACTCAACTTCCCGTGTGGTGGCGGCTAGCCGAGTGGTGGCTGCCTAAGAGAATCTACCACCCCATCTCAACATGGATGTCGTAAAAGTCGACAGAGGGAAAATTAAAACCAGTGGAGATGGGCAGAAGTATCTTCCTGGAACATCTGAATAAATAAACTGCGGTTGCAAACCCGCCTGCCAAGCGTGGCAACTATGGCAAAATCCCACCAAAATGAGAGCTACAAACTTTTGTGGCTATCTATGGGGGAGGCCTATGTTCAGCAGTGGATAGGCTGAAACGACGCTGACGACTCAACTTCCGGATTCTATTTATGTTTACGGAAGCTAAATCAAAGCGTATATACGTTGCAAAACTTTTAGTAATTATTTTTTTCTAACAACTAATACCGCTATTCTAGTTTAAAAAATATATCCCCCAAAAAGAGAGCTACAGACTGTTGAGACAATCTATAGCGGAGGCATATGTTCAGCAGTGGACTAGTGCTAGACTGAAATGACGATTCTCAGTAAATTTATTTATATTGTATTTTCGACTATTTTACTGGTGGTAGGATTCCTATGCAGGAATCCGTCTAGGTAGGTACCACCCCAGGGCCAGTTATTCTGCCGTGAAGCAGTAGTGTGCGAGCATTACTGTGTTTCGGTTTGAAGGGCACTGAGAGCTAGCGTAATCACTGAGCATTTGAGATTTAAGAACTGATGTCTCAGGGTGACGAGCGTAGTGTGGTGTCACACAGAAATATTCTGGGTGACGCGGCGTTTGTTATGGACAAACGTTGAACATCAGGTGAACGTTTTGCTCGTCTCGACGCTTTATAAAATAAAAAAAAGAATAGAATATTTCTTATTTAATATAGATTATTTACATAATAATCATTGAATGACATTTTTTAAAGCTACACTGGTTCGCAAAGAAATGCCTCTGTCCTGGGAAGAACCAGTAAGAAACCTAGCGGATTTTTTTTTCTTACAATTCATTACTGCAGTATTATAAAGATAAAGATAGCGATAAACTCATTCCCGGGGGTTATAATCATCCATGTATTCCTTAATATTATAATAACCCTTCTAGTTAATAGAATCAGGCGTTACTTTGCGGAAATCCATTATAATGAAGGAAGGTAAGTTACTTTGCTAGATCCGCATGCAAAATATAAAAATGGTGTATATTACCTACTTTTTTGAAGAGCACCGCCCGCCCTCCGTCAGTAGCGTCCACAACCAAACTAACACCGCCACGAGCCGAGCCGGCGGCCGTCTGTCGTAGAGTCTATGACGCTTGATAATGCCTCGTTTTGGGGCGAAACACGTGTCGTGTTCTCGACTTCAGTGGTGTATATTATCTAGTGGTGGTATTGTAGTGGTTGGTGGAGGGTACCTGGTGGCGGTTCCTGGTGGCGGTGTTAGTTTGCTTGTGCACGCTACTGAGGGAGGGCGGGCGGTGCTCTTCAAAAAACTAGGTAATATACACCATTTTTATATTTTGCATGCGGATCTTAGCAAAGTAACCTACCTTCCTTCATAATAACCCTTCTTTAAAAAGTCTTGGAGATAATCAGTACAAAAGAATGACATAATTTTCAATCTGGAAATATCTTCAAGCAGATTATTTCCAAATACCATATGAGTATTTATGTGTTACCTTAAGTAACAATCTAAAGCCATGTTTCTTTGTCGTGTTCAAAAATCGTCGCAGTGAGCAGAGAAATGGATATTGTTAGAATCACTTTACCTTTTTTCGAGCGACCGTTACTGGTGCGTTATTTACGAGGCTTTAAACCCAAATGTGGCGCGCTGATAGGGCTGCGAATCGATTTAGCTTTGCCTTTATAAAGGTCTCCTCGAATTTCTATCAAGTTCTTCGAATTTATTTCAATATTTTATAGGAATTTTTGGAAGTGTACTTGAATAAGTTAGCAAGAGCCCTGGTGACACAGGAACCTAGCGCTTTAATTTCACAGTACGCGAGCGACCTGAGTTCGATCCACGGTGTTGGTATCTCTAAAATGGTTCTATAATTTTAAGAACTGATTTAGCACGTGCCCAGCAATAAAGGATAACATCATGAGGAAACCTGCGTGTCTGAGGAAAAATATTCCAAGAACAAGTGAAGTTCGTCCGCATTGGAGCAGCGTGGCGGAATTTAATCCATTCTATTTCTATTCCAAATGATGATGATGAAAAATCATGTTGCAACATTTGTTAAGCAGTTTATTATAAAGTTATTTTGCTATTCCATTTAAAAAAAAAAGTCAAGTAACAGCCTATAAATGTCCCACTGCTGAGCACAGGCCTAATCTCATTTCCGAGAGGGTTTTGGAGCTAGGAAGAATCCGCCACGCTGCTCCAATGCGGGTTGGCGGACTGCACATGTCTTCGAAATACGTTTTATTTCTCAGACATGCAGGTGCACGTGGTAAATCAGCACTTAAAATTGCAATCAACAATTTTAGAGGTGCCGGCACCGGGAATCGAGCCCAGGTCACACGCGTACTATGAAATTTAAAGCGAGCGCCTAGCCGCCTCTCTATTTCATTTGTATAGGTGTATTTAGTGGGCATCATCAAACGTGAAAGTTATAATTACAATTTTGTTAAAAAATATCAAAATGATTTTATAAGCCAAATGTTTTAAATTAATAATTTATACTAAAAATGTAGCCATCCGCGGAGAGGGGGGGTGGGGGGGTCTGGTGACCTGTCTCAGGTTTTTCTAAAACCTATCTCAGGCACCAGTCTCTCACAACGCCGTACCATTGCTATTTTAATATATATATCCTGTACGAACTAGCCAGTAAGTTGTGATGAGACAAATAAAGTGACTTTTATTATTATTTTTTATTTATTTATATAACTTGCTTAATAATTTTTTTATTTCTTCTTTCTCATTTGCTTTTTGTTATTGCATCATTTAATGCAGATTTTTTGGTTCTCTCTTTTAACTTTTCGTCTATGTAAGTTTGGCGTAACATTCATGTGTTTTTAAAAATTAACTTTCGCGTGTTATTGCTTAATAACTACCATATTTATTATACATATTATTATACATATTATTATTTTGTAACCGACATCTAGTAATATAAAATAAGCATTCATCCATACAAATATTATAAATTCGAAAGTAACTCTCTGTCCCTCTATCTGTTTGTTACTGTGAAAAGCACAGTTCAACCAAATCGATTTTGACGAAATTTGGCACAGAGATAGCTTGAATCCTGGAAAATGGCATAGTACACTTTTTATCTCAGAAAATCAAAGAGATCGCACGGGATATTTTACCGTCACTATAGTTGCTGTACCACCATCGTGAGACATCGGTTTTTAATTCTCATATACCCTGTGATTACACTAGCTCTCAGTGGCCCTCAGAGTAAAACACAGTAATGTCTGCACTACTGATTGTCGACGGAATAACTGGTACTGCGATGATGCATCTGATACCCAGTCGGATTCCTGCTAAGAAATCCTGTGGCCAGTAATAAATGCATGATTCTATAGTACTGGTACTGTTGGTGGGAATCCTGCGCAGGACTCCGTCTAGGTAGGCACCACAGCAGTGACAGTTATTCTGCCGCATCAGTGTGCAAGCATTACTGTGTTGCGATCGGAGGAGCACTGATAGCTGGTGTAATTACTGGGTATATAAAACTTAAGAACAGATGTCTCGGGTCAACGAGCGCAGTGTGGTGCCACAAAGAAATGTTCTGGGTGATACAGCATTTGTTATGTGTGGACGTTGCACTTACTATCAGGGGAACGAACTGGTCGTCTCGTCACTCTCTTCCAAAAAATATATTAATTAACTATATTAGCCACAAAAGCAATGTTATCAAAGATTGATGTCGCAATCAGATCGCTAAGTGGAACGTTGCGGGGTGAGCTTGTTTTCTCGGCGAAAGTTCTATTAGTAAACTGACTCAGCACCTTTGAAGAGATCGAGCGGATCGACACATTGCTAATGAGGCTGCCTATTCCAAATCTTTCACTTACACACACAGTATCAGCGGAAAGCGGAAATAGGTACGAGTGTGGATTTTTATCGGACAAAGTGACGAGGCGAGACTGAAACACAGTAATGTTTGCACATTACTGCTTCACGGCAGAATAACTGGCATTGGGGTGTTACTTACCCAGACTTATTCCTGCATGGGAATCCTACCACCACTTTTGTGATGTTCTGTTGCTTAGTGAAATCGTTTCATGGGAACCGAATTGTTTCATGGAAGAAAGTGATGTGACGAGCCCATCGTTTACCTTATGTTAAGTGCAACGTCTGCCCATAACGAATGCGTTGTCCCGCGGAACATGTGTGGCACCACACTATGATCGTTACCCTGACATGTCAGTTCTCGAGTCTCATATTCTTAGTATATTACTTAAGCTATTGGTGCCATTCAACTTCAATATTATTAAAATCTCTTTAGCCATTTAAGTGTGATTGAAAGTCAAACAAACAAACAAACAACTTTCACATTTTAATTATTACTAGCTGAAGTGCACTACTGCATACGCATGAATTAAGTTTTTTCTATATTTTTTAATCCTATGTCCTTCACCAGGATGCAAGCTATCTCATTGCAATTTCGTCATGATCGGTTCAACATTTGAACCGTGAAAAGGTAACAAACAGACAGATATTATCTTTAGTATTTGTATATTGAATGGATAAGGAATTTACTGGTGGTAGCATTCCTATGCAGGAATCCGTCTAGGTAGGTACCACCCCTGGGCCAGTTATTGTGCCGTGAAGCAGTAGTGTGCAAACATTACTGTGTCGGTTTGTGTTTGCGCGTACACTTGTGGCACTATAATATCTCCTGCGCAGTTGATGGCTCTCGACAGTAGTCGGCAGTTGTCGCCGTGGTCGAAATCGGCTAGTAGAACATCATCATCATATATATTGTAAGTCAACATCGCATGTCATCATCATTTACTTAAGTTTATCTCATAGTTTTCAGCGTAAAATTAAATATCATAGAAGTCATAGCATACATACATACATAAGATCACGACTGTATCCCATAAGGGGTAGTCAGAGACTGGGCACTCACTGCAAACACAGATGACTGCCGCAATCCACGTTTCACCAAAACAATGTAATGCACTTGGTGTGATAGGTGGTGAGCCCATCGCCGCCATGCTGTTGGGTGCACAATGCAGTTTAATTCCTTACTCGCCTTTTACGAGATCCATTGGATGAGATGGAGTGGTGGTATTCTTTTAACGCGCCGCCACCACACGGCATAAGTCATAGAAGTCATAGAACCGATATGAATACGATAACATTCAAACTTACAAATATAATGTCTAATTTCGATCACTAGTACAAATAAAAATGTAAATGTTCGTTTTTTAATAGTCCTCCTGATAGAAGTAACTGACCGAGCCGTGGTTGGGACCTCTCGGGCGCCCTCCGCCCTTGAGACAGCTTACTTCCGTGCACAGGGTAACAGTCCAAGTACAAATATAGACCTGATTTTATGATTTTTTTTTATTGAATAAAATGATGAAACGAGCAAAACGTTCACCTGATGGTAAGTGCAACGTCCGCCCACAACAAATGCAGTATCACTCAGAATATTTCTGGGCAACACCACATTGAGCACGTCACTCTGAGACATCAGTTCTTAAGTGTCAAATGCCCAGTGAACTTGAAGACATCCAAGCAAAGTTTAATGTGGCAAGCTTCTGAAAAGGGTAGACCGGGCCGCTCTCGCACCAACTGGAGGCTCTGAGAAAGAGGCTGCTCCTATTAACTCAAATGGCAGGACATTGTATATTATATTAAAGCCGCAACAGATGTAAAAATTGCCCCTGTTGAGATAAAAAAGGAACTTGCCATCAGTATCATCGTCATCAAAGAAGACTTAAAGCGCAAACGTTTTTAATTCAAACCAGCTGCTCCCCAGCTCCCGCTCCACCCGCGTAAAATAAACCGAACTGACTGCGCCGTACGGCATGGTACCTTTTTGACCTGAGCCTTTACAGTTCGGTCCTTTTTTTTAACACCACATTGCGCCCGTCAACCTGAGTTTGGTTGTTAAGTCTCATATGCCCCGAGATTACGCAAACACTCAGTGCCCTTCAAACCGAAACACCGTAATGTTTGCACACTACTGCTTCACGGCAGAATAACTGGCACTGGGGTCGTGCCTACCTAGACGGATTTCTGCATAGGAATCCCACCACCAGTAAAAAGCGGGATACGAACCGGTGATGTGTAAGACAATCGTTTAGAATCTACGCCAACGGATTCGGTTACGTAAGTACTTCTCTATAGAACCGCAGCACAAGAGCATACGTGACATAATTCAACATTTAAACAATTTCTAACCTCAGAAAGCTTTCCCTGACCCAAATCAAATGTCACCTCAAAGAAATCAGCATCACGGTCTACCTACACCGAGCGTTCGATGGCAACGTCAAAGCAACGTATAATATCCGTTCGCAGTCCACTGCCGGCTGTACAAAAGCGGCTTCCGATCCGCGCCCTCCCTCGCCGGAGACATGCTGCTAATACTCTTTACAGGCATCATCCATGTTTAGTTTGGTATCGGTGTTATAAATAATAGTTCGGGAACAACTATAAAATGCCTAAGGATATTTTTAATAGAATCAGGCGTTACTTTGCGGAAATCCATCGTAATACGAAAAGTTATTTTGCTAAGCATGCATCTGCATGCAAAATATAGTGCATTGCCTAGTAGTAGTGTTGTAGTGCTGGAGGGTATCTGGTGGCGGTTTCCACGGTGTTGGACTGCACGCTATTGTAAGAGGGTGGGCAGTGCTCTTCAAAAACTAGGTATACGCCATTTAAATAAAACTATTTTTTAACGGATTTTATTGCGTTTAATTCCCTTGACACACAATGTGTATAGGAAAAAGACCCATAAAAGTTTCAGCCTATTAATGTCCCAATGCTGAGCACAGGCCTCCTCTCATTTAGGAGAGGGTTTTGGAGCTGGGAAGAATCCGCCACGCTGCTCCAATGCGGGTTGGCGGACTTCACATGTCTTCGAAATATTTTTTATCTCTTAGACATGCAGGTTTCCTCACGATGTTTTCCTTCACCGCCGAGCACGTGGTAAATCAGCACTTAAAATTGCTATTAACAATTTTAGTGGTGCCGGCACCGGGAATCGAACCCAGGTCACTCGCTTACAATGAAATTAGCTACCAAGACGCATACTAACAGATATTTAAATGGTGAATCTCACCACCATCACAGTTAACTACCGTGGGTAAATCCTTATTTCAGACAGCTCGAGGAATCTGTGACAGGAAACACCTGGCCGCCGAGCTTCAGCATGTCAAGCTTTGCACGACAACAAGCTTCGGGTTCCGCGCCTACGTCGCAGTGAGCGAGTGAAGCCGGCCACAGTCGAGCGTGTACCTGTAATCCTACCATATGTCAGAGGAGTCACCGACAAGATTGGCTATATCTTGAAGCTAGCTTCCATAAAAACATTCTTCAAGCCGCCGAAGAAGATAGGTCAGTTTTTACCATCTGTCAAGTGTAACATCCCTCTACAAGATGCAGGAGTATACAAGCTGGATTGTGAATGTGACCTCTTTTACATAGAGCAATCAAAAAGATCAGTAAAAACCCGCGTAAAAGAACATATAGCTGATGTGAAGAATCGTCGCTCCAGGAAGTCTGTAGTCTGTGACCATGTTCTGGATGATCCCAACCATTACATCAGATTTAATAAACCACAGATCCTTGCAAAAGAACACCGATTCCTACCAAGGATGATTCGCGAGGCTATTGAAATTAAAAATCATCGTTATTTCAATAGAGGAGATGATTGGGTATTACGACCGGCTTGGGATCCATATAATTAATAAAATTAAATCAAAAACTAAGGATACCACTGCAATACTTCAAGTTAGCTCTTTCTGCGTAGATCGGACCAAAAATAATAATTGAAACTGAAGGTAAAGAAGGTAAAGCTGAAGGTACCCCGAGTTAACTATGATATCAGGACATCAGTTACCTCAGTCCTCCCGTGACCATGGGTGCTGTAAAGCACTCGAAACGTCGGGTTAGAAATAGTTCAAAATTAAACGCGATAAAATCCGTAAAAATTAGTTCTATTTAAATGTGTAGCATTCGCGTAAATAAAAGAAATCACTACGTATACACCATTTCATACTTGCATAGGTAAGATCCGCACCAAATTAAGTTCTTTCCCTACTAAAGATATGGGTTTCATAATCGCATAAGTCGATAAAAATCTGGTCTTTTTCATGATACTGGTAGAAATTATCGTAATGTTTATGAGTTTCTCTTCTTACAGACCTGACAAAGCGTGTCAAATTATATACACTGAATTTGTAAGTTCGAAGAAGATGGATTTCACATACTTTGCAGTTTATTGTAACAGCGAAAATTAAAAAACATTATTATTTAAAAGTCTAACTTTTAAACTAGGGAAATACCCATCCATCATCGAGCGCTGTAACGCTTTCCAGGCAGATGAGCATTTATCGGTGGCCGGAATTACCCTGCCTATTGTGCTTCCAAAATTTTTTTGCCAATCGATTAAGTGGCCGACATTTCGTCAACAGACGATCTAGTACTGTAGATAATGTAATTATTTCGACAATAATTTTGGAAAACGATAAGTTATTGAATATGAACATTGTTTGAAGTCTTTAAATAAATACAAAGCCGCACACTATCGTGTACACCTCCTGTATCGTGGTTGCGTTTAATACACATACATTTCACAACAGAAAACTATCTATTTGCGTTTTAACAAATGTTGCCTCCGCCTACTTTTGAACCCAGGTCCCGCGGCGTAGAAGTCAAATACTCATACCACAAGGCCACGCGGTCTTCATTATCTTTATCATTTCAAGTATCATGTTTTCCTGAAAAAGTTTTATGTTTATGAAATAACGTAAAGTAAAAGAAGCGTCAGCCTTTAAATGTCCTAGTGATGAACATAGAACTACCCCGAGTTTTGAGAGGAGGGCCCAGGTGGAGTCCTCGCACACTCCGTCTTTGCAGGCTGCCAAACTTCACATGTTCGCAAAATATTTTTTAATGTCTAAGACATGCATATTTTCCCCATTATGTTTCAATTCACCACCAAGATCAAAGGTAGTTTAATTTTCGTCAAAAAACATTTTAAAAAGACATTGAAAAATGGCTAAACTTATTTAATTTTAACTTTGTTTTGCAACTTAACAACAACGAAAACGCTTATATTATTTTTTAAACAACAAATGCATAGAACATCACAAGTTAAATACCGAAAGCTTTCAAATTACTGCCAAGTATATAGTGCGTCAACAAACCTCGCAATCTCGGTCAAAAGCATTCGCGTTTATTGCGCTGGAATTTAGCGTTTTTGCGTTTAAAAAGTCCAGGTACTAATGTCGGCCTTTCCTTGTGATGGAGCGACCATTAAGCAGATTGGGGCGCGGCTGAGAGACGAAAAAACATTTGACAACACGTGACAAATATTGCGTCAGGCGAGCTCTTAGGTAGAGTTACACATTTTTCTGAAAATGAATTTTGTTGGCTCGGATGAATACGATTAATTTTTGACATTACTTTTCATTTAATATTACTACTATATAGCGCTGGGGAGTTTCTATTCTTGATTGTGCTAATCTCAGGAGATACTAATGCAACGTGTGGTCACACAGTAATATTCTGGGTGACACAGCATTTGTTGTGGGCGGACGTTGCACTTACCATCAGGGAAACGCTTTGCTCGTTTCGTCACTTAATACAATATTAAAAAAAACATACATAAATATATATTTATATATACATATTCCTACATATATAAATAATAAATATTATTATAAACTAGAATAATATATACTAATTTGATTGTTTTGGTAAATCTGTACAATTTAGAAAACGAGCTAAAACTTTCCTTTTGAATGCGTATTAGCTAGAAGGTAGTCTTAGATTTTCAGGTAGCGCATTCCATAGTCGAGCAGCTTGGACAGCAAATGATGATGAAGAGAAACCCGAGCGGTGAAGTGGAATAGAGAGAGTCAAAGTCTCCGAAGAACGAAGCTGACGCTTATGAGTGTCACGCAAGAACTGAAACTTTCGTCTAAGGTAATCAGGGTAGTGGTTATCAAATAAAACCGAGAAAACTGTGGAAAGTATCCTGAGATGCCTTCGTTGACGAATAGGAAGCCACTTTAACTGAGAGCGGAACGAGGAAACATGATCAAACTTGCGAAGACAAGAGCTTAATATTGAAAATGTTTCTATTGTGTTACAGAAAGAAAATCACAAACTTTGTAGGTATAGCCTAAAATTTATTTCTATCTCCCCAAATCCGAGGAAAACATGCGCCCTAATGACTGAGGCGGGTCGCAATCCACTTGGGCCTTCTTTTTAAAATATAACTCTTTAGCTGATCGAGAAGCGACGATGTCCAATATACGCTGCACAGACGGAATAAAATAATTGCTACTAAATAAAAAAAAAGAAATTCACGAACTGCCTCAATTGTAGAAATGAAATGTGTGTGTTGATTCAGCCGTACCATGGTAGGAGGCCAATGGACGTGTGGTAGTCTTAAATTTAATCGTCGCCTCTAAAATCCCCGTTCATTTTCATATCTACAACACCTTCAATAACTACAACTTGCTCGGCGGTAAACAAAAACATCATAAATTAATATATGGGCTTGAAAATATAAAAAAAAATATTTTGACGTGTGAAAGCCGCCATACTCGCACTGGAGCAACGTGGCGAACTCCATCTGGCTCTAAAACACTCTCAATAAATCATAGGAGGCACTTAACAGTGGAAAATTTATAAGATTTTACTTTTTCAGTTACATACATAAAAACTGTCACGCCTTTTCCCCATAGAAGAAGTAGACAGAGACCATTGCTCACTATCGTGTGACGGGGAAGCCAACCACATAGCCGCCATTTTTGTACTAGTCAAAAAAAATCTTACTCCCCATTGGGTTCCCACGAGTAGTATATAAACAACATTCCATATTCCGGTATTATTCTGGACGAATAAAGGCTGTGTACAATACCTTAGTCGCCTCTTATGACATCTCGGTAGAAAAGAGATACTACTTTAGTTTTTACTATAGCTACTATTTAATTTTTTTTAGTTACTACATCAATTCTATTTACTAGTACTTTGAGACGGTACTCAAGAATATTTTTTTTGCGTTGAAATAACGATAAGCACAGACAACAAAGAAATAAAATTTTGTAAGGAAATCTTAAGAGATCTTAGAAACGGTGAACAAAATAAACCGTCTGAAAAGAAATGACGAGGCGAAAGAGACGTACAAAATCTCCGCGAGTACTTACTGTGCTTTATTCGTGCTAAGGTAAACCTTTTTGTTTATGAAGTACAGTTATATCATAACGATGATACTCGGCTGGCCGATTACGAACACGGAGACGTCTTTCGGTTAACAGCCATTACTTGTCACCTGCGCAGAATATGTTCTTATTTCAGCATATCACTAATTCACTGCTGAGCATTGACCACCCCCATAGATTGCAACAAAGGTTTGCCACAGTTGCCACGCTAGGGGTGCGGTTTGGCGACCGCAGTTTATTTATTGAGATGTTCCAGGTAGATGCTGCTGCTCATCTCTTGGTTTTTAATTTTTCTGTCTTGAGTTTAACGATAATGGTAGATTCTCTTCAGCCGCCACCATCTTATTTATTAAATACGAGCAAGGTAAGTAATTGACGAATCGGCTGTCGGTATACTCTTATTGAAGTGCTGCAGTGTTTGTAAGATAAGGCTACGATGGCTATCCGAGTACAGAACCAGAGTACGAAACCGATCCAATTGCAGAAAGGTATAAGACATGGTGGAGCGTTTGCAGTCGTACCCACAACAACTCACCGAAGTTTAATCGCAATCGGATGAATGGTGAAATCATACGTTACAAACAAAAAAACATTAATTTATATTTATACAGGGTCATACGTAATATCCTATACATCCCGGCAGGCTGGGCTAAGGGACGATGTGTATATGCCCCAAAAAATATAATGAGCCTCGTAGCGTGATACCTGCAGGAGATATGTTGACTTAAATAATTTGCTTAAAAGTCATTACTACCCTGTTATACAGCTGGTCGAGGCAATGAACTCATAAATTTAATTGGGCGTTTTTCCATTGAGCTGCCATCGAAAGAAAACTTCACCGTTATGTTTATCAGATCAAGGTAGCATGGGTAGGTGCCGGGATGTTATACCAATTATGAATAACGTAGATGGGCATATGAGACTACAAGCGGAGTCTCATGAAGACCAGCGCACTGCGGTGTTATATAGAAGGTGCTTCATGCGTTGTGGGTGAGGTCGCAACTGTCAAAGGCAGACGTTGCATTTGTCGTTTCATTTATTTATTAATTTCATCATCCATTATCGTTAGATGAACGACTCGCTTGAAAAATAGAGTCAAATGAAATGTAAAATGATAAATGGCTAACTTTCTTAAAAATGCCTTAAAGAGCTTATTAACTGATAAAAGATTTTATTTCTTGAGAGTTTACGAAATTTTTTATCACACCTACCATTGATTAAGACGAAGCGTTGACTTTCATTATCATCATTTCAGCCCACCACAGACGCACCAGTAAACATTGGTCTCCCTAATAGATTACCACAAAACAGACTAAGCTAACTGCATCCATCGACTTCCAAATGCCAAATCTTCTAACTTTTTTTTCGCCATGTCTACAATCGAGCCGAGGGGTAGGCGCTCGCTTAAAAAAAACATAGTACGCGAGTGACCAGGGTTCGTTTCCCGGTTTCAGCACCACTAAAATTGTTGACTGCAATTTTAAGTGCTCATTTACCACGTGCTCGGCGGTGAAGGAAAAATCGTGAGGAAACCAAAATGTCTGAGAAATAATAAATATTTCGAAGACATGTGAAGTCCGCCAATTCGCATTGGAGTAACATGGCAGGAGAGGGCTCCAAAACCCTCTCAGAAATGAGAGGAGGCCTGCGCGCAGCAGTGAGACGTTTATGGGCTGTTCCTTTACTATACTACATACATACAACATACATAAGATCACGACTTTATCCCATAAGGGGTAGTCAGAGACCGGACACTCTCTGCAAAGATGTTTCACCAAACAAATATAATGCACTTGGTGTGATATGTGGTGAGCCCATCGCCACCATGCGCTAGTATGGTCGAGATGGAGTGGTAGTATTCTTTGAACGAGCCGCCACCACACGGCTACAATACTACAATCGCCTTGAAATCTAAACCCTTTGCTGGAAGTTATCCAAGCGGTGTACAAGTTGAACAATTTCGAGAAGTCCGTGAATCGAAGCTATAGTCAATCCAAAGCTTATTAACGGACGAAAGCAGTAAAAAATGAACTCGACGTGTAAAGTTATAAGATACAAGTTTCCAGAATTTCATTTTCCTTTGTACTTAGAGGCGGCTGTTCTAAATAGGTAAGATCTCTATAGCTATAATAATATAATTTGCGGACCGCGTGGCTGAGTGGTCAGCCACGCATTCCGCAATTCACCTAATTACCGTACGACTGCTCTCGTATCTCTTGCACAGCATTCTGCTGCATAAGTATTATATCGGGCGCGGGTAGGTTAGAACAAGTGAGTGCCTCTATGCTTGTGCATACACTTGTGGCAATATGAATCTCATGCGCAGTTAATAGCTTTCGGCAGAGTTCGAGACATGTCGTCGTGGTTGAATTTCGGTGATTAATACATGATCAAATATGCCGCCTCATTACAGATAACCGCAACTGGAAATGGCTGAACGAGGTTAACGTACGTTAATTATCTGGAAGTGAAAAGTTTGATAAGTATAGCTGCAGTGACTTTGATGGACAAAGTGAGGAACGGCGTGATAAGGGAACGTTGCTATGTGGTAAAAGATGTAGTGACATTTCTAGAGAAAGGGATGCTTAGATGGTTTGGACATGTAGAGAGGAAGAATTGCGAGGGTGAATGGGCTAGCCGGTAAGGGTCGACGTAGGCGGACGTATCACGATCAGATCGAAGTCTTATAAGAAAAGGCCAAGTCAAAAGTACCCGCAACCGACGAGCTTGTATAAAACACTAATGAATGTAGAAGAAGCGAAAGATGCCTGTCAGGATCGTAGCAAGTGGAACGATGTGGTCTCTGCCTACCCTAATGGGAAAGAGGCGTGACTCTATGTATTTATCTGTATAAATAATTCATGAGGTGGCACGACGCAATATCTAAAACACTTGAATAAATCGTGGATTCGTGGTGCCTTGTACGAACTAAATGTAAATAACTACGGCCATGGCAATGTCGCGTGGTTAGACGGAATTAAAATCACAATTTCTCACCTCAAACTATATACACGGCATTATAACCTCAAGTAGTAATATTTTTTGATTTATTGATTACTCTAATTTTTTTAAAGAAAATACACGTAATCGTTCTTAGAAATGCCTTTTACATAACAGACTGATTTAAAAAAATATGAAAACACAAGAAAATAGAACCGAAAGCGGAAGAGTTAAGCCACAATCGACTTTAAAATGGTCTAAGTCGTTATTTAAATAGGACCAGGCAAAACACCGTTTTAGGCGTTCAGTTTAAATGCGCGCATAATAGCGCCCGTTTCACGTTAGATGAATCTGTTTAAATAAAGTACGGGATATTTTCATCAGTTAGGATCTTATGATTGAGAAGAATGAAGAACCAATTCGATTGGAAACCACGTTGCTCAAGCCTCATTGATTTGAATCCCAACAGAAGCTCATAGAATACAAAAAGTTGTTATTAATGGTACGACTTTTTCCGAGAAGAAGGCAATAATGGTCGTTTCACAAGGTTCGTTACTTGGTCCATTTTTATTTCTTACTTATATTAATGACTGTCCTTACCGTCTAGGGGATAAACATGATAAATACTGTAACATGCTGGCTGATGATACGTAAATGATATTTAAAAATTAAACTATGCAAGCAAATAAAGAAGCGAAGAATGTTATTAACTAGTATAGTAATCATAAGCAATGACAAGTATACACAAACGAGTTTTCCAAATTGTATTTATAACAATTGTCAGTGCTTTTGTCTGTACATTGGTTTAACGTTAATTATTTGTTTTTAAACGGCTAAAAGACTGTATAATATTCCCAATACCGCAAGTGAAACATTTAGATAGCAGTGGTCTTGTAAACGGTGAAAAGCTAAGTCTTCAAGAAAACCGACTACGGTTTTCATTTTTTTATTTTCATCATCATCATCATCATCATTTCAGCCTATCACTAGTCCACTGCTGAACATAGGCCTCCCCCATAGATTGCCACAAAAGTTGTAGCTCTTATTTTGGGGGGGATTTTGCCGTAGTTGACACGCTTGGCAGGCCGCAGTTTATTTATTCGATGTTCCAGGAGATGCTGCTGCCGATCTTCTGATTTATATTTTCCCTCTGTCGACTTTTACGACACCCATGGGATGAGATGGAGTGGTAGATTCTCATAAGCCGCTACCACACGGCCGTGTCCGATGTCCGCTAGCGACTCCACTGATGCCACTTTCCCGGTCTTATGATCGAATCCGATTTTTTATTTTGCATAGACCAAAGTCTGACTGGTATCTCACTTGGCGTTAAATGGTAAGAAGATGTTGAGAAAAGGGCGATGAGAGCTATTTTAAGCATAGTTTCACTGCTGAACGTAGGCGTCTCCTACGAAGGGAGAAGTTGCCGTAATCGCTAAGCTTGGCAGGCAGATTGGCGATCGCAGTACACATGCAGGTGCTCGCTCTAGGTGACATCAATATTTAGATGGAAAACAATAATTTTAATTTTTACTTACCTTCATTATACTAATGATATCCACTGTTTATATAAATAAAAGTTAATACATAAATTATTTAAGTTTCACACAATGATTTCTTATATTTACGCGAACACTACACATTTAAATGAAACTAACTTAGATTAATAATTTAAATTATTTAAGTTTCGTTATTGCATCGTATTATTGTAAGTACACTGATGCAGCCGTCCGAGTTGGCTCGGAGTGCGGGCAGGACTGAAAACCAGTGTCGAGATCAGAACAATTTAAGTCTCTGTATCTCGATTTTTACTGAGTCCTGTCCATTTCACGGTATTATGCTGGTACACAGACTCATTTTAGATATTTTTTTTCACTTTTGTTAATTTTGGGCAATATTATTTTATGTTCTGTGTAATTCCATTTTTTTTCTTGTTTTGTTTTTGTATCTCTTGTAATTAGACCGTGAATAAATGTGTTTCTTTCTTTCTTTCTTTCTTACCGAGCAGTGTGTTTTCGAGCTGGTATTTTTCGTGGCTATTCTGCATACTGTCGGTCATGTCATTATATTTTCCAAGCATTTTTCTTTCTCGACTCTTTCCAAGACGAAATGAACGTGGTGACGAAATTGGGTGACAGATTTTCTAACCCCCGTCACCAGACTGTCACGGTCTAATAAACTTTAATTCTAGGCAAATAAATCGACCGACCGTACCGTATTCTCCAAGATATTCTCTAGCGGCCATCACTGAAAATCGGCGTTGCGCTTGTTAGCGTGACAATACGCTGAGTGATGACCCTTCTGGCATAACCCGCGACGTACAGTAGTGACCACACGCTTAGTAATTTGCCAATTATTTTTTATTGTGGTTACTTTTATGTTAAATTTATTTTAATGCATATTTTGTACGTCAGCGGTTTTTCGCCAAATAAACTTCCTTTCTTCGCCAGCTGTAGCGAAAATGAAAACCTAAATAAACCGCTCACAATTGCATTAGTTAGAGACGAAACTGACAGCGCAATCCCGGCTCTAATTAGCCCAAACATTATGCCGGGTGGCGCGGAATTCCGTGATGAATCCCGTTTCCTCGGAGTTGCTATTTAAATTTGTCCTCAACATCCGAGAGAGCTAATGACAAATGGACACACTTATCTCTTAACGTATAGTTCCGCAAATTCGAATTAATTACTTGTTAAATTGTATTTGTAATTGTCGGTGAAATCCTTTTTTTTTTATTTGATAAAGTGTCGAGACGAGCAAAACGTTCACCTGATGGTAAGTGCAACGTCTACCCATAACAAATGCTGTGTCATCCAGAACATTTCTGTGTGACACCACACTGCGCTCGTCACCCAGAGACATCAGTTCTTTAGTCTCATTTGCCCAGTGATTACGCTAGCTCACAGTGCCCTTCAAACCGAAACACAGTAATGTTTGCACACTACTGTTTCACGGCGGAATAACTGGCCGTGGGGTGGTACCTACCTAGACGGATTCCTGCATAGGAATCCTGCCACCTCCTTTTGAACGCCCCGACTGCCAGTCCGCAAGTCTGTACGAAAATTATAACTAAGAAAAGTAAAGTTACAGGCCATAAAAGTCCCATTGCAGATCTCATGCCACCTCTTAGTTTTAAGAAAGTTTTAGGAGAGTCCTCTTCGCTGTTCCAGAGCGGTTTTTTTTCTTAAAGCAAGCAGGTTTAAGGGCAATGTTTTCTTAACCATGATAATTAATAATGCTCCTACCAAAAAGTTATACGAAGAAACAAAAATGTCGAATATAACGCAAAGCCATATATATAACACATGCTTATTAGATCGTAAAATACTGAACAAAGGTACACAAACAAATGGACCTAACTAAAAAGCAACAATCACAACGGATAATACTCTTATTATGAAATGCAAATGATATAAATTAATACAAAGGTTATAATAGGTTAGGCTATAATATATTTTTTTTATTGGATAAAGTGATGGAACGAGCAAAACGTTCACGTGATGGTCAGTGTAATGTTCTGTGTGACACCCCACGGCGCCCATCACCCTGAGACATCAGTTATTAGGTCCCAAATGCCCAGTGATTACACTAGCTCACAGTGCCCTTCAAACCCAAACATAGTAATGTTTACACACTACTGCTTCACGGCAGAATAACTGGTTCTGAGGTGGCATCTACCGAGACGGATTCCTGCATAGGAATCCTACCACTAGTAACCTATTATACTTTGTGTTACGGTCGTAAGGAGCCGAACGTTTCGGAGAAGGGCCGTACTTTGACCGCTGTCAGCGAGGTACCGTGCCGTACAGCGCAATCTACAGCTCACAGCTGCGCATATCCACAACTATGATCTACGCGGTTAATACATCCATACCAATATTATAAATGAAAAAGTAACTCTCTCTGTCCGTTTATTACCGTTTCACAGCCCTTGAACCAATTTTGACGAAATTCAGCACAGAGACAGCTTGTATCCCGGATACAGACGGACGGACGGATAGGATAGTTTTTATTAGGGAAATCAAAGCCTCCACAGTATTTAAAAAAAAATCTTAATGCACGCGGACGTAGTCGAGGGCTTCAGCTAGTAAGTAATATTGTACATACAGTCTGTATTTTAAGTAGTTTAGTAAATAAAAGCTTGTACACACGGCTTATTTTCCGCGAGTAAAACCGCGGGGGGCGCGCGCTAGTATTTTCATCTACAGAGATATATAAAGGAACATCGATATAATTTATATCAACCCCAACTGATGTCACAGAAGTAAGGCAGATCACAGCTGGTCTAAAAATAAAAATGCTCCTCGAAAGTCAGGTTTCTTTTCTTAGTTCTGGGGTAACTGACCACTGAAATTATGTTACAATGTGTTTGGATTTATCAATGAAGAAATAAAAGAAAAATATAATTATAAAATTATAATAAAGTACTGTGGCGGTTCGTAACAAAAAACAATACAATTAAAGATTTCTATCCAACCCTTATCACTTAAAAATATACCTTACAAGCAACAATAGTAAAAAACGAAATGGCCGAGGTTTAAACACAATACTCATGGCGGCCCGCATTACTCCCGCGACCGCATAAAAGGGCGCGATAACGCAAACGCAACAAAGACCGCTTTGAGGCGCACTCCGCGATAGACAAACAAACGCGCGACAATATACTGAAAGCCCAGTACATACCTGAAAAGTTACAATGGTGACAGGCACTCAGTGCACGACACATGAGCAAGACCATGATAGAGCCCTTCAGAAATGAACAAGTTAGTTAGGTGGTAGGATGTCTAAGCAGGAATCCGTGAAGGTAGGTACCACCCTAGTCCCAGTTATTGTGCCGTGAAGCAGCAGTGTGCAAACATCACTGTGTTATGTTTCAAAGGGCACTGAGAGCTAGCGTAATCACTGGGCAAATGAGACTAAAGTACTGATGTCTCTGGGTGACGAGCGCAGTGTGGTGTCACACAGAAATGTTCTGGATGACACAGCATTTGTTATGGGCAGACGTTGCACTTACCATCAGGTCAACGTTTTGCTCGTTTCGTCACATTTTATAAAAAAATAAAAAAAATAGTAGAATATGCTAGTTGCAGGTGATAGGACTACTACGCAAGTAACCGTATAGGCAGTAGGCGATGATACCCACCGCAGTGCCAGTTATTTTGCCATCAAGCAACAGTGAAAACATTGCTGTCGGTCTAAAGGGCACTGATAGCTAGTGTATTAACTGGACATGCGAGGCTTAAGAACTAATGTCTCAGGATCGCAAGCGTAGTGGGGCGCACCAGTAAATATCCACGTGACACGCTTAAGTTATTTATTTATTGAAGAAAATGACGAGAAGAGAATTAGCAAGTCGTTCACCTGTTGGTAAGAGCATCGTCTGTCCGTAACAAATGCTGTCTCACCCAGAAAATCTCTGTGTGGCACTACACTATGTCCGTCTCATTGAGACATCAGGTCTTAAGTCTCATATGCCCATTAATCACATTAGTTCATTGCCCTTCAAACATAGTAATGTTTTCACACTACATCTTCATGGCAAAATAACCCTGTGGTGGTATGTACTATCTTCTTCTTCTTCTTCTTTTCAGCCTATCACTAGTCCACTGCTGAACACAGGCCTCCCCCACAGATTGCCACAAAAGTTTGTAGCTCTCATTTTGGGGGGGATTTGCCATAGTTGCCACGCTTGGCAGGCGGGTTGGCAACCGCAGTTTATTTCTTCAGATGCTCCAGAATGATGCTGCTGCCCATCTTTTGGTTTTCATTTTCCCTCTGTCGACTTTTACGACACCCACGGGATGAGATGGGGTGGTAGATTCTCTTAAGCCGCCACCACACGGCGAATCGATCGATGTACTATCTACTATATGGATTTAAGTATACGAATCTTACCGCCAGTAAAATCCACAAATAATCTCAACATACCGTATGTACAATTTTTAAAAAAACATATATATGCCTATGCCATCAGTCGTTGAAAAGTTAATGTTACATACAATCATACAGTCACGCCTTTTTCGGGCGTAACGAGACGGCTGGTTCGCCACCCGTCTCCTTTCCCGCGAGGCTGCGGGTGTGGTCCTCTGGCTACCCTTTATATGGGATAAAAGGATTATTGTATGTGATGTAAAGAAACCTCACTTCCCATTACGTTCCCACGAAAAGTATAGTGACAACATTGGATATTACGGTGTTATTACAAACAATACATACATAAAGACACGCCTTTTTCTTATATGTGTGGCAGGTAGAGGCCATGGCCTAGGTAGGGAAGAGGTGCTATTCTACTCTGCCGGACATCTATCCGCCTAATTATTACATTAAAAGTTAGATTAACATATATATTTATATATATATTGATAATATATATGCCGGTTATATAGTTAATAGTTGGTTCTTGGGAAAGGCCTAAGTGGACTTGAAAGGCTAGCTTGTGGTAAGTTCAAAAAGAGTCTAAATAGAATGTCAATAACATTGCACGGTATTTTTTGAGCAAATTTTCTCTTTCTTTTTGTGTTTTATAGTCACAAAGTTATCGCAGAGAGTAAACATCTCCCAATGCCGCATTATTATCGGATTTTCGGGGAACGAAGCTCCGTCTAGATATAATCTATGATCTCTGCAGAAAGACACCATTATACAGACTGATGTAAAATTAACTAGCGCCCTATTTTTTTAATAATTCAACCGTATCTTAAACCTTAAACAGTGAGACCAGTTCCACGTGGTAAATATGAAATTGATAATAATAAACTGATCCATACAATGTTTTTTTTTCTATGTAAGTGAAAAGCAAGACTTTCGCGTGATGGTAAGTGCCTCGTCTGCTCATAGTAGTTGTGGTATCACTTAAAACATTGCGTTATAAATGTTTGTGCCTCACCACAAGGCGCTCGTCACCACATCGGTTCTTGAGTCCCATATGCCTTGTAATTACACTAGCTTCAATGCCCTGTTAACCGAAACACAGACGTGTTTTCCACGTGCTCAGCGCCAACCCGCATTGGAGCAGCGTAGCGGACTATTCCCCACTCCAAAACCCTCTCAGAAATGAGAGGAGGTCTGTGCTTAGCAGTGGGACATTTATAGCCTGTATTATGGGCTATATTACGTCTCACTATTGTGTCAAAGCGTGTTGTCTTTTTAAGCTGTGCTAATAAATACTTTTTCTTTCTTTCTTTCCCCAGTAACACAATCAGTCGAGGGCTATAGTATTTTTGGGGCTGGGAAAACTAACAGTGTGTGTCTTGGCACAAATGTTGACTCCTACTGGACTTCGAACCCAGGATCCGAGGGCAGGTTCCCTGACCACGAAGTTACGCAGTAGTGATGAGATACTAAGAATATAAACAGTGTCGTCGGTTATTTAACGTGTTGCGTAATAACTCCACGCTCTCTCATTTTCGTCGGAAACACTTCCTTCCGTTTGCCTCGATTTATAAGCGCAAAAGGGTGTATTAAGCATTTTCATTTGAATATTATAATTTAAGAGTGCCGGCTTCACTGCCACACCGTCCTCGCCGGATATAACACCGAGAGTTGGAAGCCACACGCAAATAAAAAATGCACCACGTGACTTGTTTTCAAATGATTACCCCTTCTGCGGTAACTGTTATTGGATAAAGTGATGAGACGTGCGAAGCGTTCACTTGGTGGTGAGTGCATCGTCTGTCTATAACAAATTTCGTGTCACCCAGAACATTTCTGTGTGGCACTTTATTGCGCTCGTCACCCTGAGACATCTCCTGAGAAGTCTCATATGATTCAGACCTTCAGACCGAAACCCAGTAACGTTTTCACACTACTGCTTCACGGCAAATAACTTACCCTGGTGTGGTACCTACCTGGGCAGATTCCTGCATAGGAATCCTACCAACAGTTACACATATGTACCATGCTCAGAATAGTAGGCGATTTTACCGGGCCTACAATTCTGCGCACCTCCAAGCTTAGATACTATCATTGGGTTCCAAGGTTCGGGTATATATTCGAGTATTATATTTTATTCCACCATGACACCGTGATCATTATCACCGGCGGCCCTGCAGTGTCGCGGGCAACCCTTGGGTTCTTAAGAATTCTGGGACGTTCGCAATGATACCGTAATTCGCTTATTATTTAATGCATTTATACGTTTGAAACTCGAAGCTAGTTCTTGTATATGGAATCCATACAAAAGTACGTACAATCTCATTTTGAAAAAGGTGCAAACAGTGAAAAGGTGCAAACAGTTTTACGGATTTTATCGAGTTAAATTTTTAAACTATTTATAACTATATATATACTTTAACACACCCATGGTCACGGGGGGACTGATGTGACAGATTCCCCGATGTCGTAGTTAATCCGAGGTATCTTCAGCTTTTAATTATTATTTTTTGACTCACAACAAAATGGCGTTGACGTGGTTCGCCACCCGTAACGTCTCGTAATCCGCGGGGGTGAAAATGGGCTGCGGATGTGATCTCTGCCTACCTCCATGGGAAAAGCCGTGACTGTATGTAAGATGCGGATGCCGTTTCGTTACCCACAGATCCTGATATCAGCTTACCTGTAAAAAAAGAAACTAAAATTAGAACTGATGAGGCAATATTTATGAAGAAATTACTTATACCTTATCTACATTCGTCTTTGAGATTTTTTTTTATAGACAAATATTATTAGATGCGTGCCTGAAAGGTACGAATCATTGATAGTTGTTCTTCTGGAAAAGGCAATGTCTCAAATAAAAAAGTTCCCAAAGGACCAGTTCTTTCTTTTTATTAAGCGTTGCCGCGAACTAGAATTTTTGATGTGCAGTGTCTTCGCAGATGCAATAACTAGAGAAATATAGAGGAAATATAATGTAACACAATTCTAATATTATAAATTCTATTCAAGGTTAATATAAATTCAGGTACAAGTTTCGAGAAATTAAACGAATCCTCAAAGGTAACGTACGGCCTGTATATCTAATTTTATGCCCAGGTGAATACAACAATGAACTCAATGTATTCAAGTTAAAATTCAAGCGAGGGATCTTTGTTTAGGTGTTGCCTGGGGATGCCGTTGCCCCGAAGTAATAGTACGGCGCGTCCGAAGCTATACATTCGCAACGTCCTCTCAAATTTGCAAGTGTATAAAATAAGACTTCATGTTAACTGTGGTAGAAGATGCGGGACTAAGATAGAGAAAGGGATGCTTAGACGGTGGACACGGAGAGAAGATGGATGAAAGATTTCCGAAACAGATTTATGAGGCGAGTGTGAGGCGTCAAAGGTTGACCACGGCAACCCTTTGAAGTGGCCTACCCTTAAAACGGTGTATAATCGGCTGCTACCGACGAGATTGTATGAAAGCGCTCATAAAAACAGAAGGAGCGAAAGATGTGTCAGGGTCGTAGTATGTGGAGAGATGTGGTCTCTCTCTACCCTATTGACTGTATGCATGAATGGTATATACTGAGGAAATCTCGATTGAACTCAAAGAAAAATCCATTTCAGATAAATCTGAAAACTGATTTTTTTATTCGATAAAGTGATGAAACGAGCAAAACGTTCACCTGGTAAGTGCAACGTCTGCCCATAGCGAATGCTGTGTCACCCAGGAAATTTCTGTTTGACACCACACTGTGCCCGTCATCCTGAGACATAAGTTCTTAAGTCTCATATGCCCTGTGATTACGCTAGCTCAGTGCCCTTCAAACCGAAACACAGTAATGTTTGCACACTAATGCTTCACGGCAGAATAACTGGCCCCTGGGTAGGTACTTATCTATACGGATTCCTGCATAGGAATCCTACCACCAGTAACTTGTAGTAACTTGTATAAATGGTTGACGTTGTCCTCCTTGCCGGTTTCGAACACGACGAAATCTTTCGATTGACAACTAGAAGTTGTTATCAGCGCAGTATATATTACAATGCCATTAGTGTCAGCATAAACAGATAGGCTCTAACACTTCTTCCCTTTCCCATAGACGATTACTCTTATTGAAGTCAATGTTCTTTAACTAAATCTCGAACAACTTACCAAAACTTTTATATATTATTGTTATTTTCATTAGTAAAGAACATTGCCCAAATTTGCCTAAGAATCAACATACGTTTGTTAGACATATATATTCATAGCTTATTTTATGCCCATTGTTCCAAATACTACATTAACGGTCACTTAGATTAATATAAGAAAAAGCTTTTCTTTTATTACGATACTTTAGCGTTCCCCGAATAACATATCAAATCATCGCTTCAGCGCTGCATCCGTAAGTCGAGAGACAGGAACCAAAACTGATTGAAACGCTACGTGCCACACAAGAAAGCGCAGCTAAAAACTATTGTAAAAATTACAGTGTTAACACTGCGAGCGAAAAACGAATATAGCTTATCTAAGCGTGCGAGTGAGAGACATTCTGAATGTCAAATGACATTAGAGTATTGACAAAATCACAAACAAGCGGCGATCTTTGATTTTATTTTGTTATTAAATCTAATTTTGGCAATCATTTTGTATGTTTGTTGGGTGTACATCTTATTGTTAGTTACCTTTCTTACCTGGTACCTGCCCAGGCGTCACAAGGCGAGCTCCACAAGCACGCAGGTATTCAAAGTTAATGAGACGCTACTGAGAACCCAAGGTTTCATCTATGTGAAAATAAGTTATGTCTGATCGCTCTGGGATCTTGGACTATATATTTAGATTAACCTCAAAATCGTAAATGTTTTAGGTAGTAAATAAATTGTGAGAAGTGTCCGTCGTTTAAAACGCTGCTAAACGATGCTTTTTTGAACCCATTATAATGAAGATTTTATGACGTTTGGTTCTTGGGCGAACTTCATTCTTTACTCTATATCCTATATTCTTTCGCAATATTTAGACCGTACAACTGCAGAGAAAACAGTTAAGATTATGATTCAGTTATTTTAAACTTCGACCGAAACCAAATACAAAGTGGAATAAGCTCCATTTGTTAATCCGGATGAACGTGAAACGATAAGCGCTCCATCTAAGTCCTCAGCTCTGAAGTCGGTAAATATCAAAACGTCAAATGTAGGTTCGGTCGGGATTTTAGGTTTCATCGAAGAGAGCCCGTTCATTAAATGCCTAAGTTGACATCTTAGCATATAAAAATAGTATAAGCGTGATTTACAAAGTGCGCGGTACTTTATTTCATTCTTAAAAAAAATGGATCGCCTTGTCCGGCAAATACAGTAGGGTAAGCAACCCCGGCCTCACGAGCTACTGCTGTCTTCTCCTACTCCTTCCGAGGTAGTAGTATCCTATACCTTATAGTTCCTTTTTATTAGGTGTAGGATACTAACATTAAAAAAAAAATTACTGGTGGTAGGATTCCTAAGCAGGAATCGGTCTAGGCAGGCACCACTCCAGGGCCAGTTATTCTGCCGTAAAGTAGTGGTGTGCAAACATTACTGTGTTTCGCTTTAAAGGGCACTGAGATCTAGCGTAATCACTAGGCCTATGACACTTAAGAACAGATGTCTCAGGGTGTCGGGCGCAGTGTCATTTCACACGGGGATGTTCCGGGTGACACAGCATTTGTTATGAGCAGACGTTGCACTTACCATCGGGTGAACGCTTCACTCGTTTCATTACTTTATCCAAAAAAAAGCACGTGGAAAGACGTGGTATCTGCCTACCCCAATGGGAAAGAGGCTAGACTGTATGTATGTATGTGTAGAATTAAATCGCTCACTCGCCAAATCGAAACTGTAAGCGGAAACTCTATTTTATTTCAACTAGAATTAGATTCAAATCGATTGTTAGAAGTGCAATGACCCTTGAAACAAAAAACACAGCTCACATAAATCCTACAACGTTCCGTACTTATATAATCTGTAAAATCTAGGTGGGATCCGTCGAAACAAATCCGGGCGGTATATCAACGTACTTACTATTAAGAGCACAGTATTTTTCTGCGTTCACCTGCCAGTCCACTTGACACACTACCACTGAAAATTATAAATGCGGCATTGGCACTTGCCTTTATTTATACACTCAAATGTCTCTCTCTTTTTTTTATTCTCTTCTTTATTTATAAGCGTTTCTTCTTACGATATTTTTTATTTATTTTATCTATTTATTAATTTACACTTTATTGTACTAACTGGCTCACCACCTATCACACCAAGTGCATTATATTGTTTTGGTAAAACGTGAATTGTGGCAGTCATCTGTTTTCGCAGTGAGTGCCCAGTCTCTGACAACCCCTTATGGGATACAGTCGTGATCTTATGTATGTATGTATGTACTAACTGTGCAACTTAATGCCATATGGCATTTTCTACCAGTCAACCGAAAAGTTAGTGGGAAAAGCGTGTACGGCGGTGGGCAGGGGCAAAAATAACAAATACTTAGATGTATGAATAAACACACACTCATGTACACACACATATGCATATATATATATAACTATATATATAAAACATATTTTATGGTTTATGTAAACACAAAAAATATACATAAAAAAGTAAATAAAAAATAATACGTCCAAAGGCACTGCTTATTTCATCTTCTCAACCATCTGTGCGCCGCTGTTTCATCAGCGTAACAAAGCCGACCCCGATCGATGATATATATACTTCCCTCTTAGGATCGGATTTTGGGGTTTTAGTTTTTTTTGCTAAAAGAAATCGCTCTTAACGATAAGACCGTCGATTGCTACAGCTTTTTCATTTCTATTTTTGTTTATAACATTTTCATTGGTGTGTAATGAAGTATATAAATAATAATGAATAATGTGCAAATATTACTATTTTTCGGGTATAAATATTACTATTTACGCGAACTCTCAAAGTTCTTCAAGACTTGGAGAGTTAGCGTAATTACTGGGCATATGAGACTTAAAAACTAATGTATATAGGTGAAGGGCGCAGTGTGGTGTCACACAGAAATGTTCTTGGTGACACAGCACTTGTTAGATGCAGACGTTGCACTTACCATGCGAGCTTATCGTCTAACCACTTTCTTACATAAAATACCCATTGTGCTGTGAAAGCTATCAACTGCGCAGTAGATATAGAGCCGCAAATGTACGTGCAATCACTGAGGCACTCGCTCGTTTTAACCTACCCACGTTTGTTTCTAACGTAGACACTAAGATAATCACAACATAACTAGATCTGAAAACCAACAATTTGTATCTGGCACTATTTTTGTTTCCGACAGGGATCCGCGACGTAGAAGTACTCTGGTCATTACGGCGACCACGCGGCTTCGTACCCAAAATAAGAGGCGAAACATTCAAGTTTTCTGACCTCTTGACCAATCGATCGACTGAGAAATTATGTCTGTTTAGCGAAAGATATTTCCAAGGAGAGGGGTAGCCACCCGCTAGATCGGGTGGTTTGATCTGGAGAAGATGTCTCCTCCTACGATTAATATTTAGATGTTGTATTATGCAATTTATTTTATGCGCGATTATGAAATTTTTTTATTGCATAAGGTGACTTTGACACCTAGAAAATTTCTGTGTGAGACTGCAATGTGCCCATCACTCTGAGACATCGGTTCTCAAATTTCACATGCCCAGTGATTACGCTACCTCTCAGTGCCCTTCAAACCGAAACACAGTAATGTTTGCACACTACTGCTTCACGGCAGAATAACTGGCCCTGGTGTGGTACCTGCATAAGAATCATACCATCTGTAAAGTTTCAATCAAATCAAGCCACCACTAATGCCGCCAGTTTAATGAAAATTAAAGTACCTAGACGGATTCCTGCATAGGAATCCTACCACCAATTGCATGAGATATTTCTTGAGATTCTCGTGTGGCGACATAGATGTAGCTACAGCTGTATTTACACTTTATCTCGTATGAAAATGAAAGAAGAAAGAAGAAAGAAAAATCATTTATTTGCTTGAAGCAGACGTACACAAAAGTAATACATAATAAAAAAATTAAAATAGCAGTACAAAAATAAAAAAAAGAGAGAGAGAACTTAAAACACAAATAATACTAAAAATAAAAGTATGGAAATTGTACGCCGTACTCCTAGCAAACGAGGTTGACAACTCAGCATACACTGCGGCGGAAGCGAATTCCGTCACAGCACTGATTTTCAGTGTCAACCCCCATTTGCACTCCGATGTCGTTTAAAGAAAATAAATAAAATAATATGAAATATATAAATAATTACAATATTACGGTAACAATATATAAAACAGTAATAAAATTTTGAAAATAAATACGTAGCCTTCTGACACTTATAGTAATTCCTATTTCCTAACAATAGATATCATAATGGCGATGGCGAATCTTATATCGTGCAAGCAAAACGTAGCAATAAATTTAAATTCTAATAGATGTACTAATCGATGTCTTTATATATATAGTTTGTTGCATCTTTATAACAAAGGATTGCATTTATTAAGAAATGTACTCAATAAAATAGACTTGGAAATGTGTTTCCTTGAAATAAAGAATATAACCAGCAGAAAGAAGCAGTATTTTTTAGCAAAGACGACCCATCATTTCACATATCGAAGGTATGTAACATAAACCAAAACATTTTACAAGCACCGCAGTGCCAATTAAAAAAGAGATAAAAATAACTATTACAACAATATTTATATTTATATTTAACCGTGCCTTAAAATAATCAATCAAAATAATAAATAAAGAAATTTGTTGCAGGTTTTAAATTCTTTTAAGAACTGTAGTAAGAGGCAGCACGGCAATTAGCTCAGTATTGAGTGGACTTGTCATAGAACATTACAGGTCAACCAATGTCGAATCACACGCAGGCCGCCCTCAATTCTTCAAATCCCCATCTCACTCAGGGGCCATACCATTTAGGTATGTACACAACTAGATGAACTTTGAAAATGCTTTAGATTACCCTTTTAAACACTGACAACACTCAAGTTGAAAAACAATCTACATGTGAACGAACTGACCTCACTACGAGGGTTAACGAATAAGGCAATAAGTTTGAACTTCTGTTTAAAAAGGGGCGAAATGGCTGCCTCAATCAGCGCTCAGCTGCGACAGACACATATCTAAACAATTGTATGAGAAAACTAAACAAAACAGTTTTACTAATGTTATAATGAATGTAAAAGTTTGTACATTTGGATGTTTCTAACAGAAGTTGGCCCCAAAGTAGACTGTGTCGTGGAATATCAAAAAAGGCTAACCTAGGACAGTAATTTTAATCATACATACAATCAGTTCATACAGACACTTTGTTGTTTGGTGGCGGCTTAAGAGAATCTACCCCATCTCATCCCGTGGGTGTCGTAAAACTCGACAGAGGGAAATAAAAAAAAGGAGATGGGCAGCATCTTCCTGGAACATCTGAATAAATAAACTGAGGTTGCCAACCCGCCAGCCAAGCATGAAAACTATGGCAAAACCCTCAAAATTAGTGCTACAAAAATTTGTGGGAATCCATGACAAGTGATAGGCTGAAACGATGATGATGATGACAGAGACAAAAAGGGTCTATTTCATATATACTAGCTGTTACGAGACCTCTTCGCTAGGAGTAAATGCGTCCAGGCCATTTTCCCATTTAAAAGTAAAAATGTTCGATTCGTACGTTCGTTCGTTTTCAGAGGGTGTCTATGGCGGGGAAGAAATATGTATGGCAAATTTCAAATCAATAGGTCTTGCAGCTTTGGAGATATAGTAATTAGTCAATGGAAAATCGCTAACATATATATAGACTACCTGAGCCGCACCGGCTTCGCGCGGAAGTATCAAGAAAACAGTACCAGCCGGTTTACACACTGAGGAGTAAATGTTCGTAAAATCCATTTGTGGGTTGGTAATGAATTAGTGCCTGGTGTTGGTGGCCTATGAGAATCTACCAATCCATTTCATCCCGTCGGTGTGGTAAAAGTCGACAGAGGGAAAGTGAAAACCAGGAGATGGGCAGCAGCATCTTCCTGGAAAATCTGAATAAATAAATTGCGGTTCCCAACCCGCCTGTCAAGCTTGGCAACTATGGCAAAATCCCTCCTAAATGAGAGCTACAAACTTTTGTGGCCACCAACGAGGGAGGCCGTTGTTCAGCAGTGGACTTGTGATAGGCTGAATCGACGACGTAATAAATAAAAAAGTATTAACAGTAACTGTGAGCAAATTAAATTTCAAAATAAAACGTATTCTCTCCAGATAAACATTTTTGAAACTGGAGGGTCACAAGAGCGTTTGAAGTGGCGGCGTTGGTCAACCGCAGGAGTGGAGTGTGTCGACGCTGCCCAGTAGCGCCATTGTTTTCAAAATGACAAGCGCGTGAAAATTATAACCTTTCTATTTCCAGTTATTATTTTTCTTTTATTTTTTTATTGGATGGATACGATGATTACGGATGACGAGGCGAGCAAAACGTTCACATTATGTTAAGTGTAACGTCTGCCCATAAGAGATGCTGTGTGACACAGAATATTTCTGTGTGGCACCACACTGCGTCCGTGACCCTTAGACATTAGTCTAAATCTTCTTTCTAATATGCCCAGTGATTATATTAGCTCTAAGTGCTCTTCGAACCGAAAAACAGTAATGTTTGATCACTACTGCGTCACGGCAGAATAACTGGCCCTGGGGTGGTACCTGCATAAGAATCCTACCATCTGTAAAGTTTCAATCAAATCAAGCCACCACTAATGCCTCCAGTTTAATGAAAATTAAAGTATTCAATATTTTTTTACAAAGCACTAACATATTATTTTACGTCCTGTAGTCTAAATATGTACATGAAAGAAAAAGTAAAGTAACATCCTATAAATGTCCCACTGCTGAGCACAGGCCTCCTCTTATTTCTGAGAGTCTAAGTTTTAGAGCCGAGAGGAGTCCGCCACGCTGCTCCAATGCCTCCTCTTTCCTTCACGTAAATGCAGTTTGAATATTTATATATTTACTCGTCACTCACCAGTCCTGTTAATGGAAGCGCGAACTTCCAAAACCTATTACAGAGTAGTCTTTTACATATTTTCGTACAAAGTTAACTTTGTCCATGATTGCTTCCAATCCATTAAGACAACCTTACAATCCCACCGAAGCGAAGACCGCCACGTGTCAAACCATACCCGATTTCAATTCCGAAAGCAGTAACCAACGCTCCATTAGTTTGATTTGAAACTGAAATTCGCAAAGCGCCTCGGAAACAATGCGGGGATTCTTCGATTTTCGCTAGTAACGGTTTTGAGCTGCGCGAAATTCGATTTGGAAACGGAATTGAGTCTGCGTCAGAACAGACTGCTACTGTGTTGGAATAGCGAAAGGCGAGAACGTATTGGATTATGGCTTCTTTATAGAAATAGTACATTGGAATCCTTTACAAGCTGAAACGACCTTTCAGCTGATCGTGAACCATCTGGATTGAACAAACCTAATCATATTTTTAAATATACATGCTTTTTTCCTATACCAATTAATTCTTACTATCCATTGCGTCGCGCCGTGTGGTAGCGGCTTGAGAGAATCTACCACCCATGTCTTCCCATGGGTGTGTAAAACTCGACAGAGGAAAAATTGAAACCAGAAGATGGGCGGTAGCATCTTCCTGGAACATCTGAACAAATAAACTGCGTTTGCCAACCCGCCTGCCAAGCGTGGTAACTATGGTAAAATCCCCTCAAAGCGAGAGCTACAAAATTTTATGGCAATCTATGGGGTAGGCCAATGTTCAGCAGTGGACTAGTGATAGGCTGACACGACGACCTATTGCGTTCCCACGGGTATTATAGTAGCAGCATAGGATATGATTGTATTATTACATACATACATACATACAGTCACGCCTCTTTCCCATAGGGGCAGGCAGAGACCACATCTTTCCACTTGCTACGATCCTGACACACATCTTTAGCTTCTTCTACTTTCATTAGCGTTTTCACACACGCTCGTCGGTTGCGGGTACTTTTAACGTGACCTTTCCTCAAAAGTTCACCGATCTGATTGTGATACGTACGCCTAGGTCGACCCTTACCGGCTTTTCCATTCACACTTGCCTCATAAATCTGTTTCGTCAATCTCCTTTCATTCATCCTCTCTACGTGTATTATTATTATATTGTATTATTCTGCACGAATTAAGGCTGTCCGCACAATATCTCAGTCACCTCTCACGACACCTCAGTAGGTAAGAGGTAGGTGGTGTTCTACTGGCGCTGGTCTAGTGGTCAGAGACTGGCCAGACTCCTGGGCCGCGGGTCCTGGATTTGAATTCCTGTCGAATTCATTATTTGTGCAAAATGTAAATTACCAACAATTTACATTTTCACAAAAATGTTGACTCAGGGTCTATTGGTCTTTATGATTGGTCAGGTTGCTATTGTCTCCGTGCCTGACACGGCGTTCTAGACATCGGGCACGGGAAAATAAGAACGAGTGAGTACTTCTGCCTTTACACTTATGGCACTGTAATATCCCCTGCGCTGTTGATTGTATAAGTAGTGTTTTATCTAGTCCAACCGTTTCGGAGATTATCCGGAACAAACAGACAGACAGACAAATTTTTTAAAAATGGTTTTATGTTATAAGTACCGTATATACTATTATAATTAATGTAAGTAAGTGAGTAAATAGCTTTTATTTTGGTTATTACAGACAGACACTTCATTTTTATTTACTTGTAACAGATTTGACCTCCATTCAAACTCTTAGTAATGCGAGTGAATGTGTCTTCAAACGTAAACAAGACCGGTGTTTCAAGAAATGTCCGCCGAAACAACCCTTTCCGATCCTTTTAGGACCCGTCGAAACGTAACACCCTTCGTAACATAGGTGCTAAGTGAGGTGGCAAATTAGATTCGCTATATTTGCTACGTTTTAAAAACACTTTAAGGGTCTAACTATGGTGGCAAGATGGCAACACGCCCTACCCTAAACCTTAGAAAACAACGGCTAATCATCACCATCATTTTTCATCACAAGCCCACTGCTGAATATAATCCCCCGCCCCATAGATCAGTTTAAAAATGATGATGACATTCTCCTGACCGACTTTCGACCACATACGATATATTATATATATGATGATATATTATTTCGAGATATTATAGTGCCACAAGTGTATGCGCAAACCGGGGCACCAGTGTCGTGCCGACATACCCGTGCCCGATGTAGCGCTATTACTATAAGATCGGAGGTTGGCTACGATGCAGTGTCAGAGACAAAGGGGCAATCGCAACACAAACAGACACGAAAACCAACAATTTGTGTTTTTGCACAAACATTGGCTCCGGCTAGGATTCGAACCCAGGACCCGCGGCGTGGCATCAAGTACTCACCACTAGGTAGGTAGTCAATGTTGGGTCTGGCAGAAGAAGCATGAAAATAAGATTAATGCTGTGGAAATGAAAAGTTTAAGTAGTATAGCTGGAGTGACTTTGATGGACAAACTGAGAAACAACTTTGTAAGAGAACGTTGCGGTGTGGTAGAAGATGTAGTGACAAAGATAGAGAAAGGGATGCTTAGATGGTTTTGACACGTAGAGAGGATAGAGGATAGAAGATTGACGAAACAGATTTATGAGGCGAGTGTGAATGGGCAAGCCGGTAAGGGTCGACGTAGGCGAACGTATTACGATCAGATCGAAATCGTTTTATGGAAAAGCCACGTCAAAAGTACCCCCAACCGACGAGCTTGTATGAAAACACTAATGAAAGTAGAGGAAGCTAAAGATGTGTTTCGGGATCGTAGCAAGTGGAAAGATTTGGTCTCTGCCTACCCCTACGGAAAAGAGGCGTGACTCTATGTTACATATACATTACGTTTGGTGGGATTCCTATCGTATTACCTCAGCAGCAGTAGCGTGCAAACATTGTTTCAGTCTGATGGGCATTGTGAGCTAGTGTAATCACTGGGCATATCAGACCTAAGAACTGATGTCTCAGGGTGACGGGCGCAGTGTAGTGTCACACAGAAATGTTCTGCGTAACACAGCCTTTGTCATGGGCAAACGTTTCGATTAACATCAGGTGAACGTTTTGCTAGTTACGTCACTATCTACAATAAAAAAAACATTCATTATTTACATTCATACTGACAATGTCAATCACATAGTAGTCCGTCGTTTGTTTACGTTCATACTGCCAATGTAAAACAGTCGCACAGAGTAGAGATTGACGTCATACAATTTGAAAGTATTGGCCACAAATAATTACTTAAACTTCAATAACGTTCAAACTTAAACCTTTTATGAATTACAGTCGGGTTTCGACCACAGTTTTATTTAAACATTATGTCAGTAATCTCTGCGTCACAGGACGACCCTAAAATATAATACATACATACATACATAAGATCACGACTGTATCCCATAAGGGGTAGTCAGAGACTGGACACTCACTGCAAAAACTGATGACTGCCACAATCCACGTTTCACCAAAACAATATAATGCACTTGGTGTGATAGGTGGCCACCATGTGCTGTTGGGTGCACAGTGCAGTTTAATTCCTTACTCGCCTTTTACGAGATCCTTTGGATGAGATGGAGTGGTAGTATTCTTTTATCGAGCCGCCACCACAGGGCCTCAATTAATTCTTAAAAAAGCAAATGGCGTCTGTCTAAATTTACACAGAAATGGCTAATGTAATCAAGAGGCCATCTTTCTTTAATAACATTATTAACGGCGTCATTTAAAACTGTTACTCCATTATTTTAGTTTACTTACGAATAAACACACAAATACAAATTCATCATCATCATTAGTTCAGCCTATATAGTCATCAGCCGAACATAGGTCTCTTCCCCTTACATTGGGGGAATTTTGCCATAGTTGGCACGCTTTGCTGGCGAGTTGGCAACCGCAGTTTATTTATTCGGATGTTCCAGGACTATGTCCTCTCCTAGTTTTTATTTCCCTTTGTCGATTTTTACGACACCCACGGAATGAGATAGAGTGGTAGATTCTTCAAGACCGCCGCCACACGGAATTAAAAATTAAATACATTTAATAGACGTCGCTTCCGCTCCACTTGTCACTTAGTGAGTAGGCCTGTTGGCCGAGTTCTGTTTATATATGTCGCCGTTGAAGCTTCTCCCTTGAGAATCTCCGGACGGTTATTTAGTTTTATCCCTTCCCCTAAATTTAAACGACAAGGGTAACCGGATCGTCTTTTAGTTTTTCAAGGGTATTTGATTATTTGACCACGTATTACACTGATTTGTTAATTTAGAATTGGAATTTAATCTATTATTGTTTATTGTTTTTATTGTTCTATTATTTTTTCATGGAAGAAAGTAACAATACTAGCAAATTGTTAACCTAATCGAAAGAAAGGAAACATTTATTGCAGATATACGCCACAGACACAAATACATAAAATTAGACACAAGACATACAAGTAAACAATGTATTTACAGACAAACAGAAAGAAACATTAGACGACATCACAAAACTGAACATTTAACAAAACTCAGTGTACAAAAATATTGTCTCGTGTGCCGTGGCGCATTGAGCAAACGGGTCTCACTTAGCTTAATGCCGCAGTCAAGACTACAGCGCTGGTTTTTCAGTGAGCCCGAGCGGCGAGAGACGTACGGACGTTCACTCTGTCCATAAATGCTGTGTCACCCAGGACATTTCCGTGCGGCACCACACTGCGGTCGTCACCCTGAGACATCAGTTCCTTAGTCTCGTGATCAGTTTTTACAACAGCTAACAGTACCATCAGATCAAAACGCAGTAGTGTCTGAACACTATTGCTTCACAGCAGAATTACTGGCACTGCTTCGGTACCATTCTAGACGGATTCCGGCAAAAGAATCCTATCACTGGTATCATAGTAACTGGAAATAGCACGTATTGGATTTTACATGCATACCGATAGTTGTCGTAAGAGAGGGCGAAGGTATTGGCACGGAAAGCCTTTAATGTTGCAGAATAATACCATAATATGCAATGCTGTCACCATACCTGCTTTTACTGGTGGTAGGATTCCTATACAGGATTCCGTCTAGGTAGGTACCACCCCAGGGCCAGTTATTCTGCCGTGAAGCAGTACTGTGCAAACATTACTGTGTTTCGGTTTGAAGGGCACTGAGAGCTAGCGTAATCACTGGGCATATGAGACTTAAGAACTGATGTCTCAGGGTGACGGGCGCAGTATGGTAATTTTGTGGGTGACACAGCATTTGTTATGGGCAGACGTTACACTTACCATCACGTTTTGCTCGTTCCGCCACTTTAGTGAAATAAAAAAAAATAAAAAAAAATAAAAAAAAATAAAAAAACTACCTGCTGCTCATGGAAACGCAGTGGGAACTAAAAATATATTGACTCGTACCAAAATGGCGGCGACGTGGTTCGCCACCCGTCAGTCTCGTTTCCTGCCGAGGCGAAAAGTGGAGTGGTATGGTCTCTGTCTACCCATTTAAATGGAAAAAGGTGAGACTGTATGTATCCAGCAAATTATTATTTAAATATAACATCAGTAATCTTACCGTTTGGTGGTCATCATCACATCACCTCAGCCCACCACCAGTTCACTGCTGAACATAGGCCTCCCCAATAGATTGCCACAAAAGTTTGTGGCTCTCAATTTTGGGGGCTTTAGCCATAGTTGCCACGCTGGGCAGGCGGGTTGGCAAATGCAGTTCATTTATTCAGATATTTCAGGAAGATGCTGCTGCGCATCTTTTTTTTTTAATTTTAACTCTGTCGTCTTTTACGACACCCACGGGATGAGATGGGGTGGGAGATTCTCTGGCGGCTACCACACGCCGTTTGGTGGTTTATGTAAAAACGTGCCCTGTCTCTTTTTATAAATCTTTTTAATAAAATTAAATACCAGTACTTCAATAACTTTGAGTGACCAGGGTTCGATCCCCGGTGCCGGCACCACTAAAATTGTTAATTGCAATTTTAAGTGCTGATTTACCACGTGCTCGGTGGTGAAGGAAAACATCGTGAGGAAACCTGCATGCCTGAGAAATAAAAAATATTTCGAAGACATGAGAAGTCCGCCAACCCGCATTGGAGCAGCGTGGCGGATTCTTCCTAGCTCCAAAACCCTCTCAGAAATGGGAGGAGGCCTGTGCTCAGCAGTGGGCCATTTATAGGCTGAAACTTTACTTTTAACTTTTTACTTCGATAACAGATACTTCATTAACTCCGATATAAACCTTGAAATGATTGATATTTAAAATATTTCATTTAAAGCTGATACTAAAATGGCGTATAATTTTATCAAATATCACCCGGTATAAATTACCGCAAAATGCGTAATATTTCAATGGGCTAAAGGATAATTATTTAGGCTGCCAACTCCATTACTCCCTCTGACGATCCATCAAAACGTTTATCGCGGGTCATCCATTAGAGACCGAGTTGAGATACGATGCGACAGTGACGGGTTCAGACCTACGAGTATTTAAGCGCAGTGATATTTTTAAGGAATAATACATATTGGTAGCTTCGCGAATCATCCTTGGAACAACCTAATTTCAATAGAGAAGATAATTGGGTACAACCAGCGGCTTGAGATCTCTGGGGAGGAACTTGAAGAACGTTAATATCTCATATGCTGTTCATAGCTTCCGACAGTATTCGGAGATCATCAAAGAATAGTTTGACTGTGTGATAATGGAAGTATAATCGCATACTAATTTGTTTATATATATTAAGATAAAACTGATTCGCTATATATGTTTATAATAATTATCTATAGAGCGTAGCGCAGTGAGGTGCAAATATTACTGTGTTTCGGTCTGAAGAGCACTGAGATTCCTATGCAGGAATCCGTCTAGGTAGGCGCCACCCCACGGCCAGTTATTCTGCCGTGAAGCAGTAGTGTGCAAACATTACGGTGTTTCTGTCTGAAGAGCACTGACAGCTAGTGTAATCACTTGGCATATGAAACTTATGAACTGACGTCTCAAGGTGACGGGCGCTGTATGGTGTCACACAGAAATATTCTGGGTGACACAGCATTTGTTATGGGCGTTGCACTTACTATCATAAAAAAACACGTGCTTCACAAGTAACGACAAGAGAGAGAATCAGAGCTAATGCTCTAGAGTGAGAAAGAATACCAAACACTGATTCCGGTTCAATTACTGGATCGAAAAACGTCATTGTAGTATATATGAACCAGTAGAACATGTGTATAAATAGATATGAATATAAATTCTCAATAAAAAATTCACATACAGAACACAAGCGAACAATCGACGCGAGAGCCACTCGACTCTGGGAGTTGGCCACTGACACTTCGAGAGCTCTCATGCCAACTCAGTTTCGCATTTTCACGTAAAAAGTCAAAAAACGTTTGAAGAGAGCTATGTGTGGGCGATCACAGAAAGATTTTTATAATACATTTTTGTAATTAATACATTTTGCTATTAATAAATCAGCGCCGAGGTTGCAGTACAACAGCCGCGGCCTTCGCTGAGCGAGAACCTTTTCGCGGCAATTCTACAGCACAGATACAACACCTCAAAAGTACTTTGATATTTTTTTTTCTGGTATTCTGTTGATATCTCTGTATTTTTAAACTTTTAAGTTAAATAGTTTTATTTATTATTTTTTATTATAATGTAAACTCAGTTTTGTATATTTTTTTCTTTTTCTATGTTTTGAGTCCAAGAAACGTATTTCACCTCAAGGCATTATCAAGTAATATTGACTCTACGATAGTCCGCCGCCGAGTGTCGGACTGTCGTAGAGTCAATATAGCTAGGTAATACACACTATTTTATATTTTGCATGCGTATCTTAGCACATTAACTTTCTTTCCTTCAAGTAAATAAGGTCAATAGGTCTTCTTGACTCTTGAGAGATATAGTGATCATACGGTGCTAAATAAATTTTAAAGTAAGTTGTAAATTTGTATTGTAAATTTGTATGTAAATTTTAAAGGAAGTTGGGAAAGGAATAAGGGTATAGGATACTACTTTCTCAAGGCCGGGGTCGCTTACCCGGTACTCTACCCTATTTGTCGTTCAAGGCACCAAGCCCAATTACTTCCTGGCTGAACCGATTTTATTTATATAGACATGAAGGTGGTAGGATTCCGTAGCGAAAACAATGCCCATGGCAACTGACTGGTACAAATACACCGTTCTTCCTTGAAGTATAAAGTTGGAAAAGCGTTACCACTACAGGACTGTGATAGTTTGACAATGTAGCTGATCTTATACACACGATGGGCGCCGGGAGGGGGGTAAAACGGGGTGGCATGAGCAATCAAATTTGCGTAATTCAACAAGCGAATAATTCAAGGCCCCGATAATAAAATATAATGTATTGACGCAGATGCAACTCTATTGAAAAAGATCCTGGCGGTCACGCTCATTCATCACACCCTTAAATTTTAAAATACATTTAATGTTACAGAGTAAAAAAGACATTTATTATGTGAAGTTCAGTAAAGCTCGGAGCGAGCGTCTGGCATGTTGCCAGAGAGTAATCCGAACCGGCGAGCAATCGGAAGTTATTCATTTTATTAATGTGAGATTTATTTTGTAAAAAATCGTTTCGATAGCTCTCCATTTAAGAAGAACAATTAATTTTTCTAAACTTTAAATGGCCCAATCACAATATACATAATTATGATTCTATTCCCTAGTGGTCAAAGTATGACCTGAGCTGAGCTCCGCCCATTTGTGACCTGCCGGTGCTTACCAAATACTAGGTTACACCATTTCTTTATTGGACAAAGTGAATAGACGAGCATATCGTTCACCTGATGGTAAGTGCAACGTCTGCTAATGACAGACGCCACGTCACCCAGAACATTTCTGTGTGGCACCACACTGCTCCCGTCACCCTCAGTCATCAGTTCTTAGGTCTCCTATGCCGAAACACAGTAACGTTTTTTTTTATTGTATAAAGTGACGAAACGAGCAAAACGTTCACCTGATGGTAAGTGCAACGTCCGCCCACAACAAATGCAGTGTCATCCAGAATATTTCTGTGTGACACCACACTGCGCCCGTCACCCAGAGACATCAGTTCTTAAGAAGTCTCAAATGCCCAGTGCTTACGCTAGCTCACAGTGCCCTTCAAACCGAAACACAGAAATGTTTGCACAGCACACTACTGGTTCACGGCAGAATAACTGGCCCTGGAGCGGTACCTACCTAGACGGATTCCTGAATAGGAATCCTACCACCAGTACTTTGCATGCGGATATAAGCAAGTTAACTTTATTTCGTTATTACAACGGTTTTTTTATAGAAATGTGCCGTGTGGTGGCGGCTCGTTAAAAGAATACTACCACTCCATCTCATCCAATGGATCTCGTAAAAGGCGAGTAAGGAATTAAACTGCACTGTGCACCCAACAGCGCATGGTGGCGATGGGCTCACCACCTATCACACCGAGTGCATTATATTGTTTTGGTGAAACGTGGATTGTGGCAGTCATCTCTTTTTGCAGTGAGTGCCCAGTCTCTGACTACCCCATATGGGATACAGTCGTGATCTTATGTATATATGTATGTTTTTATAAAAAGTTAGAGCGAACTACTAACTAAGTGGCTCACCTTATGGTAACAGATCACCGCCGCTTGTAAACATCCACAATACCGGAAGAATTCCAGGTACGTTGCCGGCCTTTGAGAAAGGAGTAAGCACTTTTCTTGAAGGTGCTTTGAAGGAAGTCGTATCGATTCAGAAAAACCGCTGGTAGCAGCAGACTCCATGGTAGAATGCCAGTCACCCATGTGATGTTGATGGCATTTAGTGTGGTGCAGCAATGTGCGATGGCGAAACTTAGCAGTAATAAGTTTTATCCGAAAGACAGTGTATATTTTTTTGGTATTTATAAATGAAAATGTAAAACTAAGATAAGTTGACAGAAAGAAAGAAACACATTTATTCACGGTCTAATTACAATAGATACAAAAACAAAACTAGAAAAAAAAATTGGAATTACACAGAACATAAAATAATATTGCCCAAAATTAACACAAGTGAAAAAATTATATAAAATGAGTCTGTGTGAGTGTGAGCAGCATAATACCGTGAAATGGACAGGACTCAGTAAAAATCGAGATACAGAGAATTAAATTGCTCCGATCCCGACACTGGTTTTCAGTCCGGCCCGCACTCCGAGGCAACTCGGACGACTGCATCAGTGCACATACAATAATACGATGCAATAACGGAACTTAAATAATTTGTTTTAACTTTTATTTATATAAACAGTGGATATCATTAGTCTAATGAAGGTAGGTAAAAATTAAAATTAACAGATATACTTAAGCCGCCACCATACGGCAATACGGGATGTATTACTCTCTTGTAAATTGCTGGACTCCAGCAATTGCGAGAGGCCAATGTTGTTACGTGCACCTGATATATAATTTCGGTGATGTAATTGCTGTTAGCCTTTTTGACAGCTTCGTCGGATACTGTGCTCAGGGGCCAGGGGCCCGCGTGCCTGGTTTGGTTTGACCCAAACATGAAGACATAAATAATACTCCCACAAGAACCTCAAAATTCGGACTGTCGCGTTCGCTGCGTGCTAGCACGATTTCGAATATCTCAAAATAATTTTAAGTTGTCTAATGACCGTCTGAGGGAGGCTGCGGGCCTCCATTCGGACTGTCGACTTGCGTGTCGGTAACTCTGGGCGGTGAGAACCGCCCTGGAACACGGTTGTATCTTGTGTACGCAGTGTGATTGTCGACTGCTGCGCGCCGCTCTCTACGGCGGTCGCGCGTCGTGGTGTGTGTTATGTTAAAGCTATTGACTGTGTGTACAATGTAGCCTGGATCATGACTGACCGTATCATGGTCAGGGAATGCCGAGTCGTCCGTTTCGTCTAGCACGTTTCGCGCGCTACGTTTGCGTTCGGTCGCGTTTCTATTAGATCGGTAATTTGCTGTTTTGTGCACGTGAGTCTAAATTTCGTAGCCCGTTTATACCTTTTTGGCAGAGCTCTACAATAAAAATATTGTTGTGTTCTCACATTGAGCTAATGGAGAATGGCGCTCACTTGCACGTGACTAAAATTCGTATCCCGTTTGTACATTTTTAGAAGAGCTCCACAGTTAAGAATGCGTTGTAATGAAATCTGTTCAATGGCATACGGCCCGTCAACGCGGAGTGGAGGAGTGCGGCGAAATGCATACCCTCTTATAATTCAAAACGAGAGCTCTCTCCCCTTCAGTGGAACGTTTTTTTTATTGTATAAAGTGACGAAACGAGCAAACCGTTCACCTACTCCAATGCGAGTTGGCGGACTTCACATGTCTTCGAAAAATTTATTATTTCTCAGACATGCAGGTTTCCTCACGATATTTTCCTTCACCGCAGAGAACGTGGTAAATGAGCACTTAAAATTGCAGTCAACATTTTTTTTATTTTTTTATTGTATAAAGTGATGAAACGAGCAAAACGTTCACCTCATTTTAAGTGCAACGTCCGCCCACAACAAATGCTGTATCACTCAGAATATTTCTGTGTGACACTACACTGTGCCCATCACCCCGAGACATAGATTCTTAAGTCTCATATGCCCAGTGATTACGCTAGCTCTCAGTGCCCTTCAAACATAGACATAGACATAGACATAGACTTTATTCGACGTACACAATACTATAATATAGAAAAAATAATAATTCCAGTACACTAATAAAAAAGAAACAAACAAGATCTGTAAAACACTGGAAACAAAGGTGACGCTGTATTGTGAAGTCGAAATGGACTCCGCTCAGCAAAGAATGCTGCGGAAAGACCGCAGCGCTGGTTTTCAGTGGAGCCACTACGTAAGTAAAGAGCGAACGCACGTACGTCGTACGTGTCTATGTGTAAGAAATACAATTATGTGAACAGAAATAAAAAAATATGACATATAGGACGAATATGACTGGTAATAAAAAACGATAAATATCAATAAAACATATTTGATAAAATATAATGAATGTTTTGCCCGACACATTCAGAAAATATGGTAAATATATATGTATATATATAATTATATTAGGAGCACATGTAGGTAGGTAAGTTGCGTTTAGCAAAAGGTATCACGCTAGCTCACAGTGCCATTCAACCGTAACACAGTGTTGTTTGCACACTACTGCTTCACGGCAGAATAACCGGCCCCGGGATGGTACCCACCTAGACGGATTCCCGTATAGGAATCCTACCACCAGTAAAAAATTGGAAAACGTAGATTAAGACGTAAGATTACGTATAAAAAGCAATATAAAAAGATAACAGCTACTGCATTAAAATAACCGAGCATCGCAGCTGAGAAATAGAACATATTCACACATCGCAATTGTTCCCAACGAGAGTGGAATTTACATATTTGGCTTAGTCGGTCGCGAGCTGGCTCGGAGCCATGTCCTGGATTTTCACTGACCTAACGTCGGCCAACGAGTGTACATAATAAATATAATTTATAAGGAATTAGAAATTTAGCCTTTTTGCCCTCGCGGGAAACGAGACCTGACGGTCGGCGAACCGCGTCGCCGCCATTTGGGCATGAGTCAAAAATTCTTACTCTCCATTGCCGCCTCACGAGCAAAGACTGTCCGTACAATACCTAAGTCGCCTATTGCGACACCTCGGTAGGAAAGAGGTAGGGGCTATTCTACTCTGCCGGACACCTATCGACTACATAAGGAATTAATAGAACGTATGATATTCTAAATCGCGCAAGCACGCAGCGAACGCGACGGTCTGAATTTCGAGGTTTTTGTAGGAGTATATTTATGTATTTATGTTTGGGTCATACCAAACCTGGCACGCGGGCCCCTGGCCCGTGAGCACAGTATCCGATGAAGCTGTAAAAGCCAGCAATTACATCACCGTAATTATATATAGAATGTAAATCCTCGAAAATTTTCAAAATCGGTTTTACTGTAGGTACAATTCCTAAACAGGTATGTATAGTATGTAGTACGTAGATAACAAATACTGTGTCAACATTTAAGTTCTTGAATGATTAAATTAATAAGACTAGCTCTCAGCGCCCTTCAAACCGAAGCACAGTAATGTTTGCACTACTGCTTCACAGCAGAATAACTGGGCATGGGGTGGTACCTACCTAGACGGATTCTCGCATAGGAATCCTAGCATCGGAAGTGACCGTGTGCGGTCGCAGGTTGTGGAGGCGGGTCTTAACTGTTCCGGCTAATCTCCGAAACTGGTGGACCGATTTCGACGGGACTTTTACTGACAGATAGCCGATATTATAGCTGGTAACTTAGGCTACTTTAATTTTAGAGAAATAATAATAAAAAAAACCGATTCAATTAAGGAACTATATAATTGTGTACATTATCGAACGGCGTCGGCTTTTTAAGGGGGTGAAATCGCGGCCACTCCCTGTAGCTAATAAATCATAGAAATATTTGTCTCGTGCTGGTATCAAACCGACACGTGGCGCAAAAGCCAATCGCTCAGCCACTGTGCCAACGGACCCAAATAATAAAAGTTCCTGAGACGAGAAAAAATACAGATATTACCTAATTCTATGTTGTATTAGTGTGTGTTTAATAGGTGAGTCATTTAGTAATTGACGACCGCGTGGCCTAGTGGTCAGAGTACCTGACTTCTACGCCGCGGGTCCTGGGTTCGAATCCCAGCCGGAGCTAACATTTGTGCTAAAACACGAATTGTTGGTTTTCGGGTCTGGTTGTGTTTGTCCACGTGTTTATGATACTGCATCCTAGCCTACCTCCGATCTTATCGCATCAGCGTTACATCGGGCGAGGGTAGGTTGGGACGAGTGAGTGCCTCTGTGTTTGCGCTTACACTTGTGGCACTATAATATCTCCTGCGCAGTTAATGGCTCTCGAGTGTAGTCGGAAGTTGTCGCCGTGGTCGAAATCGGCTAGGAGAACACATCACATCATCAATTAAGTTATCTTACTTCTCCCACCCATTTTGTTACATGATAAATTACATTGTCTGCCAGACGTGTATTCCCGGAACAGTTAAATTCGTGCAATGAGGTCAAAACGGCATGGGCGTATGTACGTACTCCATTACAAAGGCTCAGATGTGAAAAACGCTACGGGGCTATTTGGCGAGTGCCTCAGCGGACAGTATATCGAGGACATTTGGCGCCAACTTTTAGAGTATTTGTAACTGTCATTGTTATTAGGATTATCTAAAATACATTTTCATTAATTGTTAACGTAAGCTAAGGACGGCTCGTGCCCTAGTGGTTAGCGTACCTGACTTCTACCGCGGGTCCTGGTTTCCAATCCCAGTCCAGAGCCAACATTTGTGCTAAATACAAAAAGTTGGTTTTCTGTCCTGGTTGTATTGTGCATGTGAAATGTATGTCTGGAACAGGAAATCCTGCTGTGGAGTGTGTAAAAAGAAAAAAGAATTCAATGGACGGACTTAATGCCTTGAAGCAATCTCTACCATACAACACTGGAAAATTATGAAAAATACGATTTTCATAAAAAAAATATTGGATATATGAATAAAAAAAATTGTCTGTTCACTTTTTACGTGTCGAGCGTAACGAGATTCCACACGGAGATGTTCTGGGTGACACAGCATCATTTATGGGCAGTTGCACTTGACGTCAGGTGAACGACTTGATCGTCTCGTCACTTTCTAACACTAAAAAATGTAGGGTATATATAGGTCGACTTAAGGAAACTCCGAAAATAATGTGCGATGCATTTCCCTATAGAAAGAAAGAAAAGAAAGAAGGTCCCTATACATATGCTGTGTGGTGGGGGGGCAAGAGAATCTACCACCCCATCACAACCCGTGACACCCACGCCCACGTAAAAGTCGACAGAGGGAAATTGAAAACCTGTAGATGGGGAGAAGCATCTTTCAGAACATCTGAATAAATAATCTGCGGTTGCCAACCCACCCCCCAAGGGTGGCAACCATGGCAAAACTACTTTAATACTGTAGTAACTTTATACTTTAGTCCGTTTTAAAAACGTAGTATATAAAAGTCTTTTTAACGATTCATGGTTATTCTGAACCAACCGGTTACAACAATTGTCCGCAAGCAATTTTACCCGCAAAACTCTGGTATATTGTTAATTAAATATAGTTAATAATAATAATATTATGAATAATAAAGTTGTTAATGAAATAGCGATTTATTTCTCTAGGGTTTCTCCACTAGTACAAAGAAAATTCAGCCTTAAAATGTTCACAGCGTGATTGTTTTTTAATCGATGTCTAATATCGCCGCAAACGAGAAAATAAGGAAGTTCTGTTCACGTTGCTATTCCACGTAATTTATGGATTTGACCCAGATAATACCCAGGATCGTAGCAAGTGGAAAGATGTGGTCTCTGCCTACCCCTATGGGAAAGAGGCGTGACTGTATGTATGTATGTAATACCCCTAATGGCATTAGAGACTCATAAATAACACTCATTTCTAAAATGCCGGTAATCGGAATTGCTGGTGACATGGTCGCTGCTAATTTTTTTGCGAAATGTGCAGATTGTTTTGGTGAAACGTGGATTGTGGCAGTCATCTGTTTTTGCAGTGAGTGCCCAGTCTCCGACTACCCCTTATGGGATACAGTCGTGATCTTATGTATGTATGTATGTGCAGATTTTAACGTGCAGTTTAAATGCCAGGTGATACTATCCTTACTGAGATGAGTAAGGAACGCCGTAGTAAAACTGGAACCCTTATAGTTTCCTATTGCCCATCAGTAAGTATGTCACATCCGTTTTACTTGGAGAATCTTGCCCACTATATAGATGGTAACGGCGTGTGGTAGCGGCCTAAGAGAATCTACCACCCCATCCCATCCCGTGGGTGTCCGTAAAAGGCGACAGAGGGAAATTAAAACCAGTAGATTGGCAGCAGCATTTTCCAGGAACATCTGAATAAATAAACTGCGGTTGCCAACCCGCCTGCCAAGCGTGGTAACTATGGCAAAATCCCTCCAATATGAGAGCTTTTGTGATTATCTATGGGGGAGGCCTATGTTCAGCAGTGGACTTTTGATAGGCTGTAACGACGATGACGACGACGATATAGATAGTATTTTGAAGGATGATTTAAAAAAAAAAGTAAAGTTTCAGCCTATAAATGTCCCACTGCTGAGCACAGGCCTCCTCTCATTTCTGAGAGGGTTTTGGAGCTAGGAAGAATCCGCCACGCTGCTCCTATGCGGGTTGGCGGACTGCACATGTCTTCGAAATATTTTTTTATTTCTCAGACATGCAGGTTTCCTCGCGATGTTTTCCTTCACCGCCGAGCACGTGGTAAATCAGCACTTAAAATTGCAATTAACAATTTTAGTGGCGCCAGGAATCGAACCCAGGTCACTCGCGTACTATGAAATTTTAAGCGAGTGCCTAGACCCTGAGCTATGAAATTACTAAATAAAATAGGGGTGATATACCATTCAAGGGTTTAAAGAAATAATCGTACATAAGCGTGTGATAGGTTTTGAAAAACGAAAAAGAAGTTTCTAAATAACAATTGCTGGTGACATGTGCGCTTCTAAAGTCGCCCTCCCCCCTCTTACTTTTTAACTATACGATGGAAAATTGTAAAAAAAATTATGGAGTTAGAAATTAGATTACACTGTCTTTGCAAAATGGTTTAAATAAGATATGTCGTGTAGTCTTTAACATATGGGATTACCCACTACGGAACCCTTCATTGTGCGTGGTACGACATGCACTTGGCCGGCTTTTCATTCTTTCTTAAAAACCTTACCCGAAGGTACAAATAGTGTTTATGACTTTCTTATATAGACGAACATTCGTGAGCGCGGTAAAAGAAAGTTCCTTAATGCACCGCTTCAACAATTCAGAGCTCAGTCTCAAAGGATTCTGAACATTACGGAGTCCTTATTGACGTTAAAAAGAACTCCCTAACTCCCTCCTTGAAACCTATTCATAATAGAAGCAACCGTTTTGAACGTGTTTTTTAATTGAAGAATAAGAAGTTTTTGTAGAAGAAAGTGACGCGACGAGTCCGTTGACCTGATCGTAAGTGCAACTTCTGCCCATAACAAATGCTGTGTCACCTAGAACATTTCAGTGTGGCACAACACTGCGCCCGTTGTCCTGACACACCAGTTCGTAAGACTTAAATGCTCAGTGATTACGCTAGCTCACAGTGCCCTTTAAACCGAAACACACTCATGCTTGCACACTACCGCTTCACGGCAGAATAACTGGCCCTGGGGTGGTACCTACCTAGACGGATTCCTGCATAGGAATTATTAGAATAGGAATAGGATTTTTAATATATGATAAGGTGGCAACACAATAATTTATCCATCTGATGATCTGTCGATTTAAATTAAGACAAAAAAGAAATACAATGCACGAGACATGAGATTTGATGTCTCACGGTGACGAGCTCATTACGATCCTACACAGAATTTTCCGATATCAAATTCTAGGTGGCGTCGCAAATCTTTAATCGAAATAATTCAACACTTACATGCGTTTTATAAGTCAGAAATAATTTGAGTGCAGATTTACCACGTACTTAGCGGTGAAGGAAGACATCACACTGGTGGTAAGATTCCTATGCAGGAAGCTAACAAGGGAGGTACCACCCCAGGACCAGTTATTCTGCCGTTAAGCAGTAGTGTGCAAACATTACTGTGTTTCGGTTACAATGGCCCTAAGAGCTAGTGATGTCTCAGGGTGACGGGCACAGTGTGGTGTCAAATAGAAATGTTCTGGGTTATCCAGCATTTGTTATGGCCAAATGTTGCACTTACCATCAAGTGAATGTTTTGCTCGTCTCGTCACTTTTTCCAAAAAAAAAAAACATCGTGAGGAAACATGCATGTCTGAAAAATAAAAATATTTCGAAGGCATGTACATACATAAACCACCAAAGACGATTGAAACAGCGTGGCGGACTGTTCCCGGCTCCAAAACCGTCGCAGAAATGAGAGAAAGCTTGTGCTCAGCTTTAAATTATAAACATGTCTGTATTACGTTTCATAATAAAATATTAACTTTGTAAAGCGTTCTACTGTACAATATCCATCATGTTAATCTCATACACGTGTCGTTTTGTCGCATGTGGTACGTTTTGTGACTAGTGACATTTCTAGCCTACCTAAACGTCTACAAGATAAGCCACTAAGAAATGACGTGAGTATATTAAGAACAGGCTATTCAATCGTCATCAATGGAATAAATGGTATTAGAGAACTGCCACTGTACTAATTTAAGATGAACATAAAACACAATCAGACGTATGATCTCTTTGATTTAGCAGTATTGTAATTTTTTAGTTACATATCACGGTATCAGATGGCACCACTATAGAGAAAACAACATTAAAAGAGGTAGGTATGGATGATAGCGAACTTAACAGCAAATTGTGTGTCTCCTAAAAATGGTTGCATAGTTTTTTCACGTCGTATAATTACGCTTGTGGTTTTGGTAAAATTTTGTGATAACCAATTCCTTTGAATAAGTAAAATAAACTCAGGTAGTGTATATTCGAAAACTAAAATATGCCACTATTGCAATATATTCAGAAATCTATAGTGTTGTTCTTTTCTATTCAACTTATTTACTCCTTTACTAAGGTCATTTATTTTAGTGGTAAGATATGAATTAGAAATTCTGGCAACATGTAGCGAAATTCTTTGACGTTTTAGTTGTTCTAGTTTTAATTATTAATTTTCCGGCCGCCTTAAGGAATTTATATAAGTCTTAGTATCTTCAAAGGTTTTCGGAATTATACTATATGAAATTATATTATACTATACTATAAGAAAAACGCTATCAATCAATAGTTCATACTTTTTCACTAATAAATATTACAAATCATATGTTTATCAAGTCAATGTACTCGTATGTACTCGTATACAATACTTATAGTAAGGTATTGTCTTATATTAGTACCGTAAAACAAATTCAGATGGCGTTGTACGTTGTTGCCTATTTTAGCTGTCGAGATAAGCCTCTGTTTCCATATGTTAAAAAGTACTCTGTGATTGAGAATGATAAAGGCACGCAATTACAAAACGGACTTAGGTTTATTAAAAATACCGTGGGTACTATTTGATATTTTGGAATAAAAAGTCCTATGTCCGTCTCCAGGACGCAAGCCATCTCTATGCCAGATTTCATTAAGATCGGTTCGACGGTTGCGCCGTGAAAAGATAACAAACAGACAGAGGGACAGAGGGACTTTCGCATTTATATTAGTATAGAAGACTAGTTAAAGCCCACGACTACGTCCGAGTGGATTTAGGATTTTTAAAAATACCGCAGGAACTCTTCGATTTTGGGTTTCCGCAAAATGCCGACTCATTTCATTAACTATTATATTAAATTATTGGCTATGAACTCCATACTAATATTATAAATCCGAAAGTAACTGTCTCTGTCACTCTGTCTGTTTGCTACCTTATCACATTTCTCTTAAACTTAGGGCGGATTTCACTGTTGAAAATAAACGCGATCAGTCCTAGCTGAACGAAGTTTAAGCATTTAACTGAGTTCAACGCTACAGTTTGCATTTCACCAACATCAACTGAACGCGATTAAAGCTAAACGCGGTTCAAATTCTGAACGCCCAATTATCGACGTTCAACTATTTAAACGCGTTTAGAGAGCTGTCATTGTCAATTGCACAACTATGTAAACACAATAAATATTTTTAATTCGTATAGTTTATTGTTTGTAACCTATGCATAAAAACAGGCTGTTTGATGTCGCAAAATACGAAAGACATCGAGTTTTTGTTTCAGATTGTGACGATATTTCATAAACTTCGTTTTTCTGAACGCGATCAAAATGGAGCCGGTGAAATCGGCTAGACGAAAACCGAGATCAAATTATACATTTGAACTCAGTTAAGTAAAACGTGGTTTTATTAAACTTGGTTTCCAAAGCGATCGGTGAAATCGAGTCTTTCTTTTCTCAACCATTGAACCGAATTTAATGAAATTCGGCACAGAGATAACTTGCAAACTGGAGACGGACATAGGATACTTTTTTCTCGAAAAATCAAATTCCCACGGGATATTTAAAACCTTATATCCACGCGTACGAAGTCATCAGCTAGTATGTAATAAGTACAGATAATGTACCTTTTTAATTAAATTAAACTGCACTCTTTACATAACTACTCGGAGATGTTGAACAGTCTGCGGAAAGCTCAGGCAAGCGTATTATACAAAGACTAAGACCCCATTTCACCGATTGCTTTGGAAACCAAATTTAATATAACCACGTTTTACTTAAGTGAGTTCATATGTATTATTTGATCTCGGTTTTCGACTAATCGATTTCACCGACTCCATTTTGATCGCGCTTAGAAAAACGAAGCTTACATGAAATATCGTCACAATCTAAAATAAAATACGATTTATTTCGTATTTTGCGACATCAAACACCCTGTTTTAATGCATAGGTTACATATTATATATTTGCATACCGCAAACAATAAATAATACGAATTAAAAATAATTTTTGTGTTTACAAAGTTGTGTAATTGACAATGACAGCTCTCTAAACGCGTTTAAAGAGCTGAACGTCGAAAATTGGGCGTTCAGAATTTGAACCGCGCTTAGCATTGACTGCGCTCATTTGATGTTGATGAAATGCAAACTGTAGCATTGAACTCAGTTAAACGCTTAAACTTCGTTTTTCTTGAACTGATCGCGTTTAGTTTCAACGGTGAAATCCATCCTAATGCATTACTCATTTAAACCGATACTCGGATTATTCACTGTGCTAATTAGAAAAGAAAAACCCCTAAGGGATTTTAATGGAAGAATGTGATGAGTACATCGGCGATGTCTGCCGATAATAATCCACCACACTTTACACGCCCCTAAAATATTCTTAAGTCCTATATGATATTGCCTTGCGGTAGCGGCTTAAGAGAATCTACCACCCCATCTCATTCCGCCGGTGTCGTGAGAGTCGACAGTGGGAAAATAAAACCATAAGATGGGCAGCAGCATCCTTCTGGAACATCTGAATAAATAAACTGCGGTTGCAAACCCGCCTGCCAAGCGTGGCGACTATGGCAAAATCCACCCAAAATGAGAGCTACAAACTGTGGCAATCATTGGGGAGGCCTATGTTCAGCAGTGGACTAGATAGGCTGAAATGATGATGATGAGTTGACCACTAATGACACAAGCTAACTATGCCCTTCTGACTGAAACACAGTAATGTTTGAAAGAAAAAAAGAAAAAACTTTATTCAATACTACAATACAACATACATTAGAAGTTCAAATGATAAGCAAACGATTAGATACGTCGTATTACATTTACAAACGTACGTCGGGTTGTAGCAATGAAAAGGCTGTCGACTCAGCATATTGCTATGGCGGTGTTGCCACAGCGCTGTTATTCTGTCGATGCCTCAGGTTTACCGAGCAGTCACCGGACATATTATTAACGACTAAGTAATTTTAAAAGAAACAAACATACGTACATATACATATATACAAACATACAACCACACATATACACATATACATACACACACATATTATATGTATTATAATATAAATGAAATAAAACAGAATAAGAATGTATGCACAGAATTACGAAAACGTCTGAAATACTTACCATTTTGTTTGCACACTACAGCTTCATGATAGCTTCCGAAACAATTCGGAAGTGGTCGCCGAGTTTGAAAATAACTCCATCATCATTCGTTTGTCACTCATTACAAAAGATTAACAAAGACCATCAAGACCTAATAAAGCAAGTCCAAACGACCAGTAATATGGATCGCTTCGCATAGTAAATTACCTCTTCTATCCTAACAGCCACAACTAAGAGATGGAACTTATATGACAAACGTAACTAACATGTCATTGTCTTGACGTAATGATCTGCAAACTGACATTGAGGAAATTACGGAAGATATCATTAACACTAGATTAACTGGCATTGGACGGGACGGGTGTATTACAAATAGACAACATCTACTCGTAGATATAATAAAATATTGGTGTTCCAGATAAACCTACTAGATATATACATTCGCTGCATAATATCATTAAAAACCAATACATAATCGCTAAAGAATGATATTTTTTTGTTCAGAATTTTAAGCGTAAAGTTGAAAATCTGTCAAATTGACGGGTTTCGAAATTCCAGTGGAGAGATAATATAATTAAACCTTGCTTATTTATAAGTTTCTTAGAAATTACATATGTGGTAGGATATCTATGCAGGAATCCGTCTAGGTAGGTACAACCCCAAGGTCAGTTATTCTGCCGTGAAGCGGTAGTGTGCAAACATTACCGTGTTTCGGTTTGAAGGGCACTGTGAGCTAGCATAATCTGGGCATATGAATGAAGAATCAAAGGCTATTGTGGAAGCGGATCCATCGCAAACCACTTCAGAATTAGCCGCAGGCTTCGCTGTGAGTGATAAAACTGTTTTAATCCACGTGAAGCAAACAGGGAAAGTAAAAAATCTTGAACGGTGGGTACCTCGTGAATTGAGTGAAGCAAACCAGCAAACACGCGTCGACTGCTGCGTTGCATTGCTCAAACGGCATAATAATGAAGGGATTTTAAATCAGGTCATTACATGTGATGAAAAGTGGATCCTGTACGATAATCGGAAGCGCTCGTCGCAATGGCAGAACCTTGGAGAACCAGCCAAATCCTGTCCCAAGCGACAGATTTCCAATTTTTTATCTGGCACTCCAAATCGCCATCAGAGTTTATTAATTCTCGCCCCCATGGTTTTGATGTGAGATGGCAAAATTGCATAGATAACAATAGTACATAAAATTTAGTATAGTTTCAGCCTATACATGTCCCACTGCTGAGCACAGGCTTCCTCTCAGACATGCAGGTTTCCTCACGATGTTTTCCTTCACCGCCGAGCACGTGGTAAATCAACACTTAAAATTGCAATTAACAATTTTAGTGGTGCCGGCACCGGGAATCCAACCCAGGTCACTCGCGTACTATGAAATTTAAAGCAAGCGCCTAGCCCCGAGCTATCACGGCTCTTGAGCTACCACTTTCATTAATTAAATATATTTTACAAAACGACGACCGCGTGGCCTAGTGGTCAGAGTACCTGACTTCTTAGCCGCAGTTCCTGGGTTGGAATCCCAGCCGGAGCCAACATTTGTGCTAAAATATAAATTTTTGGTTTTCGGGTCTGGTTGTGTTGTGTTTGTCCCCGTGTTTCTGACACTGCATCCTAGCCTACCTCCGATCTTATCGCATCAGCGTTACATCGGGCGCGTGTAGGTTGGGACGAGTGAGTGCCTCTGTGTTTGCGCGTACACTTGCGGCACTATAATATCTCCTGCGAAGTTGATGGCTCTCGACAGTAGTCGGAAGTTGTCGCCGTGGTCTCGAAATCGGCTAGGAGAACATCATCATCATCATATTTTACAAAAAAAACGACTTTATATTCCTTCCATACAAAATGCCAATTCATATGTAAGGATCTAATAATATTAAGTATGTATTACGTTTGAACCTCAAGTCTCAAACGTGCCGATCCTTTAAGCCGACTGTTTGCACAGAGAATCGCTTGTCGTTTCTTAATTCTATTCCCTGAATCTTTCACAACGGGATTATTCTTGTAATCCAGTGTGCTCTCAGATCCCGAAATTAAACGTGCGTAGTGTAAACGGCGGGGAAAATCAGTGGCCGGGGTAAAAGAGCTCCGGTTCCTCGCGCAAACCTCGGGATAAAGCTTGAAAGTTCCTGTTAAATGCCAAAATACATACATACATACATACGATCACGACTGCATCCCATAAGGGGTAGTCAGAGACTGGGCACTCACTGCAAAAACAGATGACTGCCACAATCCACGGTTCACCAAAACAATATAATGCACTTGGTGTGATAGGTGGTGAGCCCATCGCGACCATGCGCTGCTGGGTGCACAGTGCAGTTTAATTCCTTTCTCGCCTTTTACGAGATCCATTGAATGAGATGGAGTGGTAGTATTCTTTTAACGAGCCGCCACCACACAGCCAAAAATGCCAAAATGAATACATTAATTCAAATTGCTATGGTTAATATTTAAATCTTCATAAGAATTGAAAAGATTTTGCTTAGATTAGTATGTGTGTCTTAACATAGATTTGTGGATCCGTGCACTAGATGGCGGTTACACGTTTGAATACAACATGACTAGTAAAGGAAAGAAAGTTAATTTGCTAAGATCCGCTTGCAAAAAGTTTTGAAGAGCACCGCCCGCCCTCCCTCAACAGCGTGCACAAGAAAACCAATAACCGCCACCGGGAGCCGCCACCAGATACCCTCCACCACTCAAACACTACCACTAGGCAATACACACCAGTGGAGTCGAGAAACGACACGTGTTTCACTTCAAAACGAGGCATTTTCAAGTGATATTGACTCTACGACAGTCAGCCGCTGAGCTGTTGAGGGAGGGCGGCACAAAGATAGGCAATAAGCACAAGATAGATTGTTAATACGAGTAGAATCAGGCGTTACTTTGCGGGAATCCATTATAATGAAGGAAAGAAAGTTAATTTGCTAAGATCCGCATGCAAAATGTAAAATGGTGTGTATTACCTAGTTTTGAAGAGCACCGCCTACCCTCCCTCAACACCGTGCACACGAAAACCAATACCCTCCACCACTAGAACACTACCACTAGGCAATACACACCACTGAAGTAGAGAACACGACACGTGTTTCACTTCAAAACGAGGCATTATCAAGTGATATTGACTCTACGACAGTCTGAATAAATAAACTGCGGTTGCCAACCCGCCAGCCAAGCGTGGCAACTATGGCAACCACCCCCACAAATTATAGCTACAAACTTTTGTGGCAATTAATGGGGGAGGCCTAGGTTCAGCAGTGGAATAGTTATAGGCAAAAATGACCCCTGCGATATCTCCCTTTTAACAAAAACCATCATTACAATCGATTAAAAAAAAGTAATGATTTCTTATATTTACGCGAACACTACACATTTAAATGAAACTAATTTAAATAAAAAAGTAGTTATACCCAAACATAACAGACGAATTGAGAACCTCCTCCTTTTTTGAAGTCGTTTAAAAAATCATACACACCCGTCACGCCTTTTTTGCCATATAATTTCCGTCGTAGAGGGAAATTAGACTTGACGAGAAGCGAACCACGTCACCGCCATTTTGGTACGACCCTAAAAAATCTTACCGACGATTGCGTTCCCACGAGCAGTATAGTGACAGCATTGCTTACAACGGTGTTATTCTAAACGAATAAAAGTTGTCGGTACAATACCTTAGTCGCCTCTTACACGTCGGTAGGAAAGAGATAGGTGCTATTCCACTACGACACCTGTCGGGAATTAAGAAGTTAGCCGTAAAAAATATCAAAATTCAATACACATTCGACCAAAATATATGGAGCAGCTGAATGTTGTTTGCGATGTCAGGGTTTGTTACATCGCCAAAACATGTACACTAGCCTTGTATATTAGGGATAAACAATAAATTTTCCATAACTTGGAACAGCACCAAACGTTTGTTTTAACGCAACTTTATGTTTTTAGAAATCCGAGGTTTTTTAATGTTATAATAGTAAAGGCGTAGACGGAGAGTTTTTGCCGCGTGGCGTAATGGACAGAGTTTTTTTTTCTTGCATAATGTGATGAAGCAACAAAACGTTCACCTGATGGTAATGGCCTAAATGTTGTAACGTCCCCCCATAACAAATGCTGTGTCACCCGGAAAATTTCTGTGTGACAACACACTGTGGCCAATCACGCTGAGACATTAGTTCTTAATTCTCACATGCCCAGCTCTCAGTACCCTTCAAACCGAAACACAGTAATGTTTGCACACTACTGCTTCACTGGGGGGGGGGGGGGGGGGCTACCTAGACGGATTCCTGCATAGGAATCCTACCACTAGTTTTATTATTATAGTATAGTATGCTATTATAGTAAAGGCGTAGTCGGTGAGTTTTTGCCGCGTGACGTAATGGTCGGAGTTCCTGACCCTTACGCCGCAGGTCCATGGTTCGAATCCCTACCGAAGCCAGCAAACGTTTGTGCAGGAACACAAATTTTTAGTTTTCAAGTCCGGCTGTGTTGTGCATCTGAAATTTAGATCTGCAAAACGCACTCACGATACAGAAGAAATTACATTGTAGAGCATTTTTTTTTTAAATAAATTAATCCATACTTATATTATGATTCCGAAAGTAACTCTCATCTGTCCCTCTGTTTGTTTGTTACCTTTTCACGGCTCAATCGCTGGACCGAACTCGACGAAATTTGGCAAACATATAATTATCATCCTGGAGACGGGCGTAGAAAACTTTTTATTCCGTACTTACTGGTGGTAGGATTCCTATGCAGTGATCCGTCTAGGTAGGTGCCACCCTAGGCCAGTTATTCCGTGAAACAGTAGTGTGCAAACATAACTGTGTTTCCGTTAGAAGGGCACTGAGAGCTAGTGTACTCATTGGGCATATGAGACTTAAGAACTGATACCACACAGAAGTTTTCTGTGTGACACAGCATTTGTTATGGGCGGACGTTGCAATTATCATTAGGAACGCTTTGCTCATCTCGACACTTCATTGAATTAAAAAAAAAAACCTTTATCCACGCGGACTAAGTCATGGGCATCAGCTAGTAAGGAGAGAAAATATTTTCGGAACCGGAAGGGGTCCGCTATGCTGGATCCATGTCACATATCTTCGAAATTTTATTTTGTTTTACTAATATGCAGATTTCCCTTCACCACGCGCATGGTAAGTCAGTTAACAGCTGCTGCTGGGCTGTAACGGTCGACACCTGAAATCGAACCTACTTCATTCGCGTACAATAAGAGGCGAGCCATAGGCCACTGAGCTTTCACATCTCTGCAGTCACTTAAATAATGATACGAAACCTTGGTTATAGCAGTTCCAGACAGGCACTGGTGTTTAAATAATTAAAGTGGAGCGAGCACTTCGTGTAAAGTATCCTAAGTTCCTTTAATATTAAATGAATTCATTATCCGGCGGCGTACTCTACTCAGCAAAAGGCCGCTATAAAGCTGTCCGCACACGTCAAATGAAAACAAAAACAGGTTGAGGCTTGAGGGCTCGCCCTGCACAACAGTGTATCAACCACGTCCATCTGAGATAAGACTCAGTGGCGTCACGTTAATGAAATGCTCATAATTACGCCGCGGGTTTATCGCTAGGTTTTCCAACGACAGCACTTTGCGTAATCAAGCACGGTTACGTGGACATCTAAAGGTCGAAACATATATACATACAATCACGATTTTTTTTCATATAAGGAATAGGCAGAGCCACACCCGTAGCCCACATTTCGATTCGCGAAAACGAGACGTGTCGGGTGGCGAAAAACGTCGCCGCCGTTTTGGAACAAGTAAAGAAATTCTTTTAAATGAAACTAATTTTACGGATTTTATCGCGTTTAATGTTTTTACTATTTATAGCCCGACGTTTCGAGTGCTTTACAGCACCCATGGTCACGGGAGGACTGAGCCAATCTTGTCCGTGACTTTTTGTTGGCTATATCTTGAAGCGGGCTTCCATAAAAACATTCTTCAAGGCGCCGAAGAAGATAAGTCAGTTTTTACCATCTGTCAAGTGTAACATCCCTCTACAAGAAGCAGGAGTATACAAGCTAGATTGTGAATGTGGTCTCTCTTACATAGGCCAAACCAAAAGATCGATAAAAACCCGCGTAAAAGAACACATAGCTGACGTGAAGCATCGTCGTTCTAGGAAGTCTGCAGTCTGTGACCATGTTCTGGATCATCCCAACCATTACATCAAATTTGATAAAGCACAGATCCTTGCAAAAGAACACCGATTCCTACCAAGGATGATTCGCGAGGCTATTGAAATCAAAAAACATCCTAATTTCAATAGAGAAGATGGTTGGGTATTATCACCAGCTTGGGATCCAATAATAAATAAAATTAAATCAAAAACCAAGCATACCACTGCAAGACTCCAAGATACAGTTAGCTCTTTCTGCGTAGATCGGACCAAAAATAATAATTAAAATCTGAAGGTACCCCGGGTTAACTATGACATCAGGACATCTGTCACCTCAGTCCCCCCGTGACCATGGGTGCTGTAAAGCGCTCGAAACGTCGGCTTATAAATAGTAAAAACATTAAACGCGATTAAATCCGTAAAATTAGTTTCATTTAAATGTGTAGTGTTCGCGTAAATATAAGAAATCATTAAATTCTTACTCCATTGCATTCCCACGAGCAGTTTAGGGACAGCATGCATTCTGCACGAATAAGGGGTCCGGACAATACCTTAGTCGCCTCTAACGACACCTCGGTAGGTCGCCGCCATTTTGGAAAGAGACAAATACATTGTTACTTCCTATTTCGTTCCCACGAGCATCACAGCCTTGCATATTTCAGGGTTTGGTCTACGCGAATAAAGGCTGTCCGGACAATACCTTAGTCGCCTCTAACGACACCTCGGTAGGAAAGATGGAGGTGCTATTCTACTCTGCCGGACACCTATCGGCTACAAAAGGTAAAAAGCGTATGTTAAATTTCCAATAAAGTAACGGTGTTTCACTGCGTGCCCTAATAGAGTACGTACTTTCAATATATATATTTTCGGTGATGTAATTGCTGTTAGCCTTCTCGGCTTTTACAGCTTCATCGGATACTACTTTCAATATTGAGAGCCGTGGTAGCTCAGGGGCCGAGCGCTTGCCTTAAATATCACAGTACGCGAGTGACGTCAGTACGATCCCCGGCGTCGGCACCACTAAAATCGTTCTACAGTTTTAAGTGCTGATTTACCACGTGCTCATCGGTGAACGAAAACATCGTGAGGAAACCTGCATGTCTGAGAACTAAAATATTTCGAAGACATGTGAAGTCCGCCAACCTGGATTAGAGCAAAAAAAATGTTTTAAAAAATAAAATATAAAAACCGTAATGCAATGATTATACGAAAAAAGTCTTAAGTGTAATTAAACTAGCTGATGCCCGTGACTTCGTACGAGAGTCACTTTCGCATGTATAACATTAGTGGACGGATATGAAACTCGTTACGTGCAACTCTTAGTATTTTATATATGGTGTTGAATGTGCCTAAACTTATTTTGTATTAATGAAGGAAGGTAAGTTACTTTGTTAAGATCCGCATGCAAAATATAAAAATGGTGTATATTACCTAGTTTTTTGAAGAGCACCGCCCGCCCTCCCTCAATAGCGTACACAAGCAAACTAACACCGCCACCAGGAACCGCCACCAGGTACCCTCTACCAACCACTACAATACTACCACTAGATAATATACACCACTGAAGTCGAAAACACGACACGTGTTTCGCCCCAAAACGAGGCATTATCAAGCGTCATAGACTCTACGACAGTTCGGCCGTTTGTGTGTTAGTTTGCTTGTGCACGCTATTGAGGGAGGGCGGGCGGTGCTCTTCAAAAAACTAGGTAATATACACCATTTTTATATTTTGCATGCGGATCTTAGCAAAGTAACTTACCTTCCTTCATTATAATGGATTTCCGCAAAGTAACGCCTGATTCTATTAACTATATTATTTTTTATTTATTTTAATATGTGTGTTAAAAACATTTCTACATTTGTTTGTATACCTTAATAAAAAAAATCGTGGCGGGCATTTTCCGGCTCCAAACCCCTCTTAGAAATGAGAGGAGGACATCAGAGCTAGTGCTCCACAGTGGGTTATTTATAGACAATTACTTTTAGATTAGATAATAGACGCCTCACATCTTATGGTGACGGGCGCAGTGTGGTGTCACACAGAAATGTTCTGGGTGACACAGCATTTATTATGGACGATGCACTTACGATCAGGTGAACGTTTTGCTTGTTTCATCACTTTATCCAATAAAAAGAAAAAAAAAAGTCTGGATATTTTCGGTCTTGTCAGTTTAGAAAGACGGTTCTTCTCTCTTCTTCTTATTTTGTATTAAAATTCTCATTTCATTGACTTTTTTTATAATTTACTTTTTTTTATTTATTGACGACACGAGCAAAAAATTCACCTCATGGTAAGTGCAACGTCCGCCCACAACAAATGCTGTGCCACTAAGAACAATTATGTGTGGTACCACACTGCGCCCGACACAGTGATACATCAGTTCATCAGTGATTACGATAGCTCTTAGTGCCTTTCAGACTGAAACATAGTTAAATTTGTACACTACTGCTTCACGGCAGAATAGCGGGCCCTCCGGTGGTACCTACCTAGACGTATTTCTGCATAGAAATCCTACCACTTTTTCACTAAGATTTATAACGCTAATGGGTTTGATGTACTTATGAGAAATTTTCACAAGCGAAATCTTTTGATTAAAGACTAGATGATGCCACGTGGGCAGATAATACGAATATAGTTAATAGAATCAGGCGTTACTTTGCGGAAATCCATTATAATGAATAAAAGTAAGTTACTTTGCTAAGATCCGCATGCAAAATATAAAAATGGTGTATATTACCTAGTTTTTTGAAGTGCACCACCCGCCCTCCCTCAGTAGCGTGCACAAGCAAACTAACACCGCCACCAGGAACCGCCACCAGGTACCCTCCACCAACCACTACAATACCACCACTAGATAATATACACCACTGAAGTCGAGAACACGACACGTGTTTCGCCCCAAAACGAGGCATTATCAAGCGTAATAGACTCTACGACAGACGGCCGCCGAGTGAGCGGCGCGGTCAAAGAGCTGCCTATTTATACTACAGGTGACGCAAACGGCCCCCACCTACGACATTGCGATTACAATATCGTGACAGCGACCGCTTGCTCACACAATCCACCACCCGAATTACATAAGCAGCCGTTTGCGACCGAATTGATAGCAAACGACTACTTAGAGTATATTTAAACTTTAAGTACTGGATTTAAAGATATTTAAAAGTGGTGAATTCGAGACGTTTGTTTGTTCATTCAGCAGTGCAATGTTATTATTTTTATTTTTAATTATTTCTAATTGTTCCAGCACACACAGCCGAAGCCCCTTGTCGCAAATATGTAGGACTTTAAATGTGTGGTCGCTAGTCAGGTTATGCCCAGTTTCCAAAAGATGTTTTGCGAAGTGTGATCTGTCGGGATTGCAATTTCTGTACGCGGCCAAATGCTCCTTGTATCGGGTATCGAAATTGCGACCAGTCTGACCCACGTAAACGGCGCTGCATTCACTGCAAACAAGTCTATAAACGCCGGATTTTTGGCGTTCATCAATTTTGTCTTTGACGTTACAAGCCCCACTCAGCGAATTGCTTGTCCTGAACGCAACGTAAATATCGTTACGCCTAAGAGTCCTTGCTATTCTCTCAGATACAGGACCCAAGTAGGTCAAACTGCTCACATATCGTCGAACACTTCGGGATGTAGCCGCGTACAGATCTTTGCGAACTATATGAATTTGTTTCTTTTTTATAATGGTGTTAATAAATTAAACAAAATTCACCCCAAAATAAAATTTAAGATGGAATTGGAACAAGACTGTACTCTTAACTTTCTAGATATTTCAATATCCCATAAAAACGGCACCCATGATTTTCAAATTTACCGCAAACCGACCCACACAGATTCTGTCATCCCCGCGTCATCGTGTCACCCTTGGCAACATAAATTGGCCGCTTTCCATAGTTACGTTAATCGTCTATTGGCCGTACCTCTGAATAAGGATAATTATGCCAAGGAGCTCCAAATCATCTATCAGATTGCGGTCTCTAACGGTTATTCAAAAAATATTATTAACACCATTATAAAAAAGAAACAAATTCATATAGTTCGCAAAGATCTGTACGCGGCTACATCCCGAAGTGTTCGACGATATGTGAGCAGTTTGACCTACTTGGGTCCTGTATCTGAGAGAATAGCAAGGACTCTTAGGCGTAACGATATTTACGTTGCGTTCAGGACAAGCAATTCGCTGAGTGGGGCTTGTAACGTCAAAGACAAAATTGATGAACGCCAAAAATCCGGCGTTTATAGACTTGTTTGCAGTGAATGCAGCGCCGTTTACGTGGGTCAGACTGGTCGCAATTTCGATACCCGATACAAGGAGCATTTGGCCGCGTACAGAAATTGCAATCCCGACAGATCACACTTCGCAAAACATCTTTTGGAAACTGGGCATAACCTGACTAGCGACCACACATTTAAAGTCCTACATATTTGCGACAAGGGGCTTCGGCTGTGTGTGCTGGAACAATTAGAAATAATTAAAAATAAAAATAATAACATTGCACTGCTGAATGAACAAACAAACGTCTCGAATTCACCACTTTTAAATATCTTTAAATCCAGTACTTAAAGTTTAAATATACTCTAAGTAGTCGTTTGCTATCAATTCGGTCGCAAACGGCTGCTTATGTAATTCGGGTGGTGGATTGTGTGAGCAAGCGGTCGCTGTCACGATATTGTAATCGCAATGTCGTAGGTGGGGGCCGTTTGCGTCACCTGTAGTATAAATAGGCAGCTCTTTGACCGCGCCGCTCACTCGGCGGCCGTCTGTCGTAGAGTCTATTACGCTTGATAATGCCTCGTTTTGGGGCGAAACACGTGTCGTGTTCTCGACTTCAGTGGTGTATATTATCTAGTGGTGGTATTGTAGTGGTTGGTGGAGGGTACCTGGTGGCGGTTCCTGGTGGCGGTGTTAGTTTGCTTGTGCACGCTACTGAGGGAGGGCGGGTGGTGCACTTCAAAAAACTAGGTAATATACACCATTTTTATATTTTGCATGCGGATCTTAGCAAAGTAACTTACTTTTATTCAAGATAATACGAATGCTATGCAGGTTAAGAATATAGGTCTGTAAGTAATTATGCAAACATAGATGTAATCACTGATCTTCATTTTCACGTTTCCGATACAGCGCTTGTGCGATAAAATCGATTGAAGGTGTCCGATGCAGTGTCGGAAATATTAAACGATCACAGTACAACTCAGCTGGGATTCGAACCCCATTATAGTACGCGACAAATTACTATTTAGCACTGGGATTTCTCCTGTAACCTGGGAGCGCTTTACAGACATAAATGTCACATACAAATCAACGAGAGCCGAAAACCAACGATTTATGACTATGTACAAATGTACGAACTTTGTACCCGCAGCGTAGATGTCAGTAAGCTAACCGATTGGCCACGCGAATTACTCATAGATGTGTTGGAGCTATTCTTTTTTAACACGGTTTTTTTTTCTATTTTAATAAAACGATAATTAAAATGGCGTAACTCACGAAGCTAAGGTTCCATAATTTAATAATAATAACACGTATGATATTAACTTTATCACTTTAGAAACCCTACTAAAAATCTAACCCTAACTGCGATGTTAATTTGAAACTCCGTCTACGACGAAACATTTTGCATTAAAGTTCGAACAAAAGCTACAAACTGCTACGATTATGTAGGCCTTTGTAGCGGGTGTAGCTACACGCGTAGTACCTTAATTGAATAATCTGTAGACCGCTACGAAGTTGCGTGTTAATTCTAATAGGGAGAAAATTAACTTTATCTTGCTATAAAAATGCGAAACGATGAACATTTTGAATGTTTATATTTTAAATAAATAAAAAACATAACGTACTAAATTGCTTACCAACATATTCTAAACTAGCTATGCCCCGCGGTTTTACCCGCGTAAATAGCCGACCCCGATCGATGACATACATATATACTTCCCTATTTGAATCGGTTTTAAGCTCTAAAACTCGGAATGTTTTAAGTTTTGCGCGTAACCCTAATTATTTTTCAAAAATAAACCTTAGTACCTCAAAATATCAGCTATCTGTCAGTGAAAGTCCCGTAAAAATCGGACCAGTCGTTTCAGAGTTTAGCCGGAACAAGGAAACAGACAGACAGACAGACATACAATTTAAAAAAAAACTGTTTTTATGTTATAAGTATCGTATATACTTTCATGAGAATTGCGTAAAAAGCTGTTATTTTGTTATTACAAACGGACACTTCAATTTTATTTATTTGTATAGATGATTACACTTTGGGTGATGGTGATGATTCCCGTGGGTGTCGTAAAAGTCGACAGAGTGAAAAATTAAGATCCTGAGATAAGCAGCAGTCTCTCCTGAAACATCCAAACAAATATACTGCAGTTGCCAAACCGACCACCAAGCGTGGCAACTATGTTCAGCAGTGGACTAGTGAAAGGTTAAAATGATGATTATATTCGAACGAGAACACAACTCGGTGGGCATTCGTTTTTTGTGATGTGAGATGTGATGTTCTCCTAGCCGATTTCGACCACGGCGACAACTTCCGAATACTGTCGAGAGCCATCAACTGCGCAGGAGATATTATAGTGCCACAAGTGTACGCGCAAACACAGAGGCACTCACTCGTCCCAACCTACCCGCGCCCGTTGTAATGCTGATGCGATAAGATCGGAGGTAGGCTAGGATGCAGCGTCAGAAACACGGCGACAATCACAACACAACCAGACCCTAAAACCAACAATTTGTTTTAAGCACAAATGTTGGCTCCGGCTGGGAACCGAACCCGGGACCCGCGGCGTAGAAGTCAGGTACTCGGACCACTAGACCACGCGGTCGTAGATTCGTTTGTTACACACCGTTTGAAATGGTTGTTGGATTAGTTATTAATCTTATCATATTGGAAAAGAGTTTATTTTGTCTAAGATTTGAACATGGAGCGTGCTTTGGTTTTCCTTGTAACTATTCTTTGAAAAATTAATTATAACGTATTTTTAACTGAGATAAAAAAGGATTTACAAAAAAGAGGCTACCTACAGAATTTCTTTCGCCTGTTTCTTCTCCGTCAGACGACCTTCATTACGAATTGATATTGTATAGAAATGACGTTTGACAAACGAAATTTATATTTCCTACGTCGAAAAATAAAGATATTTCATTTCATATTTCAGTAGGCGAGGTATTATTATTACCGGCATTATTAGTTTCGGATCGCTGATGGGAGAAGACTATAAAAATACTTACAATCCTGTTAAAGGCAGAAAAGACAAAATGTGGCACTGAAATCTACTATCTGACTGTCTACTAGACCTGGGAATCTCGGTTTTGACGCTTGTTTTGTATTTGCTACACTCGAGACTGTTTTCAGTCTCGGTAATATCTAGACTTTTGAGACATATATCACTTAATTAAACATTATTAAAAAACTACTAAGCCCACAGTAATTTTTTATTCCGGTTACATGGAAATAGCAATACTGTAGAGTGGTGCTCAGGATAATCTGTGAAGTGTGATAATCTGTGTATCGAAGAACGATAGTAATCTGTGAGTCACACATATTTTGATAATTACACATAAGGTACCTATTTCCTCTTGGTTTCTTATGTGTTCACTGTAAAAATGAAAGAAAAATATAAAAATAAAATTCCATAAACAATTTTTGATTTTATAATTGTCGGCTCGGTTGGCGCAGTGGCTAAGCCTTTGGCTTCTGCGCCGCGGGTCGCGGGTTCGATTCCCGCACGGGACAAATATTTGTATGGCCTACAAATAGTTGTTCCGGGTCTGGGTGTTTGTGCATGTGGAATTTATGTATGTTAAACGCACCCACGACACAGGATTAATCCTACTGTGGGGCATCGTTTTTTTTAAAATAAAAAAAAAAAAAAATCATTTAAAAGATAGAGCCGTGGTAGCTCAGGGGCGAGGCACCTGCTTTTAATTTCATAGTACGCGAGTGACCTGGGTTCGATTCCCGGTGCCGGCACCACTGAAATTGTTAATTGCAATTTTAAGTGCTGACTTACCACGTGCTCGGCGGTGAAGGAAAACATCGTGAGGAAACCTGCATGTCTGAGAAATTAAAAAATATTTCGAAGACATGTGAAGTCCGCCAACCCGCGTTGGAGCAGCGTGGCGGATTCTTCCTAGCTCCAAAACCCTTTTAGAAATGAGAGGAGGCCTGTGCTCAGTAGTGGGACATTTATAGGCTGAAACTTTATTTAAAAGATAACTTGATTAAAAGATTATGTTTTGACAACCTAAATGCCTAGCCTACAAGTATCGAAACCTACTTTTGAAATGATCTCGAAAGTATCGTTTTTCCTGTATTCGAGATATGGACTCATCATCATCATTTCAGCCTATCACTAGTCCACTGCTGAACATAGGCCTCCCTCATAGATTGCCACAAAATTGTAGCTCTCATTTTGGGGGGATTTTGCCATAGTTGCCACGCTTGGCAGGCGAGTTGGCAACCGCAGTTTATTTATTCAGATGTTCCAGGAGATGCTGCTGCCCATCTTCTGATTTATGTTTTCCCTCTGTCGACTTTTACGACACCCACGGGATGCGATGGGGTGGTAGATTCTCTTAAGCCGCTACCACACGGCCAATGGACTCGTACGTGTGCAAAAAAAATAAAGGCCATGTACGGACCTGGTCTTGATTTTTTTCCAAGACGCGGACATGAATCGAGACTGAAAGCATTAGTACGAACGTAATTAAAAAGACGACACTATACAAACAAGAAAAATAGAAAAACAACGCAGAATATTGCGGAAATGGCTTACTAATGAGTTTTCCGTAGCGACTTCTCATTAGGGCCCTTGTAGTGAAGAGCTGGCAAAATGGGTGCTACGGTGCTACAAGATATGAAGGCTTGCAAAAGATTATACATGTATCCACAAAATGCAATTTCGGAGCTTCATGCGATTTTATTTTCTGAAACTTCGCTGAAAGTTTACAGCGGCGCTAATCTCAGGATATCATCATCATCATCATTTCAGCCTTTCACTAGTACACTGCTCAACGGAGGCCTCCACCAAAGGTTACCACGAAAGTTTATATCTCCTATTTTGGAGGGATTTTGCCATAGTAGCCTCGCTGGGCAGTCCGGTTGGCTACCGCAGTTTATTTATTCAGATCTTCCAGGAAGATTATGCTGCCCATCTCCTGGTTTTCGTTTTCCCTCTATCGACTCTTACGACACCCATGGGAAGAGATGGGGTCGAAGATTCTCTTAAGCCGCTACCACACGGTCCATAGCCAGATCCGGTTCCAGAATCCAGAACCAGATCCAAAGCATACTTTAAATAAAATAATTATTCAAAAAAATTTTTTTACTGGTGGTAGGCATAGGAATGCAGGAATCCGTCTAGGTAGGTACCACCCCAGGGCCAGTTATTCTGCCGTGAAGCAGTAGTGTGCAATCATTACTATGTTTCGGTTTGAAGGGCACTGTGAGCTAGCGTAATCACTGGGCATTTGAGACTTAAGAACTGATGTCTCAGGGTGACGCAGTGTGGTGTCACACAGAAATATTCTGGGTGACACAGCATTTGTTGTTGTTTATACAATAAAAAAAAAATAAAAAAAATCTAAATTGATGGTTTTTGTCGCGTTTATTTTTACTATTAATAACCCGACGTTTCGAGCGCTTTACAGCACCCATGTTCACGGGACGACTAAGTTAGTCTAGGGTACCTTTAGCTTTTAATTATTATTTTGGTCCAATCTACGCAGAATGAGCTTTCCGTATGTGTAGGTACTGTAGAAGTCTTGCAGTGGTATGCTTGGTAAATCTAGTTTTATTAGATGTGTAATATTCGCGTAATCATAAGAAATCATCATAGAAAATATTTGTTTAAGAAAGCGTCGTATTGCAAAGAAAATAACTTCTACAAAAAGTTCTTTTACTGACTGTCATAAGTACTGCCCGAAAGTATAAGCCAATGTCGTACGGCATCTAAAGTTAACCGTACAAAAGCGTATCAAAGAGCAACTAACAAGCGTCTAAATATAAGGCTATTATGTGAAGGCGAACTTGTTCGCCCCAGTTCCAGCGAGTCGCGTGGGCGCCGACAAGCTCCGGGCGACTTGCTGCTGTCGCGGTTGTTAAGGAATATGACATTATCATAATATATCTTGGCATTATACTTTATTTTTCACTTTGAAGTAAACATAACAACAAGAAAAGTATCATAAAAAATAAAAAAATATACCACGGTTTTAAAAACGCACTCGATGTATAAAGTTAAGTAAGCAAATTTCTACCCAACAGACAAACAAACAGACAAGAACGCAAGTTAATAATTAATCATCCAGTTCTCAGCTATGTTTAAACTTTTAAGACTAACTCCTCGGGAACTTAGTTTAAAATCAATTATTAAATTTGACCCGAACAAAAATACACGAAAGCGAGTCACGGCGTGGTAAAATTATCTCATGAGACTATATGAAACATTTTAATTAACTAAAATAATATTACAGATTAAAAATAAAATATAAAAAACTAAAAAAATAACTAAAAATTACTGTGGTAAAATCCCCCCAAAATGAGAGCTACAAACTTTTGTAGCAATCAATGGGGGAGGCCTATGTTCAGCAGTGGACTAGTGATAGGCTGAAACGATACGATACGCCACCGGGGATCGAACTCGGGTCACTCGCGCACTGTGAAATTAAGGGCTTACTGTAGTATTAAATAATAATAACATATACAAACATAGTCACGCCTTCTTCCCATATAAAAGGTTACGCAGAGGCCACACACGAAGCCCACTTTTCGCCCCCGTGGGAAAAGAGACCTGTCGCCGCCATTTTGGATAGAGACAAATACATTGTTACTCCCTATTTCTTTCCCACGAGCATCACAGCCTTGCATATTTCAGGGTTTGGTCTACGCGAATAAAGGCTGTCCGTACAATACCTTAGTCGCCTCTTACGACACCTCGGTGGGAAAGAGGCAGGTGCTATTCTACTCTGCCGGACACCTATCGGCAATAATAATAAAAACCAATGATTTAAACCCTGTCGTAAACTATCTATATCGTGTGAAGTAAATACACGGGGCTGCAAAATCATCTGAAAACTGAATTCGCTCGAAGAACAAAAAATCACGCTATAATGGAAGCCGTGTGGTGGCGGCTCGTTAAAACAATACTTACTACCACTCCATCTCATCCAATGGATCTTGTAAAAGGCGAGTAAGGAATTAAACTGCACTGTGCACCCAACAGCGCATGGTGGCGACGGGCTCACCACCTATCACACCAAGTGCATTATATTGTTTTGGTGAAACGTGGATTGTGGCAGTCATCTGTTTTTGCAGTGAGTGCCCAGTCTCTGACTACCCCTTATGGGATGCAGTCGTGATCTTATGTATGTATGTATGTATAATGGAATGTAGTTTGGATCTGCATAAAGTTACGGTAAACTAGTCGAATGAAATAGAACTTTTTGTGCGACAGGAAAGTTACCCCAGATGAACCCCCTACACACTAATCGCTTTTTAAGTGCACTGAAATGTTTTTCCTCGACGAATAAAAGAAAATGCGACACTCCATTGTCCCCGACGATTGAAACGCTTTTAAACGTGATGATACCTTTACGCCGATAGGTGTCCGGCAGAGTAGAACAGCATCTACCTCTTCCCTACCGAGGTGTCGTAAGAGGCGATTAAGATATTGTATGGACAGACTTTATTCTTGCAGAATAACACCATAATACGCAATACTGTCACTATACTGCTCGTGGGAACGGAAACGGAAGTAAGTAATTTTTCGACTCGTACGAAAATGGCGGCGACATACTTCGCCACTCGTCACGTCTCCTATCTCGCGGAGACGAAAAGTGGTCTACGGGTGTGGTCTCTGACTACCCCTTATTTAGGAAAGAGGTTAATTACTTTATGCATGTATTTCTGTAATTAATAGTATATTGTAGTTATCAACATTTATTGCTAAGCGTCTTCTTAAAAATAATAAAAAAAAATAAAAAGTAAAGTTGCAGCCTATAAATGTCCCACTGCTAAGCACAGGCCCCCTCTCATTTCTGCGAGGGTTTTGGAGCTGGGAATAGTCCGCCACGCTGCTCCAATGCTGGTTCGCGGACTTCACGCGAACTCGAAATATTTCTATTCCTCGGACATGCTGGTTTCCTCACGATGTTTTCCTTCACCGCTAAGCACGTGGTAAATCAGCACTTAAAATTGTAGAACAATTATAGAGGTGCTGGTACCGGGGATCGAACCCGGGTTACTCGCGTACTATGAAATTCCTCGGAATGAGTTTACCCGGCCCTTGAGCTTTCCGCTCACGTTGACTATAAACAAAAAAAATTACGATGTCGTTTAGATGTGTCTTGGATGCGGTGGTTTGGAATGATAGCCTAAATGAAGGGACGATGTGTCCAATTTCGTGTCATCGGAATCTGTCTAGCTAGGTACCACCGCAGTGTTTTTTAATTATTTGATAAAAGTGACGGAACGAGCAAAATGTTCACCTGATGGTAAGTGTAACTTCTGCCCATAACAAATGCTGTGTCACCCAGAAAATTTCTGTGTGACACCACACTGTGCCCATCACTCTGAGACATAAGTTTTAAAGTCTCATATGCCCAGTGATTACGCTAGCTCACAGTGCCCTTCAGACCGAAACACAGTAATGTTTGCACACTACTGCTTCATGGCAGAATAACTGGCCCTGGGGGGTACCCACCTAGACGAACTCCAGCATCCTACCTCCAGTAGTATTATTTTACCGTCAACCAGTAGCCTGTGCAAAAATAAATGTGTTTCAGTCTGAAGGGCACTGATACCTAATTAAATTACTGTCATATGGGACTTAGAACCGACGTCTCCGGGTCACGCGTCACACAGAAATGTTCTGGGTGACACAGCATTTGTTGCGGGCAAACGTTGCACTTACCACCAAGTGAACGACTTTCTCGTCTTGTCTCTTACGTTCGTAAAAAAAAATAACGGGATCATCTTTTTTTTTTATTTGATAAAGTGACGAGACGAGCAAAACGTTCACCTGATGGTAAGTGCAACGTCGGCCCATAACACATGTTGTGTTACTCAAAACATTTCTGTGTGACACCACAATATGCCCATCACCCTGAGATATCAGTTCTTAAGTCTCATATGCCCAGTGATTACGCTAGCTCTCAGTGCCCTTCAAACCGAAACAATGTAATGTTTGCACACTACTGCTTCACGGCAGAATAACTAGCCTTGGGGTGGTACCTACCTAGACGGATTCCTGCATAGGAATCCTACTTCCAGTAATAACTTACCAATTAATTTTTGTCAAGTTCTGATGATGGGATGAAACTCTTAATTTCGCATAAGCATGTTTAGAGCTGTTGTGTTGATTTAGGTTTTTTTTTTATTAAATAATTATTAATTATACACAATATGTATATTCTAAATAATATCTATAGTGTGAACCTAACATTACGGCGACAGTAGAGATATGTCGATGAGATTTCTACGGCTTGTTAATTTTTAACACAATCTGCATAAAATATTTGGGACCCAAAATACTTCGAACATGGCACTTTAAAGTAAGCATTATTGCACACACAACCATATCGGTTTATTTGTTTGTTAGGGACAATTTTACAGTGTCATAAAAATAAGTGACTCTTAAAACGTACACTGCAAACATGACCCGCTGGCCTAGTGTCAGCGTTTCTAGTTCGTTAATTTATTTGTACTCGTAATGCATTACATTCCTTATGAATTATTTATTCCTAAAAATTAACGAACTATGAACGATGCTACAAATATGCAAATATGCAAACGTAGGAATCCTATCACAATTACTGGTGGTAGGATTCCTGTGCAGGAATCCGTCTAGATAGGTACCATCGCAGGGCCAGTTATTATGCCGTGAAGCAGTAGTGTGCAAACATTACTGTGTTTCGGTCAGAAGGGCGCTGTGAGCTAGTGTAATCACTAGACATATGACACTTACAGCACACGCAGTGTGGTGCTACACAGAAATGTTCTGAGTGACACAGCATTTGTTATGGGCAGACGTTGCACTTACTATAAGTCGAACCTCTTGCTCGTTTCATCACTTTATACAAAAAAGTATTAAAATTACTTTAAGAAGGTAAGGGTCGACGTAGGCGAAAGTATCACGATCAGATCTAAGTCGTTTTGAGGAAAGGCCACGTCTCAATTACCCGCAACCGACGAGCTTGTATGAAAGCACTAAAAAAAGTAGAAGAACCGAAAGATGTGTGTGCGTTCGTAGCAAGTGTAAAGATGTGGTCTCTGTCTACCCCAATTGTAAAGAGGTGTGACTCTATGTATGTATCTATAAATCTATCTTATAATAAAGGAAAGAAAGTTAATTTGCTAAGATCTGACACTGGGCGCATCAGCCGCCGAGTAATTGTTGTAGAGTCAATTTCACTTGATAATGCCTCGTTTTGAGGTGAAACACGTGCCGTGTAGAGCCGTGGTAGCTCAGGGGCTAGGCGCTCGCTTTTAATTTCATAGTACCCGGGTGACCTGGGTTCGATTCCCGGTGCCGGCACCACAAAAATTTTTAATTGCAATTTTAAGTGCTGACTTACCACGTGCTCGGCGGTGAAGGAAAACATCGTGAGGAAACCTGCATGTCTGAGAAATTAAAAATATTTGGAAGACATGTGAAGTCCGCCAACCCGCATTGGAGCAGCGTGGCGGATTCTTCCTAGCTCCATAACCCTCTCAGAAATGAGAGGAGGCCTGTGCTCAGTAGTGGGACATTTATAGGCTGAAACTTTACTTTTAACTTTTACGTGCCGTGTTCTCGACTTCAGTGGTGTGTATTGCCTAATGGTAGTGTTGTAGTGTTGGAAGGTATCTGGTGGCGGCTTCCGGTGGCGGTATTGGTTTGCTTGTGCACGCCGTTGACGCGGGCGGTGCTCTTTAAAAACTAGGTAATAAATACCATTTTAAAATTTGCATGCGGATCTTAACAAATTAACTTTCTTTCCTTCATTATAATGGATTCCCGCAAAGTAACGCCTGATTCTATTAACAATCTATCTTATGATAAGTGTTCATTGTGACCTATGAACAACATCCATCGTCTATTTGTAAATGTATTGTCACTACAACACTAAGACTGAAAGCTACATTCTTTTTTTTGTATAAAAAAACTCCTAAGATAAATGAAGCATTAAGTAGAAGAACGTCGGAATATTTAAGTAGACAGGAGACAGACTTAACAAATTAATGTCTTCCTTTTCTTCCAACAGAACTAAAGAGTTTTAAAGAATTGTAATAATTAATTAACGTAATATAACAAAGAAAGAAAAAAGTAGACAGTATTTCTTTACTAAAGTAAAGCCTAAAGTAGCCTGTAAATGTCCCACTGCTGATCATAGTCCTCGACGAGTCCATAACGCTGCTACAATGGGGGTTGGCGGAGTTCACATGTCCGCGAAATATTTTTATTCCTCATTCATGCAGGATGCGAAAGAGGCATTTTATACCCCTATTTCGGTATATATGTATGTGTATATTCATGTATATATGTTGTGTGTACGTAGGTACATTTGGTATGTTTGTATTTATTATTCCATAATATATTTATATTTCTATATATTAATCGCCAGCACACCCTCTTTAATAGTTTCTTCAGTAATGTCCATTTACCGGTTGTCTGGAAGGAATCGCTCTTAGCGATAAGACCGCCGATTGATATACCGTTTTATTCAATGTTTCTGTTTATTACATTTTTTTTTCATGTACATTAGAGTGTAATAAAGTGTAAAATATATAAATAAATGCAGGTTTCCTCACGATATCTTCCTTCACCGCTGTTTACGTTGCGTTACGTACGTTACGTACAGTGCCGGCACGGGGGATCGAACTCAGGGGATCGGGTACTATGAAATTAAAGGCGAGCGCCCTGCCCAGTGGCAGGCTCAGTAGCTTAGTGCCACGGCAATTTATAGCGTGTTGAATGTTTTTCAGAATTAAAACTTACAAAGCTATGTAATATTTGCTGATACAAACCAGTCGTATTAGATCTCCGATTTGTATGCAGCCGCGAGTTATAGAGAAGTGAAGGTAAATTTTTATTGAAGTACACAAATTTAAGAATTTTTCACCACCCCAAAGCTAGTTATTCTGCCGTGAAGCAGTAGTGTGCATTACTGTGTTTCGGTCTGAAGGGCACTGAGAGCTAGTGTAATCACTGGGCATATGACACTCAAGAACTTATGTCTCTGGGTGACAGGCGCATTGTGGTGCTACACGGAAATATTCTGAGTAACACAGCATGTGTTATGGGCGGACGTTGGACTTACCATTAGGTGAACGTTTTGCCTGTCTCGTCACTTAACAAAAAAAAAATAAGAATTCACATACAAAAACCAAGGCGGCTTATTAATCCCGGCGTCCTTAAGAAAAATCATAACTATTTAACCTACGCGGTTAGGTTCCTCTTTCCTTTCCGTAAAAAAAATTCATGCACAAAACATGTTTTAAAAAAAAATATGCTTCGACTCACCAAAAAGAAACTTCCTTTATCCCGGGACCATTTAACACATCACACAAACAAAGAATTAGGAATGTACGGATATTTCCAAATTAAATTACGAGCGCACGCGCTGCTTCGGAGAATGGCACGAGACAATGACGGATGTACTTGTTCATCGTCGGCGACCAATCACACGTCGCTTCCGGTGCTGCCTAGCTAAATATCAATTCAGAAAGCCTCAATAACGCCCAGCAATTAATGGGAATGAGTGTGCTCAACCATGTAAGCTAGGAGGCAGTTCCATAAAACAAACAATTTGTGTTTTTGCACGAATTGGTTCCGGAATCCGAACCCATGGCCATGTCTTAGAAGTCAGGTACTCTAACAAAGTGGCCGTGTGGTCGTCACACTGAACAACACGGATCCATTTCATATCATATCCGGTTTAGTATTCGGATAATTCTATACCGGATATGATATGATATAATACTATAACAGAAATGATAATTTCGTTTGTCAAACGTTATTTTTTTACAATCTACCACCGTTTCGTAAAAAAGTTCCTCTGACGGAGAAGATACAGGAGAAAGAAGCTCCGTAGGAATCCTCTTATTTTGTTATTTCTTTTTTTATCTCAGTCAAAAGTACATAATAAATAAATTAACAAAAAATAGTCTCAGAAAACCAAAGCTCGCTTGGATAGCTCGCTAGACCGGTCGTGTACCGAATGAAAAATATCGATACCGGGTTTCGAGTTATTTATCGAGGGCTTAAATGGCCCCGAGCGACGAGGGCGAGTAGGGCCTAGTCAGCTGTTTGAGAAAGCACCCGGGGCTGAGCTTCGATGATGAAACGTTTCGAATATTTTGTCTACGCGGCTCCCAACTATTGTATTTTGTTGCGAAGCACGTATAGCGCCTTGAGGCGTCTGAAAGTCAAGAACCGTGTTCTCCTTAATAGATAACAATATGCAATAACGTATAGAAGGCAGAGTAGAAGAAGAAGAAGAAGAAAAAACTTTATTCAATACTACAACACAACATACATTACAATTCAAAAAAATAAGTAAACAATAAAATACGACGTATTACATTTACAGACGTACGTTGGGTTGTAGCAACGAAAAGGCTGTCGACTCAGCATAATGCTATGGCAGAATTGCCATAGCATTATGCTCCATTTAATTTTTTTTTTAATGGATAAAGTGACGAAACGAGCAAAACGTTCACATGATGGTAGGTGCATCTGCCCATAACAAATGCTGAGTCACCGTCCGCCCGTCACCCTGAAACATCAGTTAAGTCTCATATGACCAGTGAATGTGCCAGCTCTCAGTGCCCTTCAAACCGAAACACAGTAATGTTTGCTGCTTGCAGTGTTAACTACTGCTTAACGGCAGATTAACTGGCCCTGGGGTGGTACCTAGCTAGACGGATTCCTGCATAGAAATCCTACCAACAGTAAATAGTACGCGAGTGACCTGACGTCGATCTCCTGTGCACATACCTCTAAAATTGTCCAGCAATTTTAATAACTGATTTACCACGTGCTCAGCGGTAAAGGTAAACACCGCGAGGATTACAAATATTTCGAGGAAACGCGAATGCGTCGTCATACTTGTGAACAGGTGCTTTTGATGGAGGCTGGTCTGCTCGAGCTTACAATACATTTATATATTAATTAAATTAATCTTGTCTAAAATTTGAACACGGAGCGGGCTTTAGTGTTCGTTGAGACTATTTTTTGTAAATTTAATTATAATGTATTTTTGACTGAGATAAAAAAAGGATTTACAAAAAAAAGAGGATACCTACGGAGTTTCATTCGCTTATTTCTTTTCCTTCTTTTATTGTATAAAGAGACGAAACGAGCAAGACATTCACCTGATGGTAAGTGCAACATCTGGCCATAAAAGGTGTAGCACCACACTGCGCCCGTCACCCTGAGACATCAGTTCTTAAGTCTCATATGCCCAGTGATTACGCTAGCTCACAGTGCCCTTCAAACCGAAAACTAAATTTATATTTCTTATTTCGAAAATTTAAATTTTATTTCGTCCACCAACCCCATTGGAGCAACGTTGCACGCTCTACACGGCTTCAAAAAACCCTTTCTTGCCTTCAAACTTTCTTTCCTTCACTTAGGAATGTCGTGTAAGCGTAGTGCGGTGTTATCCAGAAGATGCTACGCAGGCGCTTCTGGGTGATACTGCAACTGATGTGGGTCAGCGTAATTTTATTGATTTAAGTGATGTCTCATTAATCATCTATATGTATTATAAAAACATATAGACGCCGTGTGGTGGCGGCTCGTTAAAAGAATACTACCACTCCATCTCATCCAATGGATTTCGTAAAAGTCGAGTAAGGAATGAAACTGCACTGTGCACCCAACAGCGCATGGTGGCGATGGGCTCACCACCTATCACACCAAGTGCATTATATTGTTTTGGTGAAACGTGAATTGTGGCAGTCATCTGTTATAGCATTGTTGCCCAGTCTCTGACTACCCCTTATGGGATACAGTCGTGATCTTATGTATGTATGTATTAATCATCTATATGTATTATAGATACATATAGACGCCGTGTGGTGGCGGCTCGATAAAAGAATACTACCACTAGATCTCATCCTATGGATCTCGTAAAAGGCGAGTAAGGAATTAAACTGCACTGTGCATCCAACAGCGCATGATGGGCTCACCACCTATCACACCAAGTGCATTATATTGTTTTGGTGAAACGTGGATTGTACTAGTCTGTTTTTACAGTGAGTGCCCAATCTCTGACTACCCCTTATGGGATACAGTCGTGATCATATGCATGTAAGTATGTATTATTTCGCAAAGGGGTTTTTTGTTTGTATGAAATAATCACACTGTCTGTCGTAATGTCACACACGTGTTATTGCCTCGTTTTGGGACGAAACACGTGCCATGGTCTCGATGTCGGTGGTGTATATTACCTATTAGTAGTATTGTAGTGGTGGAGGGTATCTGGTGGCGAACGCTACTGAGGGAATGCGGTGCTCTTCGAAAACTGACTATACACCATTATATATTTTGCATGCGGATCTTAGCAAATTAACTTCCCTTAAAGACTGTATTAAAATTATATTTGATACGCCACGAAAAATGCGAAAAATAAGGAAACGTTTTTAAAATTAATGTTTTCGTTAGAATATTTTATTAAAAAGATTGAATTAATTAATTTAATAGTAGATGGCGCCATCTGTTCATGATCACGATACCGTGCGAAATATTTGCACGGGTTAGCTAGCTTATTAATATTTTTTAGACCAAGCATTAACCAACTCACTGGTGGTAGGATTCCTATGCAGGAATCCGTCTAGGTAGGTAACACCCCAGGACCAGTTATTCTGCCGCGAAGCAGTAGTGTGCAAACATTACTGTGTTTCGGTTTGAAGGGCACTGTGGGCTAGCGTAATCACTGGGCATATGAGACTTAAGAACTGATGTCTCAGGGTGACGGGCGCAGTGTGGTGTTACACAGAAATGTTCTGAATAACACAACATGTGTTATGGGCAGACGTTGCACTTACCATCAGGTGAACGTTTTGCTCGTCTCGTCACTTTATCAAATAAAAAAAAACCACCAACTACTAACCCTTAACAGTTTCAGTTCAATGTAGAAAGTTCGCAGCACTTTTAACAAAGTGCTTCAGATAAAGGCTCGAATTAAGATGAAGCTAACAAACACTAAAGTTTAGCGACGTGGGAAGGCAATAGCAAGTTATCGATAACATATCGATGTCTGCGCTCGCTTCATTCGATATCGTCGAACGTAATCTACGAAACTAACGAGGAGAATTTGAAGGAGGACAATGTTTTCCTCTTAACAAGTTGTTGCAAGTTTCAAAGTTCGTTGTAAATTATAATAGATTGTTACTAGAATCAGGCGTTACTTTGCGAAAATCCATTACAGTAAAGCAACTCTAAGTAAGGTACTGGTGGTAGGATTCCTATGCATGAATCCGTCTAGGTAGGTACCACCCCAGTGCCAGTTAATCTGCCGTGAAGCAGTAGTGTGCAAACATTACTGTGTTTCGGTTTGAAGGGCACTGAGAGCTAGCGTAATCACTTGGCACATGAGACTGAAGAACTTATTTTTTTTTTTATTTCATAAAAGTGACGGAACGAGCAAAACGTTCATCTGGTGGTAAGTGCAACGTCTGCCCATAACAAATTCTGTGTCACCCAGAAAATTACTGTGTGACACCACACTGCGCCCGTCACCCTGAGACATAGGTTCTTAAATCTCATATGCCCAGTGATTACGTTAGCTCACAGTGCCCTTCAAACCGAAACACAGTAATGTTTGCACACTACTGCTTCACGGTAGAATAACTGGCCCTGGGGTGGTAACTACCTAGACGGACTCCTGCATAGGAATCCTACCACCAGTAAAAATTCTTTCTCGCCATTGCGTTCTGACGAGCAGTATAGTGACATCATTTCATGTTATGGTGTTATTCTTAACGAATATAAGCTGTCCGTCCAATACCTCAGTCGCCTCTTACGACACCTCGATAGGAAAGAGGCAGGTGCTATTCTACTCTGCCGGACACCTATCGGCACTTAATCAATAAGTGGGTTACTAAGTACTGACTGTGATCACATTTCAAAACATTGTGAAATTAAACAAATAAATAAATTTACGTCTCGTGTATTGTGTTAAAGTTTGCACCATTTTAACTTGAGTCGTAATTCCTTGTTTACCGGCACCCCATCGTCGCGAGCTCCATTGGAAAGTGGAGCAACATGCGGCAACAACAGAAATAAATATCAAAGTATATCGTTCAGATGCGACCTCTTTATTTAAACTAAGACGTAAACTTAGATTAGGTTCTTGCCAGACTTGACGTTAATCCTGGTGAAGAGAGATGGAATAGCAGAGTGGTGGGGACGAAAAACAATCTGCCAACCCACCCCACCATACATACATACATTCATAAGATCACGACTGTATCCCATAAGGGGTAGTCAGAGACTGGGCACTCACTGCAAAAACAGATGACTGTCACAATCCACGTTTCACCAAAACAATATAATGCACTTATTCCACCCCAGCTTATTCCGTTGGTATCGTAAATGACGGCAATGGGAACCACCTAAATTTATTTGATGGCCTCTTGGCTGATTGTCGAACACGGCGACAACTACCGAATACTGTCGGAAGCTATCAACTGCGCAGGAGATATTATAGTGCCACAAGTGTACGCGGAAATATCATGATGCAGTGTCACAGACACGGGGACAATCACAACACAACCAGACCCGAACACCAACAATTTGTGGGTTTACACAAATGTTGGTTTCGGCTAGGGTTCGACCCCCCACCGAGAGAGTGCTGGAGGCAGTGAGTACTGTCCCCGGGTCGGGCTATATATATAGCGAAGCGATAGAGGGGCCACGGTTGCTTTCCGAACGGAGATCCTGTGACCCCTCTTAAGCGCTGATGCAGACCACCGTGGGGTTTCAGTCGGTAAGAGTCCGATATAACCCTGCTCCACCCTGGCCAGCCGGGTATCCATGCAGTATTTCCCCAAGTACAAAAAAAAAACAAAAAAAAACCGCTACGCCATTAGGTCGCCGAAACGGTTAATATTTAAGCAGGTCCTAAAATATCATAAATTATATGAATCTTAACATTTCATTATTTAAAAAATGTATATTTTTAGGAAGGGCGCACTCAGTCGTCTGAGTTGCCTCCCGGTAAAAAAAAGTAAAGTTTTAGCCTATAAATGTCCCACTGCTAAGCACAGGCTTCCTCTCATTTCTGTGAGGGTTTTGGAGCTAGGAAGAATCCGCCACGTTGCTCCAATGCAGGTTGGCGGACTTCACATGTCCTCGAAATATTTCTATTCCTCGGACATGCAGGTTTCCTCACGATGTTTTCCTTCGCCGCTAAGCACGTGGTAAATCAGCACTTAAAATTGTAGAACAATATTAGAGGTGCTGGCACCGGAGATCGAACCCAGGTTACTCGCTTACTATGAAATTAAAGGCGAGCACCAGGCCCCTGAGCTACCACGGCCTCCCGGTGGTGGGCTTAATTTCAGTGAAAGCCGTGATGGTAACAGACCGAACCTGTTCGCGATTTTATGCCGCAGCGCAAATTAACATTTATCATCATTGTTTTTTTAGTTAAGTTTTTTTTTATTGGATAAAGTGACGAAACGTGCAAAACGTTCACCTGATGGTAAGTGTAACGTCTGCCGATAACAAATGCCGTGTCAGTCAAACATTTCAGTGTGGCAACACACTGCGACCATCACCCTGAGACATCAGTTCGTAAGTCTCAGTGATTACACTAGCTCTTAGTGCCCTGCAGACCGAAACACGGTAATATTTTCACGCTATTGCTTCACGGTGGTTCTTACTGGTGGTAGGATTCATGTGCAGGAGTCCGTCTAGGTAGGTATCACCCCAGGGCCAGTTATTCTACCGAGAAACAGTAGTGTGCAAACATTACTGTGTTTCGGTTTGAAGGGCACTGTGAACTAGCGTAATCACTGGGTATATGAGACTTAAGAACCGATGTCTCAGGGGGATGGGCACAGTGTGTGTAGTGTCACACAGAAATGTTCTCGGTGGCACAGCATTTGTTATGGGCAGACGTTGCACTTACTACTCGTATCAGATGAACGTTTTGCTCGTTTCATCACTTTATGCAATAAAAAAAACGGTAGAGTAACAAACCCTGGAGTGGTACCTACCTAGACGGATTTTTTTATTGTATTATTTCTTTATACTTTTATTTATTATATATTGCGCTATAAGTTTATATCACGATTAAATGTATTACTTACTTAAATTTTATTTAAGAATAAAAATTGACGAATACTTGATCACATAAATAACCGTAAGCGACCTTTCTAGAGTTTGAGTAACGAGACAAATGGAACGAAGCCATTAATTTTAAATTATGTACACTGAAACGACTTTTATTGGTTGTATTTCTAACTAGAGTAAACGCTTTCCACAAACTATCCTGTGTAAAAAAAAACAATTGTTATCCTTCACAAAGTTCTCACCGGGTTTGTTAAATCCGAGCACTCGTCGCTAGATGGCGCATCAAACATTTCAATTCATACCTGTAAAGACAGAAGTTAAGATTAATGTTAGGTAAGATAAAGGTAGTGTAGAATATATTTTTTTTATGGAAGAAAGTGACGAGACGGGGACATTGTTCACATGATGATAAGTGCAAGTGCTGATTACAACAGCGTCACCAAAATATTTCTGGCACCACAACGCTGTGGCACCACAACGCGGTCGTCGCCCTGACACACAGTAAGCTCTTTCTGCGTAGATCGGACTAAAAAATAATAATTAAAAGCTGAAGGTACTCCGGGTTAACTATGACATCGGGACAACTGTCACCTCAGTCCCCCCGTGACCATGGGTGCTGTAAAGCGCCCGAAACGTCGGGTTAAAAATAGTTCAAAATTAAACGCGATAAAATCCGTAAAAAGTAGTTTTATTTAAAAGCATTCAACGTGTGAAAGAGCCTAAAATAATTATTAGCAAGTTAAAATTCATCATCATCATTATCATTTCAGCCTATCTTAGTCCACTGTTGAACATAGGCCTCCCCCATAGATTGCCACAAAACACGGTCCTGAGCCACCTGCATCCATCCACTTCCTGCAAAACCGTGTAGGTCGTCGCTCCATCTAGTGGGGGGTCGCCCTACACTGCAATTGCCGGTACGAGGTTGCCACTCGAGAACCTTTCTTCCTCAACGGTTATAATCATAGTTATAATATATATATAGTCATAATTACGTCTATCAAATTATAAAAAGCAACCAATTAGTACACAAGGTTACGAAAAAGAAAGAGTAATAAAAAATAAAAAAAAATAAAAATTAGATGGTCCAATATTATTTCTGTCTACACTAAGCGATGTTCACCGTTTCTCTGTGTTAAATAAAATGCGTCGTATTTACGTCAGCACAGTAATGTATTTTCGTCACGTAAATTCATTTCGAGCCTAACTTTTATTACTGTTTTTTTTTGGTTCATTACTGTTTTTTGAAACGATTTTTCTTCTCGCAGGTTGCGTAGTCGGGGGGCTGTCCAGCGGAAACCGTACGTGACACGAAAGCGTTATATGTTGTCTCTTTCCCTCTGTACTCTCTGCTTGCATACGGAGAGTGAATTACTATGACACGAGTAGAATATTCCTATGCAGGAATCCGTCTAGGCAGGTACCACCCCAGGGCCAGTTATTCTGCCGTAAAGCAGTAGTGTGCAAGCGTTACTGTGTTTCGGTCTGAAGGGCACTGTGAGCTGGCGTAATCACTGGGCATATGAGACTTACGAACTAATGTCTCAAGGTGACGGGCGCAGTGCGGTGCTACGCAGTAATGTTCAGAGTAACACAGCATCTGTTATGGGCAGACGTTGTACTTACCATCAGGTAAACGTTTTGCTCGTCTCGTTACATTATTCAATTTAAAAAAATATAGTATATATATATAATACAGTTAACCGAACTGAAAACCAGCGCTGAGATGTTATCATCGCGGCTTTAACTGAGTTCGGTCCACTTTGCGATTATATGCTGCAGCACAGATATATTACTAATAGGTTTTTTTTTACGTAGCGGCTAAGACATTTTTTATCTTGTTCGGTATATCATAACGGTATTTTTTAAATAATTGACATATATTTATAAGTAATTGTAAATTAAATAAAACTGATAAGATAATATGTATCTAGAAAACTTACTGGTGGTAGTATTCCTATGCAGGAGTCCGTCTAGGTAGGTACCACCCCAGGGCTAGTTATTCTGCCGTGAAGCAGTAGTGTGCAAACATTACTGTGTTTCGGTTTGAAGGGCACTGTGAGCTAGCGTAATCACAGGGCATATGAGACTTAAGAACTGATCTGTCTCTGGGTGACGGGCGCAGTGTGGTGTCACACAGTAATTTTCTGAGTGACACAGCATTTGTTATGGGCAGACGTTGCACTTACCATCAGGTGAACGTTTTGCTCGTTTCATCACTTTATGCAATAAAAAAAATGTATACGCAAATTATTGTTTTGTACAAAACACCTTGATCAAAATATTTTTATAATTAATATTTGTCGAACAGATATAATTATCCTATATACATCATAGACAATTTTTCTTTCTACAGGGTATCCCACGACACCACGCGGCTTGTTTTATTTGCTTTTTTATTTATTTACAGGAGAAAGTGACGAGGCGAGCAAAACGTTCACCCGAGAGTAAGTGCAACGTCTGCCCATAACAAATGCAAATGCTAACAACATTTCTGTGTGACGCCACACTGCGCCCGTCACCATGAGACATCATTTCTTAAGTCTCATATGCCCATGGATTACACCAGATCTCAGTGCCCTTCAAACAAAAACAGAGAAACACAAATATGTTTGTACACTTCTGCTTCACGGCAGAATAACTGGCCCTAGGGCAGAGAGTTATTCTGCCGTAAAGCAGTCCTACCTAGACCTACCTAGTGGTGGACCTACCTAAACGGATTCGTGCATAGGAATCCTTCCACATCTTAGAAAGTTTTCTTTTTCCTTTATTCTTTAAAAAGTGTCCATGTAATAAAACTAAAGCTCAGGCATATGACAATTTGTAAAACTGTTTCCGCTCACTTTAACTTATCCAGCAAACCGCTTAGCAACTTCAGGGGGCGCTGCGTGAACGCTCCACAACATTGCCGAGGCGTGAACGTAAATGAGCCGTGAAGTGTCGCAAGCGCTGAATCCGCTGCTGCGCTGTGATTTGTGAGGAATAAGTTAATCCGGCTAGGGATTTTAGAGCGTTTTCGAGATGAATGCTAAACGCGATAACTTCGCTGGAGGAATATTCGAACGATGCAACTAAATTGAGTTTGTACTAGTATATTTTTTTTACTTTGAACGTTACTCATTCGTTTTGTCATCATCAGTCCAGCAAATATTCAGTAAAAGTCAACTATAATTTCACTGTTGGTCGACATTTTAAATTATCTATTGCCAGACAAAAATGTTCTGGATCTGGACACATCATTTGTTATGGGCAAACGTTGCCATCAGATGAACATTTTGCTCGTCTTTTCACTTACGTAGAACACATACATACAGTCACGCCTCTTTCCCATTGGGGTAGGCAGAGACCACATCTTTCCACTTGCTACGATCCTGACACACATCTTTAGCTTCTTCTACTTTCATTAGCGTTTTCACACACACTCGTGGGTTGCGGGTAATTTTAACGTGACCTTTCCTCAAAAGTTGACCTATACGTACGACTAAGTCGACCCTTACCGGCTTTCCCATTCACACTTGCCTCATAAATCTGTTTCGTCAATCTCCTTTCATTCATTCTCATTACGTGTCCAAACCATTTAAGAATCCCTTTCTCTATCTTTTTCTACTACATCTTCAACCACACCGCAACGTTCCCTTATCAAGCTGAATAAAGATTATTTATAACCTTTAATTTCTGCTAGGAACTACTAGGAACTGCTAGGAATAAGCCCCAATCAACACGACGTTTTGTTGATGGACTTGCGGTCACAGTCCTGACGGCACCTTGGACGTTGATGCCCTAACATTGAAATTTGAAAATTCAACTGTATTCCTTGGAATCACTATTGATTCCAAGTTACAGTGAGGAGCACACATTGAAAAAATAGCTCCGAAATTAAGTTCTGCCATTTTTGCAATAAGAAAGATTAGACATCTGTCTGATGAGATACAGCTAAATTATTATAGTTTGCATACTTCCACAGTATTATGTCCAATGGCGTATTACTGCGGGGATCCGCAGCTGGATTGGAAACAATATTTATTTGCAAAAACAAGCATTTCGGGCAATCTTTAACATGCGACCTCGCGAGTCGCTACGAGAACTATTCAGGGAGACTAATATTTTGACACTTCCGTCGTTGTTTATTTTAGAAAATATAATGTACGTACGGAAAAACATTAATTAATATAACAAAAAATTGACTGTATCCTGTAGAATGGGTCGAGTTGACACGCTAGAGGTTCCTATGTTTAGGTTGGCTAAAACTAGAAAGTCTTTTCTTAGTAGATGTATAAAGTTTTATAATAAAATTCCTAAAAGTGTAACACATTTTTTTTAAATCGGACATGGATTTTAAAAAACTTATCAATAAGACATTATTAGATAAAGCGTATTATAAAATAGATCATTATATAGAGGACAAAGATGTGTGGAAAAAACTCATACTCTGCACTTGCAAACCCCATGGCTACTAAATTTATGATGTAATTTTGTTGTAATCTGTAATCTGTAAATGACATTATGTAATTTAAAACTGTAATCTGTAAAAGGCATTGAAAAAAGAAAGACACTAGACTTTCTTACCGGTTCTTCCCTGAGAAGGTCACTTTTTGAACCGGTGTAGATTTTGGCGTTCATAAAAGCTTTAGACAAGCCTAAATTGAATTAAGAAATTTTGACTTTGACTTTGAACTGCTTAATTTTTGGCACTGCCTTTAAGGCCACATCAAAAGTACCGACAGAAGCAACCGACGAGCTTATATTTATTTATTTAAGGTTCCCCAACATAGGATACATTATGCATTTTAATAAGTAAGTATAACTGTTTGAAAAAATACTTGGAACATTATTAATTGCAAATGTTCCAACAATTTTCTAGTTATTCTACCGTGAAGCAGTAGTGTGCAAACATTACTGTGTATCGGTTTGAAGGGCACTGTGAGCTAGCGTAATCACTGGGCATATGAGACTAAAGAACCTATGTCTCAGGGTGATGGGCACAGTGTGGTGTCACACAGAAATTTTCTGGGTGGCACAGCATTTGTTATGGGCAGACGTTGCACTTAATAACAGGTGAACGTTGTGCTCGTTTCATCACTTTATACAATAATTTTTTTTTATAGAACAACGTCCATAAGATTAAATTAGCAATGTACCTTGATACATACAATACATACGAAAACGCTAATGAAAGTAGAAGAAGCGAAATATGTGCGCCAGATCGGTATCGTAGTAAGTGGAAAGATGCGGTCTCTACCTACCCCAATGGGAAATAGGCGTGACTCTATGTATGCATGTATATACTTCAGTTGTCCCGACCGGACGGACTACCAGGGGTCTGCCACAACCAAATTAAGATCCGAGAAACAATTTATTTTCCTTCTAAACGTTGAATGAGAAAAATGTTTTTCTGCTTAGCTTTTGATTTAAAAAAGACCATAAGAAAGTCAATCCAAATTATTTTTTAAACTATCAAAATTTATCTAAGCTCATAGTTTTGATTACAAGAATAGGATAGAATTGAATAAATTTTTATTCAATATAGATTATTTACATAATACATATTAAAAGTCATTTTTTTTCTTTTTTAAACTGCACTGGTTCGCAGAAAATGCCTTTGTCCTGGGTAGGATAAGTAAGGAACCCAGCGGCATTTTTTTTTCTTTTTTTCTCTTTCTCTTTTTTGTGTTTGTTTTATAATTAACCTTGGGATCCCTACTTTGAACGAAAATGTCCTAGGGGTTCTTGATAAAGTAAAGGTTGGTAACCATTCCGCCCCATTTTATATCATCATCATCATCATTTCAGCCTTTCACTAGTCCACTGCTGAACACAGGCCTCCCCCATAGATTGCCACAAAAGTTTGTAGCTCCCATTTCGGGGGGACTTTGCCAAAGTTGCCACGCTTGGCAGGCGGGTTGGCAACCGCAGTTTATTTATCCAGATGTTCCAGGAAAAAACTGCTGCCCATCTTCTGGTTATGATTTTCCCTCTGTCGACTTTTACGACACCCACGGGATAAGATGGGGTGGTAGATTCTCTTAAGGCCATTTTGTAATAATTATTGTAATCTTAGAATCTTACAGAATCACTGACTACTTCGAACAAGTTTACATGCATTTAGATGAATGTTTTACAACCACACTCAAACTTGGAACATTACACGGCATGGAATAATTTTGCTAAACGAGCCATCCTAATATGACTTTAATGATAAAATCATGCGGAACTAACAGACAACCATATAACAGTTACGTCTTTTCCCCTGCAAAACGTTAGGGTTTTAAACAAGGAAAATGTTCATGCAGTACTTGTTCATGAGACTTAAGAACCTGTGTTTCAGGGTGATGGGCGCAGTGTGGTGTCACACAGAAATGTTCTGGGTGACACAGCATTTGTTATGGGTAGACGTTGCACTTACCATCAGGTCAACGTTTCGCTAGTTTCGTCGCCCAATCCAATAAAAAAAATGTGTAAAAACGTGTGGTGTTTATAAATTAACGGTCCATAAAAGGTTCATGAAATTTTATAATAAAATTCCTAAAAGTGTGACTCAAAAAACTGACGTAGAATTTAATAAACTTGTCAAGAAGACATTATTGGAAAAATCGTATTATAAAGTAGATCATTACACAGAGGACAAAAATGTATGATAATAACTCTTACTCTGCACTTGCCAACCCCCTGCCTACTAAATTTATGATGTAATTTTTATGTAAATTATAAATGACATGTAATATGGCATTGAACAAAGAAAGACTTCAAGAGTTTCTTGCCGGTTCTTCTCTGAGAAGGTCTTATTTTTTGAACCTGTGTAGATTTTGACATTCATATAAGCTTTATACAAGCCTAAATTGAATAAAGAAATTTTGACTTTGACTTTGACTTTGAATGTAACGATGTGGTTTAAAAGGGACGAAAAAGGGAATATTCCAGAAAACTGCTCTCCGTCCTATATTTCAGCAATGATTACATCAAGCTTTCCTTCGAGAATTTCACAGTCTATCGCTTCGTCCCAATGACACTTCACAAACTGTTTGGCGAAGATGAGATATTACTCTGAATTACGCGTTTAAAAAAACGGCTTTTTGCAGCGCGGGAATTTTTCTACATTGCAAAATACTTTTAATTAAACCTCACTCACAAAACTCGCGAATATTGAATATTTAATAAAACTAAGTTTACGGATTTCATCGCGGTCACGGGTGGACTAAATTAAACATAAAGGTACTCCGGGTTAACTTTTTTTTTATTGCATAAAGTGATGAAACGAGCAAAACGTTCACCTGATGGTAAGTGCAACGTCCGCCCACAACAAATGCTGTGACACCATACTGTGCCCATCACCCTGTGACATAGGTTCTTAAGTCTCATACGCCCAGTGATTACGCTAGCTCACAGTGCCCTTAAAGCCGAAACACAGTAATGTTTGCACACTACTGCTTCACGGCAGAATAACTGGCCCTGGAGTGGTACCTACCTAGACGGATTCCTGCATAGGAATCCTACCACCAGTAACTATGATATCAGGACGTCTGTCACCCCAGTTTACTGAATTTACTTACAGTAGCACAAGTGACGAGAACCTTATTTTTTAACCCTACGATAGTGATGACGTTCTCCTGGCCTTCTTGATTTCCGACCACGATGTCAACTTCCGAAGACTGTCGAAGGCTATCAAAGGCGCAGGAAATATTGTAGTGCTACAAATGTATGCGCAAACACAGAGGCATAGACTCATCCTAATCAACCCGGCGATATAACGTGCATGCGGTAAGTTCGGCGCCAGATGCAGTGTCAGCGCAACCAGACCCGAAACCAACAATTTGTATGGCCGGCTGGATTCCATTGTAGTAGTAGATAGATCGTGGAAGCCTTTGCCTGAGTTGAGCCTCTGAACAAACCTATCACTTCAGCCTCTCAATTAATAACTTCCGACAGTAATCGGTAGTTGTCGCCATGGTAGAAAATCGGTCAAGGCAAAACGTCATAGTCATTTTAAAGTAATTTCGTTTGCACTTGCAAGTTTCAAGTTTTAATTTTCTTCGTATATTTATCGTGTAGGCATGTGTAATTAATACGAATTTAAACTAGAGTGCTTCATATTCTAGGCAATCCAGCCATCCACGCTGCCGCGTGTGAGCGCACTCTTTGCTAACGAAGCTCAGATTGCTCTTTTATAACTAGCTCTCTACCGGAAAACAGTCATCATACGATTGCAAAGCTTGAAAATATTATCATCATCATCATTTCAGCCTATCACTAGTCCACTGCTGAACATAGGCCTCCCCCACAAATTGCCACAATAGTTTTTAGCTCTCATTTTGGGGTGATTTTGCCATAGATGCCATGCTTGGCAGGCGGGTTGGCGACCGCAGTTTATTTATTCAGATGTTCCATGATATACATTTTTATGTACGTTCGGGCATAACTTTTACGAACCGATTTGAATTATTATTTTTTTATTACAATACCGTTGGGATGTTTTTGGTCAAATTCTGATGATAGGATCCATGAAAAAATCATGAAACTCTTAAATTCGCATAAGCATGTCCGGAGATGTGGCGTGGAAGGTGCAGTTTTTTGACTAAATAATTATATCACTGGAATCTCCACCAATCGGCTTCAATTAAAGAAGATAAAAATATGTCTTATACGTTGCTTTATTATCCTACAAGACACAGGATTACTGAACATTCAACTTAATAAATGTGTGCTGTAAGACGCCGCTTAAAATACAAATAGCACACACTCACTCTCCTGCAACTCTCACGACAGATAGCTTCATTTGTCGGCGACTTACAGTTCTGAATTCTTGCAACCGTGTATTTAGTGTACCTTCAAATTCGAACGCGAATTTATTAGGACGTTCCTACTATCTTCTGTTTGGTAGATGTTTAACTAAAATGTCTTAATGTATGAAAGTAAGTTAGTTTGCTAAGATCCGCATACATAACATAAAAATGATCTTTATACCGCCTCTCGGCGGCCGTCTGTCGTGGAGTCTATGACACTTGATAATGCCTCGTTTTGGGGCGAAACACGTGTCGTGTTCTCGACTTCAGTGGTGTATATTATCTAGTGGTAGTATCGTAGTGGTTGGTGGAGAGTACCTGATGGAGGGTACCTAGTGGCGGTGTTAGTTTGCTTGTGCACGCTACTGAGTGAAGGCGGGCGGTGCTCTTCAAAAAACTAGGTAATGTACACCATTTTTATGTTATGCATGCGGATCTTAGCAAATTAACTTACTTTCCTTCATTATAATGGATTTCCGCTAAGTAACGCCTGATTCTATTAACTATATAAAATATCTTAAATTTAAGCAAGCAATTCTTTTATTCAGTACATGTAATTTGTTTCACCGAACGGCTCTAACGATTTAGATGAAAATTTAGACAATGTTTTAGTTTTCAAGTTCATCTACACAGGTTTCGTTTTCACACAAATACAGATCAAGATCTGAACTGTATCCTCTTTAGTTAATAATTCCATTTAGCTGGTATATTTGAGTTTCGAAACTGACTGTTTTCGTTTGTTTTTTTCTCATTAGTTTTTTCTTTGGCGTCGCTCATCTCGCACAATGGAAAACTTTAAATATCGATTTATTTACGAGTACGAGTTCGTTCTACCGTGGCACCAAGCTGCAGTAACAGCTCGATCGATCAACAATATGTATGGCGCTGGTGTCGCAAAAGAAAACACGGTACGTTTTAGGTTCCAACGTTTCCGTTCTGGAAATTTCGACATTCAGAGCAAGCACCGTGGGCGGCCGGAGACCAAAGTGGATAATGAAGAGTTAAAGACTATTGTGGAAGCGGACCCGTCGCAAACCACTTCAGAGTTAACTGCAGGATTTCCTGTGATAAACTGTTTTAATCCACATGAAGCAAACAGGGAAAGTAAAGAAGCCTGAACGGTGGGTACCTCGTGAATTGAGTGAAGCAAACCAGCAAACACGCGTCAACTGCTGCGTTACATTGCTCAACCGGCATAATAATGAAGAGATTTTAAATCGGGTCACCTGTGACGAAAAGTGGATCCTGTACGATAATCGCAAGCGCACGTCGCAATGGCCGAACTCTGGATAACCAGCTAAATCCCGGCCCAAGCGAAAACTCAGAAAAAGTTACTTGTGAGTGTTTGGTGGACTAGTGCCGTTCACTACAGCTTTCTAAAATCTGGTCAAACGATTACGGCAGATATATATTGTCAGCAACTGCAAACCATGATGGGAGAACTAGCGGCTAAACAACCGAGGCTGGTCAAACGCTCGCTAGACCACACACTGCACAACAGACGGCCGTCAAAATAGAGGAGCGGCAATTGGAATGTCTGCTACACCCACCGTACTCCCCGGACCTTGCTCCAATAGATTACCATTTTTATTATTTCTTACAAGGAAAAAATGTCATCTCCTATGTGGCAGTCCAAACCGCCTTTAGACAGTTTATTGATTCTCGCCCCCGTGTTTTTTTTTAAGTAAACGGATCAATGAACTACCTATGAGATGGTAAAAGTGCATAGATAACAATGGTGCATACTTTGATTAATCCATACTAATTTTATAAATGCGAAATTAATTATCTCTGTCCCTCTGTCTGTTTGTAACCTTTTCACGGTCCAACCGCTGAACTGATCTTGACGAAATTTGGTATAGGGATAGCTCGCATCCTGGAGACGGACATAGGATACTTTTTTATCCCGGAAAATCAAATAGTTCCCATGGGATTTTCAAAAACCTATACACACTATACACACGGACGAAGTCGCATAAATGCGAAAGTAATTCTCACTGTCCCTCTGTCTGTTTGTAACCTTTTCACGGTCCAACCGCTGAACTGATCTTGACGAAATTTAGTACAGAGATAGCTCGGATCCTAGAGACGGACATACGATACTTTTTTATCCCGGAAAATCAAATCGTTCCCACGGGATCTTCAAAAACCTATACACACTATACACACGGACGAAGTCGCGGGCATCAGCTAGTTAAATATATTTTATAAACAGAAACGACTTTATATTTATCCCATACAAAACGCCAATTTCATATGTAAGGAACTAATAATGTTAACCGAGCAGCTCTGGTATATAATTGTTTTGTCAGAAAGGTCTAACAATTTTGATGAAATTCGCATATTATGTATCTAAATATTTATTATTAAAAATTGATTTAAGCAACTTTACCCGCGGGAAGTTATATCATTCTCTCGGCAAACTCGAGAGATACCGAGCATAGCTCTGTTACTTGTGTACTGGTTTATTAATTAATACGGTAAGGACTTCATCTCAGGTAAGTTTTATCTTAATTTACATTGTATCCCTTGTTGATGGTCCTTAAAACTCCCTTAATGTATTCTACATATATTATACAAAGATCTCTACATATGTTAAATATGTACAATACTTTGTACTCGCATATTATGCATTAAGGGAGTTTTATCAGCGGTTACAGCAAAAAGAAAATTTTATACAATTTATTGACGAGACGGGCAAAACGTTCACCTGATGGTAAGTCCAACGTCTGCCCATTACAAATGCTCCTCTCATTTCTGAGAGGGTTTTGGAGCTAGGAAGAATCCGCCAGGCTGCTCCAATGCGGGTTGGCGGACTGCACATGTCTTCGAAATATTTTTTATTTCTCAGACATGCAGGTTTCCTCACGATGTTTTCCTTCACCTCCGAGCACGTGGTAAATCAGCACTTAAAATTGCAATTAACAATTTTAGTGGTGCCGGCACCGGGAATCGAACCCAAGTCACTCGTACGTACCATGATATTTAAAGCGAGCGCCTAGCCCCTGAGCTACCACGGCTGCATATATTAAAATTACAAACAATATAATTCACTCTACACCATCGAATGGAAGATGTTTAAACCATCAAAACTTTGTTAATGATAATAATTTCGTTGTAGCCGAAGTAAATTAACTCAGGCCAAACATAGACCCCGGTATTTTTGTGGCTTACAAAAGCATATAACACTCCATGCATCTTTGATAAATATTTGTAAGTCTATTCGGTCGGTATAAAAACCCGACTTACAATATCGGTTTCTTCCATTACTCTCCTCGCGTAATATCTACAGAATTGTTATGTCCGCACTCGGTTAGGAATCTGAAATCAAATGAGGAATGGAAGAAATAAAATCAGACATAACGTTGGCGTAAACACGCCCTGAGATTGTAACAAGCTGAACAGATTGTTCGTCGCTACGGGACTACATTTTAAAAAGGATTTAGTAAAGTTTTAGAAAAATACTTACTACTTACCTCACAACTAATATGTGACACAAAAGGTTACATTTTCAAATGAATGAAATCCGTTTTAACAATGGAAATTGGGTTTTTTTTTTAATTGGATAAAGCGACGAAACGAGCAAAACGTTCTCCTGATGGTAAGTGCAACGTCCGCCCACAACTAATGCTATGTCACCCAGAACATTACTGAATTTTCATTTCTTAAGTCTCAAATGCCCAGTGATTACGCTAGCTCACAGTGCCCTTCAAACCGAAACACAGTAATGTTTTCACACTACTGCTTCACGGCAGAATAACTGGCCCTGGGGTGGTACCTACCTAGACGGATTCCTGCATAGGAATCCTACCACCAGTAAATAATAACGCAATTAAAAAGTAAAAAGCTAAATCCCAGGTATTTTGTTTCTTTCGAACGAAATATTTGTGCACAAATCTGTTCGTTGAGATGCCGTTAAAACCTTCCAATCTGTGTTAAGTGACGATGTGCTTTAGCTGGGGCGCTCTTTGGGAAGCCTATTCATCCTTGCCTCTGTAAGACGCAGATTATATCGGTTGAGAGGCTGCGAATTACAGTACTTAACCGTGCCCGTTAAATTGGAAAAGGCAAAATGACACGTCGGTGCACATCTATGCACCTCGTTTCTGATCTTCGGATCTGAGCTTGAACTGTATGTAAAGTGTAATTGTTAAATTAAATTTTCAACAACTTCCAAACTGGTAGGATTCCTATGCAGGAATCCGTCTAGGTAGGTACCACCCCAGGGCCAGTTATCTGCCGTGAAGCAGTAGTGTGCAAACATTACTGTGTTTCGGTTTGAAGGGCACTGTGAGCTAGCGTGATCACTGGGCATATGAGACTTGAGAACTGATGTCTCAGGGTGACGGGCGCAGTGAATTGTCACACAGAAATGTTCTGGGTGACATAGCATTTGTTATGGGTAGACGTCGCATTTTACATCAGGTGAACGTTTTGCTCGTTTCGTGCCTCTATCCAAAAAAAAGGTAAGTACTATCGTAGTGGCAGTTATGTTAGTCCTCAAAGAGAAGCGTTCAAATAGCAGTCTACTGAGATTTTTAGGCACCGTAGCTGATGTTAATATAAGTCATATGGCACTAGGTGCCACCCAAGCTCGGCAGCCGATAGGTGTCAGGCAGAGTAGAATAGCACCTACCTCTTTCCTACCGAGGTGTCGTAAGAGGCGACTAACGTATCGTACGGACAGACTTTATTCGTTTAGAATAACACCGTTGTAAGCAATGCTGTCACTATACTGCTCGTGGGAACGCATTAAATAAGATAGTAAGATTTTTTTTACTCATAGGAAAATGGCGTGACTGTATGTATGCATGTGTCACTTAAAATGCTTCACGGTCCCGAGCATACAATTCAAAAGCAAAATTCTGGGTTCGCAATTGTTATAGGCAATTGCAGTCGACATTTTATGGTTGACGGAGTTTTTTTTTTAATTTTTTTTTTTGGATAAAGTGACGAAACGAGCAAAACGTTCACCTGATGGTAAGTGCAACGTCTGCCCATAACAATGCTGTGTCACACGGGAAATTTCTGTGTGACACCACAATGCGCCCATCACCCTGACATCATCAGTTCTCAAGTCTCAAATGCCCAGTGATTACGCTAGCTCACAGTGCCCTTCAAACCGAAACACAGTAATGTTTGCACACTACTGCTTCACGGCAGAATAACTGGCCCTAGGGTGGTACCTATCTAGACGGATTCCTGCATAGAAATCCTACCACCAGTAAATAATAATGCAATTAAAAAGTAAAAAGCTAAATCCAAGGTATTTTGTTTCTTTGAACGTAATAATTGTGCACAAATCTGTTCGTAGAGATGCCGCTAAAACCTTCGAATCTGTGTTAAGTGACGATGTGCTTTAGCTGAGGCGCTCTTTGGAAAGCCTATTCATCCTTGCCTCTGTAAGACGCAGATTATATCGGCCGGGAGGCTGCGAATTACAGTACTTAACCGTGCTCGTTAAAATGGAAAAGGCAAAATCACACGTCCGTGCACATCTATGCACCTCGTTTCTGATCTTCGGCTGTTTGTATTTTGACGCGCTTTTAATAGCTTGAACTGTATGTAAAGTGTAATTTTTAAATTAAATTTTCAACAACTTTCAAACTGGTAGGATTCCTATGCAGGAATCCGTCTAGGTAGGTACCACCCCAGGGCCAGTTATTCTGCCGTGAAGCAGTAGTGTGCAAACATTACTGTGTTCCGGTTTGAAGGGCACTGTGAGCTAGCGTAATCACTGGGCATATGAGACTTGAGAACTGATTTCTCAGGGTGACGGGCGCAGTGAATTGTCACACAGAAATGTTCTGGGTGACATAGCATTTGTTATGGGTATACGTCGCATTTTACAACAGGTGAACGTTTTGCTCGTTTCGTCCCTCTATCCAAAAAAAATAAAAATAAAAAAAAACTAAGTAATCACTGGTCATATGAGACTTAAGAACTTATGTCGCAGGGTGATGGGCACAGTGTGTCGGAACACAGAAATTTTCTGGGTGACACAGCATTTGTTATGGGCAGACGCATTTCAGCCTATCTCAATTCACCGCCAAACATAGGCCTCCCCCATCGACTTCTCGCAAAACGGCGCAGGTCGCCGCTCCATCTAGTGGGGGTCGCCCTACACCGCGTTTGCCGATACGAGGTTGCTGCTGTAGAACCTTCCTTTCCCAACGGTTATTGAGAAGAACCGATGATAATATAACAATTTCATTACATTCATACATTTCAAAGACTTCATAAAAGGGATTATTTTTACATCTTTGTAATCTTGTAATTGTACATTATTTTTAACTGACTAAAATGAAAAAAAAATTTGGCCGCTGGGTTTCTTGCTGGTTCTTCCGAGGACAGAGGCATTTTTTGCGACTCGGTGTAGTTAAAAAAATAAAAAAGATGTCTTTCAATATGTATTATATAAATAATCTATGTTGAATAAAAATTATTCTATTCTTTTCTATTCATTACTATGATCTGATATCCTCACCAGGATCATCACTAGGTCATTGCTGTTGAAGTGTGCTTTTAAGGTTTTTTTACATACATACATACATAAGATCACGACTGTATCCCATAAGGGGTAGTCAGAGACTGTGCACTCACTGCAAAAACAGATGACTTGTGGCAGTCCGTGTCCGTGTCCGTGTCCTTGTGTCAGTCAATCCACGTTTCACCAAAACAATATAATGCACTTGGTGTGATAGGTGGTGAGCCCAGAGCCCATCGCCACCATGCGCTGTTGTGTGCACAGTGCAGTTTAATTCCTTACTCGCCTTTTACGAGATCCAAAGGATGAGATGGAGTGGTAGTATTCTTTTAACGATAATTTTATTTGAGTTTGAAACATCAGAATAAAAAACAAACCAGTATCGATTTAGGATGAAAAAAATTATCCGGTTTACTGTCTGATCGATAAGAACCGGTCGCAGAGACGGCTGGAGGTTTAAAGTAAATAGTGTTGTGAAATGATAAAAACGATCAAAACCCCATAGTGTTGTTAAACATTAGTTTTCATCAATGCTATGTAAGGAAAGAAAGTTAATATGCGAAATATAAAATGGTGCGTGATACTTAGTTCTCGAAGAACACCGCCTGAAGTCGAGACCGCAACACGCGTGACTTCAAAACAAGGCATTATCAAGTGTTATTGACTCTACGACCAACATCCACCGAGTGTCTGTCGTCTGTCTGTATTGGCGGCTGCGCCTGGTTATATCAACTATATCAATGACACGTAACCCACAGAACAAAGGTTTAACTTGCACTATTCTCTGAATTATCATCAGCTGAACAACTTGGTCGTGTCGTCTTTAAATGACCCATCTGTTACTGACAATATGTGCCACGCGTTTTTACCACTAAACATGGCAATGGAACTAAAGATAATAAGATATAGGATCTTTCATCTTTTCAACCCGTCGCAAATCCACTGCTGAACACAAGCTTCCCCCATAGATTGGGGCGAATTTCCATACCTGCCACGCTTGTCAGGTGGGTTGGCAACCGCAGTTTGTTTATTTAGCAGAATAATCAAACGCAATAAAAAGTTTTCTTTTAAATAAGTGACTAGACGAGACCGTCTATTAAATAAATTAAAAGTCGTGTGCATGATTCAAGCACTAAGTTTAGGGAAACTAATTGGCAGTTTTATTTTACATTTCGAACAAAATAATTATGAAGCTAACAGCGCTGTCTTATATTGCGAGAAACGCCTAATAGCCCTTTAAAGCAGCTGCGTCTCTAAAATATAACGCTATAAGAAGCAACTGTGTTTTAACTAAAAAGTAAAGACCCGCCTCAAAAACAAGCCTCCTAGTGCTCTATTAAAGAGGAATTATAACCTATGCTATTATAATTATAAACTATGCGAAAATTACTCCTCACACAACTTTCAGACAGAAATAATCCTCTGAATAAAATAAATATATATTTAATGATATACTCGTAGGTATGAAATCATCATAGCAAAAGTTAAAGTGTAGATAAAATTTTAATAAAGGAAGGTAAGTTACTTTGCTAAGATCCGCATGCAAAATATAAAAATGGTGTATATTACCTAGTTTTTTGAAGAGCACCACCCGCCCTCCTTCAGTAGCGTGCACAAGCAAACTAACACCGCCACCAGGAACCGCCACCAGGTACCGTCCACCAACCACTACAATACCACCACTAGATAATATACACCACTGAAGTCGAGAACACGACACGTGTTTCGCCCCAAAACGAGGCATTATCAAGCGTCATAGACTCTACGACAGACGCCGTCTGTGGCGGTGTTAGTTTGCTTGTGCACGCTACTGAGGGAGGGCGGGTGATGCTCTTCAAAAAACTAGGTAATATACACCATTTTTATATTTTGCATGCGGATCTTAGCAAAGTAACTTACCTTCCTTCATTATAATGTATTTCCGCAAAGTAACGCCTGATTCTATTAACCTTAAAGATAAAATTTTGTATTGGTAGGATTCCTATGAATAGAAATCGTTATCATATGATGAAAACAAAACAAAGATATTGATTTTTAATTGCTTTGATGTTGCGCTTCACGTTATACTTTCAACGTGACTGTATTAAACCAAAAATACATAATATTCAGGAGAATCGGAGAAGGAAAAGGAATCGGCCAGGAAGTTATAAACTGCGCCGGAGATATTATAGTGCCACAAGTGTACGCGCAATCATAGGGACACCCACGCGACCCAAACTCCCCGTATCCGCTCATGCGATAAGATCGGATGCAGGCTAGAGTGCAATGTCAGAGACACAAGTATATAAGCAATTACAACACTACAAAACCCGAAAAACAACAATTTGTGTTTTAGCACAAATGTTGGCTCCGGCTGTGATTCGAGCCCAGGATCCGCGGCATGATAGTCAGGTACTCTAACCACAAGACCACGGTCGTCACCACCAAAAATATATAGATGCCTCAAGTCATTTAAAAATATTTACTCCCGACAATACACATTACAGTTCAATTCGGGAATGAATGTTGAGAAATGGAGAAATAATATCCGAGATAGCGCCGAAGACGAGGCTCCAAGGCGTAACAGGTGACATGGATAGATTGTCGGCGCCGCGGGCGGAGAAATATCAAGGAATTCGTGAAAATAAATCGTTCTACAAAATCACTCCTCTTGTCTCTGAAGAACGCAGATAGTTAACACACATACAATCACACCTATTTCGCATATAAGGGGTAGTTAAGAGAATCCACCCCACCATCTCATCCCTTGGGCGTAGTGAAAGTCGACGGAGGGAAAATTAAAATGAAAACCAGGAGATGTGCAGCAGCATCTTCCTGGACCAATTGAATAAATAAACTGTGGTTGCCAACCCGCTTGCCAAGCGTGGCAACTAACGCAAAATCCCCCCCAAAATTAGAGCTACAATGACAATCTATGGGGATGCCTATGTTCAGCAGTGGACTAGTGATAGGCTGAAATGATGATGATGATGATCTTCCTGGAATATCTGAAAAAATTAACTGCGGTTGCCAACTCGCCTGCCACGCAACTATGGCAAAACCCCCCAAAATGAGAGCTACAAACTTTTGTCACAATATCCCGTATATTAGTAGGCCTATGTTCTGAAATATGAACGATGATGATGATGATGGGTAGTCAGAGGCCACATCCCCAGCCAACTTTTTGGCCCCGCAGACAGAGAAACAAGACGTGACGGGTGGCGAACCACGTCGCCGACATTTTGCTACCATTACAGTAAAGGAGAGAAAGTTAATTTGCTAAGATCCGCATGCAAAATGTAAAATGGTGTGTATTACCCTGCTTTGAAGAGCCCTCCCTCAACAGCGGGCACAAGAAAACCAACACCGCCACCAGCGTTGGTTTTCTTGTTCTTTACTACAATGGATTTCCAAGTAACGCTTGATTCTATTATCTAAATACGGTATCGGGTAAGCATCCCGGCCTCCCGAGCTACTGCTGTCTCCTCCTGCTCCTTCTGAGATATGTATATCCTACCTTAAAGTTCCTTCTGTAACTTCCCATTTCCTACCCCGAGTCCGTATTTACACAACAACATAAAAAAAATTGTAAATGTTTGTTGACATTATCATCCGTCTACGAAACAGTTAACATCCGGTCCAGCTTAACGTGAAGTTCGACAACCGGGTAGTCTATAAAATTAATGGAATATCAACCAATATACAAAATATTTTGTATATTGGTTGATATATATGTATATATATATATATATATGCGTTTACCGCTAAAAAGAAACCCTTCGTCGTAGCACCTCGTTTTGGAAGCACTCCCCTCGTTGCCTCAGCCAGTATCGGAATCCTAGGCGTTGACATATCGTTCAGTTTCGCGGTCACTTGGAAGGGAAGGCCAAATTGGCTTCTAAAAAGCTTGGCGTGCTCAGTAGAGCGGGACAGTACTTCATGCCGGTCCACCGCTTGCAACTTTACAAGGCGCAGGTTCGGCCTCACATGGAGTACTGTTCTCATCTTTGGGCGGGGGCACCCCAGTGCCAGCTCCTTCCTTTTGACCGTATTCAACGAAGAGCGGCTCGAATCGTCGACGACCAGGTTCTTTCCGATCGGCTTGATACACTGGCCTTGCGAAGAGATGTTGCATCTCTTTGCATTTTTTACAGGATTTACAACGGGGAGTGTTCCGAGGAATTGTTCGGAATAATTCCAGCCGCTGGTTTTCACCATCGCACTTTGCGGCAGAACACAAAATTCCATCGTCACCACCTGGATGGTTGGCATTCCACCACAGTGCGTTTTTCGCGGAATTTTCTGCCACGCACTACCACTTTATGGAATCGGCTGCCGCCGGCGGTTTTTCCGGACCGATACGACTTAGGGACCTTCAAGAAAAGAGCCTATTCCTTCCTCAAAAGCCGGCAACGCACCCGCGATTCTGGTGTTGCGGTTGTTCATGGGCGGTGGTGATCACTTACCATCAGGTGAGCCACTTGCTCGTTTGCCCCCTCTCCTATAAAAAAAATTAAAAAAAAAATCGTATAATTTGAACTAAAGCAGTTTTCCTCACGTTTTTCTTCATCGCCGAGAATGTGATAAATCGGTAATACAGTGAAGTATTTTAGCACTACCGGCGCTTGAAGCCAGGTCCTTTGCGTTCTATAAAATTTGTAGCATTCTCCCGTCTCCTGAGTTACTAAGTCTTTCCTTTTCTTAATATTCTAATATCGTGGTATTTCTAAATATTGCTTAAATAATGATAGAAATTTTCATCTTAAGCTCAGTCTGAACTCAAGGAATATCATCCTTTATAAATATTTTAAGTAGAAATTTCTGCTACTTTAAAACATTAATATGTTTAAGATCAAAATTGATGCCGGAGGGAATGTATCCGAGGAAACACTTTTAAAATTAAACTTGAGCTGCATTTTCTGCACGAAAATATATTGAAGTATATGGTACCTCTTTATTAGCAAGTTGGTTTGTTTTAAAACAACATTTTCATATAAATAATAAAGTAATAAAGAAAATACATTTTCACATCTGCACGCCCCTAGATATATCTGAGGTCAGAGTCCTTCAGCTCTACTCCCCAAGTAGTTTTCAAATTCGTTCCTGTAGTCCCGACAAAGGGCGAAGAGAACACTTATCAGTTTTAGCCGGTAGGAGTCCCGCGTAATCTTGTCTTTGTCCCCGTGGCAGAGAGGTATCCATGTAGGTAATCTACATGGATACCTCTCTGCCACAGTGAAGACACGTACATATATTTATTTGTATAGGTGTGTTACCGCAAGGCAACATCTAAGTCACGCTCTATTTTTCCTCTATACAAAATCAGAGATCAGTGATATCGACAAGATTTCCTCAATTGCCGCTAGATTGCACATGAATCGAAACTCGGACGGAAATCAAACGAGTTCCATATACACAATGCAACAAAATTGTAACTCACGGATTTCTCGATTTCCGCAGCTCGTCAACAACCATTTCCTGTAGTCTAAATATCGGAAATGCATTTCGTTCTCGGTTCACGCATTTCATAGTTGAAATGTGTTCTGTAAATGGCTAATGTAATGTATACATTTTCCGACAGTTAATATAAACGGCGTTACAATACGTGTGATAAATTCTGATTGCAAAGACAATTTCACCATTTCACGGAAGCACTGTCAATAGTTAATTAGCCTGGATTAACCTTAAGTTTTTAATCGTTAATTTTGTTCTGCGGAACTAATCCTTACACCAGTAAGTATCAAATAATACATAACCCATCTCATCCCGTGGGTGTCGTAAAAGTCAACAGAGGGAATTTGGAAAGCAGGAGATGGACAGCAGCATCTTCCTGGAACATCTGAACAAATAAACTGAGGTTGCCAATCCACCTGCCAAGCGTGGCAACTATGACGAAATCCCCCAAAATTACAACTACAAAATTTTGTAGCAATCTATGAGGGAGGCCTATGTTCAGCAGTGGACAAGTGGTAGGCTGAAATGATGATGATGATGTTAATAACATTTGTGTATTGTGTTGTGTATATACAAACGTGATCAACAATTTGTTTATTTATTTGATTAATAAACACTGCCATTTACACAATGAATTGCAACGTCTAACAGTTTGCACTGTGAAATTGTTTTGATAAGCCAACCCAAGTATAACCTTAGTATTCACAGTGTGTACATGGATTAGAAATATTCTGTTTTTATTATGATAAAGTAAATAATTTAAAGAAATGACATAAACATATTTCTAAGGATGCTATTATGAAAACAAATGTCCTGCCACCAGCCAGTCTGTCTTGGTAGGTACCACCCCAGGGCCAGTTATTCTGCCGTGAAGCAGTAGTGTGCAAACGTTACTGTGTTTCGGTTTCTACTGAGCACTGAGTGCTAGCGTAATCACTGGGCAACAGAGACTTAGAACTGACGTCGCGGGGGGACGGGCGCAGTATGGTGCCACACAGAAATATTCTGGACGGCACAGCATTTGTTATGGGCAGACGGTGCGTCTCATCCCTTTCTCCAATAAAAAATGTAAAGGGTAATTTATACTCAATTTAACTCAGTTAACGCCCTTCTACTACGGTACAGCGAACACGAAGAAAACAAACAAAGTACAGAGGAGACAAACGCTCAACCGACAAAGTTTAATAGGGTCGCCGACTCTGAGCAAATATTTAGCTGTCTGTTCGCGGATACGTTATCTCAATTCTTTATTTATCATTTGTGGAAAGTGGGCTACGTGAGTTGCTTCTGCCCTTACGTGTGAAAAAGGTGTAACTGTTTGTATGTATGTTGAGGAATCGATAGTAAGCGATCGTTTACGATTACGTAAATTCTTTTTTATTTACGAGTATATATGTTTTATTGGATTCAGTGACGCAACGAACCAAACGTTCACCTGATGGTAAGTTCAACGTTTGCCCATAACAAATGCTGTGTCCAGTACATTTCTGTGTACCCTGAGACATCAGTTTTAAGTCTCATATGCCCAGTCATTACACTAGCTCGCAGTGCCCTTCAAACCGAAACACAGTAATGTTTGCACACTACTGCTTCACGGCAGATCAACTTATCCTACGGCGGTACTTACCTAGATGGATTCCTGCACAGGAATACTACCGCCAGTGTTAATAGCGTAATGATCTTTTCAAAAATGCAAGAAAAAAAATTATCTAGACCTATGACGGTCAGAAGCGTTTAAGGTGCGAAATGTCCGGTACTACGGTTGCCAATGCGCCTGCCAAGCGTGGCGATTAAGTTAATTGCTCCAAGCATGGGGGAGGCTAACGCGTAGCAGTGGCATTTTGTATGAAGATGCTTTAAAAGGTTTAGTTATAACCGATGGAACAGGTAGAGGCAACTAATCTATTTTATTGATTCATTAAATGAGGACACCGCCATGTTTGAAAATACGAGTAGCTTTAAAATTACTGGGCCTCATTTAAACTGGTGACTGAAACAACAGCTGAAATAAACTCATATTTGGGAATTATTTAGAGCAAATTACATTTAGAGCGTTTACTAATTGTAGACAGGACTATTATAATTTGGAATGGTAAAGGGCATCATGTTCTTTTTATTCTGGCCTCCCTCAATAGAATTCTAAAAATGTCAAGTCAGTCACGGCAGTGACAACAGATAATTAAAAATGTCGATCAACAGTAAAATGAAAGTTGAATTTAACTGAAGACTTTGCTTGACTGATGGAGACAATACGAAAAGTATAATTCTGGTCTCGAATTGAATTTGAATTTTCCAATCACTGTACACTTTCACAAGCACTTGCAGCATGACATGCAAAATAAAAAAAAAATTAAAACACTACCGCCACTTTTCAAGTCCAGGTAAAGCGGTTATAGTGAACTTAAAAAAAAAGAAATGCAAAGCCTACTATAGCGCTAATTGGGACGTTCGAAAGGGGATGCAAAATATTTTAAGATTTTTTTTTATTTGTATTGTGTTTCAATGTGTGTATTGTGTCAGTTGTAGCTGCCAACAGTTATGCTTACGACATATATACGGAAGCCGACAGGTGTCCGGCAGAGTAGAACAGCACCTACCTTTTCTCTACCAAGGTGCCGTAAGAGGCGACTAAGGTATTGTACGGACAGCGCTTTTTCATGCAGAACAATACCATAATATGTAATACTGTCATTATACTGGTGGTAGGATTCCTGTGCAGGAATCCGTCTAGGTAGGTACCACACCAGGGCCAGATATTCTGCCGTGAAGCAGTAGTGTGCAAACATTACTGTGTTTCGGTTTGAAGGGCACTGAGAGCTAGCGTAATCACTGGGCATATTAGACTTAAGAACTGATGTCTCAGGGTGACGGGCGCAGTGTGGTGTCACACAGTAATTTTCTGGGTGACACAGCATTTGTTATGGGTAGACGGTACACTTACCATCAGGTGAACGTTTTGGTCGTTCCGTCACTTTTATGAAATAAAAAAAAAATACTGCTCATGGTAACAATGGGGAGTAAGATTTATTGACTTGTACCAAAATGGCGGCGACGTGGTACGCCAACCGACACGTCTCGCTTCGGAAAGTGGTCTCTACGCTCGTCGCTCGGTCTACCCCTTACATAAGAAAAAGGCGTGACTGTATTGAAGTGTGTATTTATAGATGCGGGTGTAACTTGCTAATAAGCCTAAAACAAAAACAACTTTAAAATTATCTCTCCATGCACCGAGCAAATGGACTGGAAATCTTCGATCATCGAGAATACAAAGAGAGAGCTATGCTCTCAAATGTTGGAAATAGTTGACTGTTCGATCTGCACCAGCCAAAGTTTAATAACAACGCCCGAGAAGTTTTCATCTCCTGAGACGCACGGGTCGTTGCCGCCATATTTGGAGCATAGTTCGCCAAGTTGCGCTCTTGTTTAGAGCGCGGAGTTTATTAAAAAGTCCGTGGAATCTGAAGCACCTGCGTCACAATCTACCGACGCTGCACACAGAGCTAAAGTAATACCTTAGCTTTGTAGAATGGTTTCTTAGAGGCCGTAAATAACACGAGTTAAGATGTATTCTGAAATTCCTTAATTAAAACACTGAACGAAGGGATAAAAGTCGAGTCTTAAATAAATAACCGCTGTAGCCATTAATCTTGGGTGTCGGGTTCGAGTCCCAACTAGAGCAAACATTTGTGAAAAAAAGACAAATTGTTGGTTTTTCGAATCCGATTACGTTGTGATTGTCCATGTGTCACACTGACACTGCATCCTAGATCTTCCCGATCTTATTGCATGAGCGTTACATCGGGAGCGGGTAGATATGCGAGTGGGTATCACAGCAGTACCAGTTATTATACCGTTAAGCAGCAGTGAGAAAGTATTACTACTGTTTCGGTCTGAAGGGCGCTGTTAGGTCATAGAACAGAATAGAATATTTTTCATTCAATATAGATCATTTACATAATACTCATTGAACGTCTTTTTTTTAAGCTACACTGGCTCGCAAAGTAATGCCTCTGTCCTGGGAAGAACCAGTAAGAAAACCTGCGGGATTTTTTTTAAGTAATATACAATTACAGCAGTATTAAAAAGATGTAGTAATAACTTGGCAGCGATCACCTCATACCCAGGGGTCATCATCGATGTATTCCTTAATATTACAATAATCCTTCTTGAAAAGTATTTGTTTAACAAAAAGTTTGAACTTTTTGATTGAAAGACTTCGTGCATTTTCTGGGATTTTGTTGAGAAAACGTATACATTGCCCCAGGAAAGAGTTATTATTGACTCTGTGAAGTCGAGTAACTGGTATTACGAGTATTTAATGTAAGGAACTGTAATGTAAGGAACCTCCCTCAGTAGCCCCGAGCCGCCGAGTAGGCGGCTGACTGTCGTAGAGTCAATATCACTTGATAATACCTCGCCTTGCCTAGTGGCAGAGGTGGAGGGCATTTGGTGGCGGTTCCTGGTGGCGATGTTAGTTTGCTCGTGAACGCTACTGTGGGATGGCGGGCGGGCGGTGCTCTTCAAAACGAGGTAATATACAGCATTTTGTATTTTGCATGCGGATCTTAGCAAATTAACTTTCTTTCCTTCATGAAAATGGATTTCCGCAAAGAAACGCCTGATTCTATTAACTATACAATTGCACTTACCATCAGGTGAACGACTTGCTCGTCTCATCACTTTCTTCCATAAAACACTAAATAATTCACTCTTAAAACACAGATACATGCGTAGACTGCAGAGGACAGCGCCCTACGGTAAAAAAATACCTAAATTTCACACTATACAGATATTACAGTCCGATCCATACCGCTGTAACGCTTCATGCATTCGTAAACAGTAATCATGCCCAATCATCGACAATGCAGCAATAAATCAAGCGCCCCAACACTGCCGCGATACCTATAGCCATTATCGTGCGGTTTAAGGTAGGCGGGTGCAATTTGCGGTTTGTGTGGAACGGCTCTGACCAGCAGGGAATGTTAAATAATATAGCCATTGTTAACGGGTAATTTCGGTCGTCCAGCATACAATTTTATGTATTCGGATTTCAATGATTTTATTAAGAAATCTAAATCGGACATAGTCTCGGGCCCCAGCTAGTAAATTAATATCGTTTATAAGTGTGCTATGTCTGTTGTTACGTCGTAACAAGGTTCTAAAATATAAAATAAAAACATAATAACTAGTTGTTACAACGAATGGAAACCGCGCGCTTTAACTAGTGATAGCATCGTAATGACCAAATACCTTATATAGGTATTCGTTGGTATCGGAAGTCGGATTCTTTCTTGAACATCTAATAACAAACGCCCACAACATAGAAAGATCGAGAAGAAATACAATAGCGAACAACGGGTCAACTACCCGAAAATGATTTCATTTCGCTCGGTTCGATTATTGCTATCACGGTAGCAAAAGAATTTTCTAGAATATAAACAATAGTTTAGGCCGTGACTTCCTTCGGTTGAACCGTTCTTTCCATATCTCCATCTCGTCTCATTCGAAAGTTCTAGAAATCTGAGAGTACTTATTGTCGCCTCAGGGAGGTAGGCCGTCCCGATATAAAAACGAATTCGCGCAGGTAGGAAACAATTTTCGACGTCAGAGAGTTCGCACGACAACTGTACGTAATCCATATTCGTGATTATTTGTTCTCATTTTGAAAAGCAGCAAAATCAATGCTATACTAAAATAAAGAAGAAAATATAAAGCAGATTGCATAAATTTTCAACCCTCTTGGAGACTGGGGGTCCACCGTACGGATTGTAAACTACGGGTTGCACGTCCACCGTACAGATTGTGAACTACGAGCTGCACAGATCGGACAGTCCCTAGATAAGTTCCCAGCGCACATAGGTTTTTAAAGACAGAAGACTCCCCTGTGCTTAGAATCCACACCCCGGTGTAGTTATATCTAGAAACTTAGAGATCATTTTAATTATTTAATTTAATTTAATTTTCTTTGATTTGAGAATTTTCTTTTCTTTATTTTATAATAAATAATTGTAACATTTTTTGGCTGTGTTTATTTGTACCCGCCGTCAAGCGGTTGTAACACTGCCGAGTTTCGTCAAGATCGGTTCAACGATTGATCCGTGAAAAAGGTAACAAACAGGCAGAAGGACTGAAAGATTTCCTTTTGCATTTATAATATTAACTAAGTATTATAATATAGTTAATAGGATCAGGAGTTACTTTGCGGAAATCCATTGTAATGAAGGAAAGTAAGATAATTTGCTAAGATTCGCATGCAAAATATAAAAACGAAGGAAGGTAAGTTACTTTGCTAAGATCCGCGTGCAAAATATAAAAATGGTGTATATTACCTAGTTTTTTGAAGAGCACCGCCCGCCCGCCCTCAGTAGCGTGCACAAGCAAACTAACACCGCCAGCAGGAACCGCCATCAGGTACCCTCCACCAACCACTACAATACCACCACTAGATAATATACACCACTGAAGTCGAGAACACGACACGTGTTTCGCCCCAAAACGAGGCATTATCAAGCGTCATAGACTCTACGACAGACGGCCGCCGAGTGAGTGGCGCGGTCAAAGAGCTGCTGTTGGTGGGGACCGCCTTAGCAAATTAACTTACTTTCCTTCATTAAGTATTATAATATATTAAGTAAGTATATACTCGTCTCGTTTCCCGTTGGAGCAAAAATTGGGCTATGGGTGTGGCCTCTGTGTATGTATGTATGTATGTTAGTTTGGAGTACAATATCATTGTATGAGTGAGTCGCTGTCGGACAGCGGACAGGCGACCAAATTTTATTAGCCAGCTTCGCCGACTGGCTTCCCTCAAGGCTACTGACCCCTAGCCATCTAGCCGTGTGGTGGCTTATGAAAATATACCACTCCATCTCATCCCGTGGGTGTCGTGAAAGTCGACAGAGGGAAAATAAAAACCAGGAGATGGGCAGCAGCATCTTCCTGAAACATCTAAATAAATAAACTCAACCCGCCTGCCAAGCGCGGCAACTATGTCTAAATCCCCCCAAAACGAGAGCTACAAACTTTTGTGGCAATCTTTGGGGGAGGCCTATGTTCAGCAGTGGACCAATGACAAGCTGAAATGATGATGTCGATGATGAATCAGACCCTGGAACTAACAATTTGTTTTTGCATAAATGTTGACTCCGTTTGGGATTCGAACACAAGACATGCGGTGAAGTCATCTACTCCAACCACTACACCAAGTGGCCGTCAAATCCGTATCATAAAAACAAATTCAAAGTACCTAAAAACCTTGACACAATTAACTCAACAGACAAAAGAAACGTTATTTCTCTATTCACAAAGAGCAAAAACGAAAACCGATGGCCGAAGCCTATAAACTTCTAAAACAAGTCTTACCTGCCTTTTATTCATTCGCCGTGAGCCGTTCAAATTGATTTTAACTTTAGGAATAAAGAAGTCTCCTCAAAAGTGAAAGTATTAGGCGGGCAATACAAAGTGAAGTCGTGCCAAAACGCAACATCTGGATTGTAGTAGTAATTTCAGTAAGGCTACGTTTTTATTAACGAAAACATATTTACATACTACTTGCAACACTTAGATAGAATAATCTACATCCTTCGTACTAATTATCGAACATGAGTAATACGAGTATAAACAGGCCGTGCGGCGGCGGCTTGAGAGAATCTACCACACCCATCTAATCCCGTGGGTGACGTAAAAGTCGACAGAGGGAAAATGAAATCCAGTAGATGGGCAGCATCATCTGCCTGGAACATCTAAATAAATAAACTGCGGTCGCCAATCCGCCTGCCAAGCGTGGTGACAATGGCAAAATCCCCTAAAATGAATGCTAAAAACTATGGGGAATGATATCTATTGGGAAGGCTATGTTCAGTAGTGGACTATTGATAGGCTGAAATGATGACAATGATAAATATAAATAAGAGTGTAATAATAATTTATGTAAATGAGAATAATGAGTAAATAAATCATGATACATCACTGTGTGTCAACAACAATAAGCCATTGCCCCGTGACCATGGGTGCTGCAAAGCGCTCGAAACGTCGGGTAAAAAAAGTAAAAAATTCAAAATAAAAGAAATCATTGTTGATCATATGAGTTGTTGTATTGACTACTGTAATTGCGATGTATAAAAGTGCGATGTAAGCTATGCAAATATTACTGCGTTTCGTAGTTTCGCTAGTGTAGAAGTCTCTGGACAATAAGCGCAGTATAGTGCCACAAGGAAACGTATTGGGTGACACAGCATTTGTAGGCAGGCGATGCGCTTTGGTTACATAAAAAATCTTACTATGATATTATTGACCTGGAGTGTTTTTTTTTTTTTTTTTTATTTAATAAAAGTGACGGAACGAGCAAGGCGTTCACCTGATGGTAAGTGCAACGTCTGTCCATAACAAATGCTATGTCACCCAGAACAGTGTGACACCACAATGCGCCCGTCACCCTGAGACATCAGTTCTTAAGTCTCATATGCCCAGTGATTACGCTAGCTCACAGTGCCCTTCAAACCGAAACACAGTAATGTTTGCACACTACTGCTTCACGGCAGAATAACTGGCACTGGGGTGGTACCTAGTATAGTACCTAGACGGATTCCTGCATAGGAATCCTACTTTTGTACGTTTGTATGTTTGAACGCAGCTAGGCTCATTAAACACCAATTAGATTTGAAAAATTATTTTTACAGTAGATAGCCCATTAATTGGGAAATGTTCAAGGCTATAACACTTAAGTTAAGGACTTAAGGAGCTGCACGAAGATTACCGAACAGTTGCCGAGGAGGCCCGAACTATGTATGCTCAGGTTAGCGAAGTATCACACCGTACGACGCAGTCACGTGGTTGTCTTCTGTTGACCTCGCTCCAGCGACACTTTCACAATTATAACAGCAATATTACATGTAATAGAGTCAGTATTTGATATTTCTTATTTTTTTATGAAACAGGGGGCACACGAGCAGGTGGCTCACGTGATGGTAAGTGATCACCGCCGTCCATAAACCTCTACAATACCAGAGGAATAGCAGACGCGTTGCCGGCCTTTGAGAAAAGAAAAGGTTCTTTTCTTGAAGGTCCCTAAGTCGTATGGGTCCGGAAAAACTGCTGGCGGCAGCACATTCCATAAAGTGAATGCCAAACATCAAGGCGGTGACGATGGAATTTTGAGCTGTGCCGTAATGGGCGATGTTGAAATCAGCGGCGGTAGTTAATCTGAACATTTTCTCGGAACACTCTCCGTGGTAGATTTCATCAGCTCAATCTCCCGCTATCCGCTAAGCACTAAGCGCACATGAAAACTTAGACTCGGTAACAGTCCAATCGTCTCACCGCGTTGAAATTAAAGGAAATGAAATGTTAGCAACGCTTCCGGAATTAATTATTCAAATCGAATTTTCGACGTTTATAATTGTTACAATGAACGCTCGAAGGAACGAATCTCAATCTCTTGATCATCAATCTACTTGAAGAATTTTTTTGTTAAGTTTTCTAAAGAAAGTTAGTAAAATATTATCTTGGGATTTCTACGATCAATGGACTTTCTATGTTCACCGTCGTGTAACAATCAAGGCGTAATAATCGCTTCCCATTCATAACAGCAATGACTGGTGGTAGGATTCCTATGCAGGAATCCGTCTAGGTAGGTACCACCCCAGGGCCAGTTATTCTGCCGTGATATAATTTCGGTGATGTAATTGCTGTTAGCCTTACAGCTTCATCGGATACTGTTCTGCCGTTAAGCAGTAGTGTGTAGACGTTACTATGTTTCGGTCTGAAGAGCACTGAGAGCTAATGTAATCACTGGGCATATGAGACTTAAGAACATAGGTCTCAAGTCGACGGGCGCAGTGTGGTGCAACTCGTTGTTCCGGTTGACACAGCATTCGTTATGGGCAGACGTTGCACTTACCATCAGGTGAACGTTTTGCCTCATCTCGTCACTTGTGGATTTACCATCAGCTACATATTATGCAGTCAAAATTCAACCTAATCTATGAATTGAAATGAAGAAAGGTACATAAATGTATTCAGAAAAGCATTATCATTAGCGTAAGTAGTTACTCATTACTAAATACCCTTTTAGACTAACAATACAAACAGCGGCGCATGTAACGTACTCGTATGTCCAGAAAGTTTAACAAATGAATGGTCGAAAAAAAACCTAAAAAAAAATAAGTATAAATGGTCGGAGGAAACCTGGAAGACGTTACTTTCCTGGATGCAAGTATTCGTGTTGATGGTCTCCTAGCCGATTTCGACCACGGCGACAACTGCCGACTACTGTCGAGAGCCATCAACTGCGCAGGAGATATTATAGTGCCACAAGTGTACGCGCGAACACAGAGGCACTCACTCGTCCCAACCTAACCGCGCCCGATGTAACGCTGATGCGATAAGATCGGAGGCAGGCTAGGATGCAGTGTCAGAAACACGGGGACAATCACAACACAACCAGACCCTAAAACCAACAATTTGTTTTTAGCACAAATGTTGGCTCCGGCTGGGATTCGAACCCAGGACGCGCGGCTTGGAAGTCAGGTACTCTGACCACTAGGCCACGCGGTCGTCATTCGTATTACAATCCCGACAACTCGTCAGGAATATTTACAAAATTTCAAGTGTCGCAAAAACATGAAATTTTCATGGAACATTTAAAAAAATTCTGGGATGAAAGTGACAAAATGCTTTTCATTACGTTTCACGAGTAGAGTAAAATTTTGTTCAGTGCCGCATATGCGGTGCAAATTGGCTAGCAGGGAGAGGTCTGCGCTTGCAGTATACCTACAATTTCCTAAGCTCTCTATTAAACTTACATACATATAGTGAAGCCCTTTTCCCATATAAGGGGTAAGCAGATGCCACTCACGTAGCCCACTTATCGCCCCCGCGGGAAACGAAACGTGACGGGTGGCGAACCACGTCGCCGCCATTTTGGTACGAGTCAAAGATTCTTACTCCCCATTGCGTTCCCACAGGCAGTACAGTGACCGCATTACATATTGCGACCGCATGGCCTAGTGGTTGGCGTAGCTGACTTCTACGCCGCGGGTTCTGGTTTCGAATCCCAGTCGGAGCCGACATTTGTGCACAAGGGCACTGTGAGCTAGCGTAATCACTGGGCATTTGAGACTTAAGAATTTTTTTTATGGTATAAAGTGACGAAACAGTCGTCACTTTATACCATAAAAAAAATATTATCTTAAAAAAATATATTTAGAAGTCGAAAATTGTAATTTTGTTATGAAACTAAATAAAGCGATCAACAAAAAAATATTTACACTTTATTTTAGTGGTAGGATTCCTATGCAGGAATCCGTCAAGGTAGGTACCACCCTTGGGCCAGTTATTCCGTCATGAAGCAGTAGTGTGCAAACATTACTGTGTTTCGCTCTGAAGGGCACTGAGAGCTAGAACAACGTCTGGCCGTAACGAACGCCGTGTCATTCAGAACATTTCTGTGTGGCACCACACCGCGTTCGTCGCCCTGAGATATCAGTTCTTAAGTCCCATGTGCCCAGCCACCGAAACACTATAATGTTTGCACACTATTGCTTGGCAGCAGAATTCTTGGTAATGCGATTGTACCTACCTAGAAAGATTCCTGCATAGAACTGCCAACCAACCACCAGTAAATAATATTTTCAGATATTCCTTTTGCAGTGTTAGTGGATTTTTTATATAATAAATAAATTTAAAAAATCTTGTGAAAACACACCAACATGCCTAGAATGAAATTAAGTAAGTTAATTAGTGTTAAAGTTGGTCTTCAAAAAACTAACCATTTTATATTTTGCATCTTAGCAAATTAATTTACTTTCCGTCATTATAATGGATTCCCGCAAAGTAACGCCTGATTATAATAATTAACATGCCTAGATTTAAAAAGGTCACTCCGTATCTTTAAAACTTTATTACAATTGTATTATATTATTAAAAATTACTTAAACTGGTGCCCAAAATTTGCCCTTAGTGAATCAGCATTTCATATGAATACATCGTTTACGTCATATATATTGCGACAATATGAAAAACGTAACAAAAGTGTAAAGTAATATGTCAGTGGAATAAATATGTCCACACAAACGAGTATAATTCATAAACAACATAAAGCAATGTACACAGCATCCGCTTCAATCCATGCTCTTATCTCTCCCCGGAGAGATTATAACGGCAAACAGTCAGGGACCCAGTTAGAGGCACTCGCCTCGAGCGATGCAAGTTAGATTCTCAACGTACAATGGGATTACTGGGACGTATCCGTGCGGCTTTGTCATTGTGTGTTTTAACTTAGCCGTCAACTGGAGATGTTGATTGATAAGTTTCGTCGATAATATAAAAAAAAAATTCAAAGTTATACAACCGTTTTGCATTGACGATAAGTTTTTATTTACTAGTAGTAGGATTCCTATGCAGGAATCCGTCTAGGTAGGTACCACCCCAGGGCCAGTTATTCTGCCGTGAAGCAGTAATGTGCAAACATTACTCTGTTTCGATTTGTAGGGCACTGAGAGCTAGCGTAATCACTGGGCATATGAGACTTAAGAACTGATGTCTCAGGTTGACAGACGCAGTGTGGCGCGACACAGAAATATTCTGAGTAACACAGCAGTATGGGAAGACGTCGCACTTACCATCAGGTGAACGCTTTTCTCGTCTTGTCACTTTGTCAAATAAAAAAAATAGTGTGAGCTCCCGGCCCCTGAGCTACCTGAGCAATTTAATAATTTTTGCTGTTGATTTTCAAAATGCATTGCGTGAATGTCATTGTACTCTGCAATGCTAATTAAAGTAATTATTCCTAGTCTACAAAGTTTTAGTCTAGTTCCCACGGGAATCGTTATAAACGTTAACGAACAACCAGGGAAATTAAGCGTAATTCAAACCTGATAACCGAAAAAAAGTTAGAAAGGTAATGAAGGAAAGCAAGTTAATTTGCTAAGATCCGCATGCAAAATATAAAATAGATAGTCGCTCGCGGCTCGGAGCTCGGCGACTGTCTGTCGTAGAGTCTATGACGTTTAATAATGCCTCGTTTTGGTCCGAAACACGTGTCGTGTTCTCGACTTCAATGGTGTATATTATCTAGTGGTAGTATTGTAGTAGTTGGTGGAGGGTATCTTGTGGCGGTGTTAGTATGCTTGTGCACGCTACTCAGGTAGGGCGGGCGGTGCTCTTCAAAAACTAGGTAATATACACCATTTTACATTTTATACGAATCTTGGCAAATTAACCTACTTTCCTTCATTAAAAAGGATTTCCGCAAAGTAACGCCTATTTCTATTAACTATATTTAAAGGGTACTTTTTTATATCAAAAATGATGAAACGAGCAAAACGTTCACCTACTGCCCATAACAAATGCTGTGTCAGCCAGAAAATTTCTGTGTGACACCACACTGTGCCCATCACCCTGAGACATAGGTTCTAAAGTCTCATATGTCCAGTGATTACGCTGGCTCACAGTGCCCTTCAAACCGAAACACAGTAATGTTTGCACACTACTGCTTCACGGCAGAATAACTGGCCCTGGGGTGGTACCTACCTAGACGGATTCCTACATAGGAATCCTACCACCAGTACCTTACTTAGAGTTGCTTTACTTTAATGGATTTTCACAAAGTAACGCCTGATTCTATTAACTATCGATTATAATTTACAACGAACTTTGAAACTTGAAACAAATTGTTAAGAGGAAAACATTGTCCTCCTTCAAATTCTCTTCGTTAGTTTCGTAGATTACGTTCGATGATATCGAATGAAGCGAGCGCAGACATCGATATGTTATCGATAACTTGCTATTGCCCTGGGGTGGTATCTACCTAGACGGATTCCTGCATAGGAATCCTACCACCAGTACTCCAATGAACTGTAATTAGCTCCTTCCAACAAATTAAAATTTCAGGTTAGTTTTTCTGTATTGAGAACCGGTATCTAAACATTTTCGACGTTCATTGGAGCTTCGAAAAGCGTAAATAGTAATATTTTCGAATTTAACTTTCCAGACTGCTTGAATGTTATTGAAAATAAAATAGAAATCTACGGCTGATTACTCTGACTGATTACTAATTTAACTTTAAGATGGGTTTATTTTACTTCTAATAGAGTTTACATCACCTGCGATTTAACATAACTAAGTTCATTAATAACTTCATGCTGATATTTCAAACGTATTTTGAGAGCGTTGTCCTACCCTGATCTAGACGAAGCTCAGCTCTACTCTGTACATTTGGAAAATCACATACAGCCCATGCAGAAATTAAACTTGCGCAGATACAAAAGTATAGTAGCAAAAACAAGACCACAGACAAAAATCTTAAAGTAGTAACTTTAAAACTATTAATATATATTGACATCTTTATCAGTTAATAGAATCAGGCGTTACTTTGCGGAAATCCATTATAATGAAGGAAGGTAAATTACTTTGCTAAGATCCGCATGCAAAATATAAAAATGGTGTATATTACCTAGTTTTTTTTAAGAGCACCGCCCGCGACTCGGCGGCCGTCTGTCGTAGGGTCTATGACGCTTGATAATGCCTCGTTTTGGGGCGAAACACGTGTCGTGTTCTCGACTTCAGTGGTGTATATTATCTAGTGGTAGTATTGTGGTGGTTGGTGGAGGGTACCTGATGGCGGTGTTAGTTTGCTTGTGCACGCTACTGAGGGAGGGCGGGCGGTGCTCTTCAAAAGAACTAGGTAATATACACCATTTTTATATTTTGCATGCGGATCTTAGCAAAGTAATTTACCTTCCTTCATCTTCATCAGTGTCTACCGAACAGCCTCTTTGAATGGAGATGTCTAAGTACCGGTACGCGATTCTAAAATATACATACAGTGCCGCCTTTTTCCTATATAAGGGGTAGGCAAAGGTCACTCACGTAGCCCACTTTTCAACGTCGCTGCCAATTTAGTACGAGTTAAAAAAAATCTCCCATTTCGTTCCCACGAATAGTACAGTGACGGTGTTTCATAGTATCGTGTTATTCTACACGAGTAAAGGCCTCCATACACTACTTTACAACGACACCTCGGTAGGAAAGAGGTAGGCGCTACACTACCCTGCCGGACACCTATTGGCTGGCACATAAAAGTAATACTCAGTTGTTAGAATCAAGCGTTTCTTTGCGGAAATGGTGTATATTACCTAGTTTTCGTTAGTTTCGTTTAGTCTTGTGTCTTGCCTTGTGGTGGTGGCTCAAGAGAATCTACCACCCCACCTCGTCCCGCGCGCGAAGGCACCAGTCGACAGAGGGAAAATTAAAACCCCGATATGGGAAGCAGCATCTTCCCGAACCATCTGAATAAATATACTGCGGTTGCCAGCCCGCGAGATAACGAAATAAAATTTTGGGGAAAGCAAACCTTCTGCAATCTCGGCACGCTCTATTCGAAGGCGTTTGGTGAAGAGAAATTGCACGGAAGTGTAGCAAGATACCCAAATTGAAATAATGCCATAGTCAAGCCCGTCTCAGTTACAATAAAATATAAAAATGTGAGTAAAAAGCTGTGAAAAGGTGTCAAAAATAGATAGAGTCAATACCTTGCTGATGTAATTAATAATTTTAGTATAAAATGTATTCATTTGCCTTTTTTCGTTTGCAGTCTCACAAATAAATGCAATTTATTTACTCTATGTTTCATTTGAAACAGTTCTCGAACAATTTTTTAATCGTTCTTAATTATATGTCCAGCTCCATTTGTATTTCACTCACCGTTTGACAGTCGTAGAGTCAATATCACTTGATAATGCCTCGTTATGAGGTGAAACACGTGTCGTGTTCTCGACTGCAGTGGTGTGTATTGCCTAGTGGTAGTGTTGTAGTGTTGTAGTGGTGGAGGGTATCTGGTGGGTGGTATTCTTGTGCACGCTATTGTGGGAGGGCGGGTGGTGCTCTTCAAAACTAGGTAATACACACCATTTTACATTTTGCATGCGGATCTTAGCAAATTAACTTTCTTTCCTTTACTATAATGGATTTCCGCAAAGTAACGCCTGATTCTATTAACTTGTTACTATTGAATATAATTCATATTTCTAAAAATACTTAGTGATTTTATAACTCTTTCCCTAATTCAGTTCGCTTTACCCATGTGGCTTTTTATGACATATCTAATTACTTATGAGAAGGAACGCAGAAGTACATGTAACATGATTTGATCAACAATTTGTGGAGTTACAAATCGTTCATAATTATATGACCATCATTGTAAATTTTCATACAAGTTACTTAGTAGGATATAGTTGAGCTCTTTTTATGATAGATGATATAAAAGAGGATATTTTATTCATAAAACAATCTTTTATAATAAAATTTCATTATAATACTATTGTTTTAAGGTTACTTTATATTATTTTCACAATTTTTATACGCATGATATAAAGTATTTATGAGAATAACATGATTTTTGCGAATGCGAAAAACTATGAATACGAATGTTAAAAAATATGCGAATATTCGCGAATGCGAATGCGAATACGGATATTCGTTACATCACTAGTCTGTACGAAGAAAAATAGCACCAAGCCGTTTATCCATTTAGGAGTGAAGGTCCGTAAAATATGCGAATATTCGCGAATGCGAATGCGAATACGAATATTCGTTACATCACTAGTCTGTACGAAGAAAAATAGCACCAAGCCGTTTATCCATTTAGGAGTGAAGGTCCGTAAAATATGCGAATATTCGCGAATGCGAATGCGAATACGAATATTCGTTACATCACTAGTCTGTACGAAGAAAAATAGCACCAAGCCGTTTATCCATTTAGGAGTGAAGGTCCGTAAAATATGCGAATATTCGCGAATGCGAATGCGAATACGAATATTCGTTACATCACTAGTCTGTACGAAGAAAAATAGCACCAAGCCGTTTATCCATTTAGGAGTGAAGGTCCGTAAAATATGCGAATATTCGCGAATGCGAATGCGAATACGAATATTCGTTACATCACTAGTCTGTACGAAGAAAAATAGCACCAAGCCGTTTATCCATTTAGGAGTGAAGGTCCGTAAAATATGCGAATATTCGCGAATGCGAATGCGAATACGAATATTCGTTACATCACTAGTCTGTACGAAGAAAAATAGCACCAAGCCGTTTATCCATTTAGGAGTGAAGGTCCGTAAAATCCTTTATTCGTATGTACTAGTCAATAAGTCTTGTAGTTTCGGAGATATCGTGACGAATTAATGGTAAATCTCTATAGAGTTACAAAATTAGAGAATAGGGTCACACTTTTACGAAAAAAAACATAATCCATGCATTACGCACCGTCCATAACACACCATTTTTTACGAATTTAATGCACAATAACTTTGGGACTGGGTGAAAAAGATTTTTTTAACATTACCTTCAGAGCTGATCTCCTAACAGATCGCTATGCGAAAAAGTAATTGCGCGTATAGATCGTAGATTGTTAATTACAATGAGCCGGTTTCTGCATTCCAGGTCTATCCTCGTATTTCGTGTGTAGACAGGTGGTACTTTTACTGGTGGTAGGATTCCTATGCAGGAATCCGTCTAGGTAGGTACCACCCCAGGGCCAGTTATTCTGCCTTGAAGCAGTAGTGTGCAAGCATTACTGTGTTTCGGTTTGAAGGGCACTGTGAGCTAGAGTAATCACTGGGCATATGAGACTTATAAACTTATGTCTCAGGTGATGGACACAGTGTGGTGTCACACAGAAATTTTCTGGGTGACACAGCACTTGTTATGGGCAGACGTTGCACTTACCATCAGGTGAACGTTTTGCACGCTTCATCACTTTATCCAATAAAGACAGCAACAACAGTCTACTGCCAGTCTGAGCCAACCAAGCTCTTCCACGATACGTGTATAATAAATATTCAGTTAGATCTATCAGTAAACTATAAATTAATACAGTGTTTTCTATTCTGTACACAGCACAATATAACAGCTGCCATAATACAGACGTACAGTGAACTCGTGCTCGAAAGTATATTGAGCAATGCACCGCACCTGACCAGCCCGGTTATTCCGCGTTATTCAATTTGAACGGAGCTTCCGGACTAATGTCACGGACATGCGCTGAATAGCAAGTTGGAAGGTAAGAAGGAATATTATTACACTATCGGGGGGGGACATTTATCACGCGCGGTGACACCGGTTCCCGTAATGGTGGTTACTAAGATCATTTTGTACCCGAGTGCTATCGCTCATTGGAAACGTTGGGTAGCGATAAAAGAAATCGATGAACGTCTTTCTTTCAATAGATTTAGTAATAAAGATTGAGAATAGATAACTTTCCAGAATTCTAATAAACTAGTTAATAAGCCGTGGCAGCTCAGGGGCTAGGCGCTCGCTTTAAATTACATAGTACGCGAGCGACCTGGGTTCGATTCCCGGTGCCGGCACCACTAAAATTGTTAATTGCAATTTTAAGTGCTGATTTACCACGTGCTCGGCGGTGAAGGAAAACATCGTGAGGAAACCTGCATGTCTGAGGAATAAATATTTCGAAGACATGTGAAGTCCGCCAACCCGCATTGGAGCAGCCTGGCGGATTCTTCCTAGCTCCAAAACCCTCTCAGAAATGAGAGGAGGCCTGTACTCAATAGTGGGACATTTATAGGCTGAAACTTTACTTTTACTTTATTTTAGTTAATAAACACAGCACAGTTAATAGAATCTGGCTGCACTTCGCGGAAATCCATTATAATAAAGGAAAGAAAGCTAATCTGTTAAGATCCGCATGCAAATTTTAAAATGGTGTATTACCTAGTTACCAGCAGTCGGCGGCTGACTGTGGTAGACACAATATCAATTGATAATGCCTCGTTTTGAGGTGAAACACGTGTCGTGTTTTCGACGTCAGTGGTGTGTATTGCCTAATGGTAGAGTTGTAGTGGTGGAGGATATCTGGAGGCGGTATTTGTTTTACTTGTTCACGCTACTGAGAGATGGCGGGCGAAGTACTTCTAAAAGTAGCTAATACACTCCATTTTAACTTTTGCATGCGGACTTTAACAAATTAACTTTCTTTCCTTTATCTATTCCAATATAATAAAGCTGAAGTTTTTGTCTGAACGCGCTTATCTCAGCAACTGCCAGTAGGATTTGAAGAAATCTTTTTGCATTAGATAACCTAATTCTTGAGGAAGATTATAGAATATTTAACGTCATGCTCACTCTTAGGAGCGATTTCTTTTACTTACTAGTTATAAAAATAGCAGTTAACGTCTCAGCCACTGTTGAATCTCCAGAATATATTTTATAATCTTTGGCTTACACTCAAATTATCCGATTTTGTATGTTTAAAATTACATTGTGTTACTATTAAAAATAACATGTTACAACACGTATACAATAGGTAATTGATATTTTACAGTCGAGTCTCGTCCTTTTGCCAATGCAAAGGTTTTCTGTGTGCGCTGAGCCAACCCCTATTCGACACAGAACTATTTTGTTTTACGTAATTTTGTTTAGCTTTTTTTCATATTAAACTGTATTATGTTCTTGTGCCGAATAAATGTTTTTTCTATTCTTTCTATTCTATTCGATGGTAAGTGCAACGTCTGCCCATAACAAATGATCTCACCGAGAACGTTTCTGTGTGGCACCACATTCCCAGCTACACTAGCTTTCAGTTCCTTTCACACCGAAACACAGCAAAGTTTGCGGTCTACTGCTTAACGACAAGATAATGCCCTGCGGTGTCGCTTACCTAGAAGGATTCCTGCATAGGAATCCTACCACCAGTAAAGTATCGTCAAAGAGCTAAAACTTCTGATATAATAACTGTGGGTTATAAAATGAAAATGTCTAGAAAATAACGATAGAACATTTTTACTAAAAATATAACGTTCGTATCAGCTTGTAGATGCAAAGCGCGAAAACAGATGCGACATGGCGGATCGCATGAATTTGACAAGCCGATGCACGCTCTCATGCAGACACGCTATCTGACGACGCCGGGAATTTTGATTAGACTGTCTACAACGTCATGATAAACTATTTTACAGTATTTTTATATTTATCGGCGCAAGTATGTTCACCATCTTTGAAAATAAGAAAATTAAGAGTTGTAAACTTTATTACTGTGTATTGTAATAATCATTTCATCATTATTGAGATTTATTAAAGCAACAATTAATTAATAATAACACTTGGATAACTATTTATTGTTAAAGTGAACTTGTATTGACTAAATTAAGAATTGTTGTAACTTGTAAATAATCATACGTTGAGATTACCTCAATTATAACACTTCAATCATTTATAAATATTGTGAGACTATTTTAACATTAGTAACATTCATGTTAATTAGTTAAATATAAACTGAGAACCAAATTGTCGGTAATTTAATCTGAGACGCTAGAGGGCGCTAGGTGGTCAATTCTTAAGCCGCCAGCACAGGGCCACTGGGGGCATTCTGGACCACGGAGTACTTTTTAATATATGGAAATAGAGGCTCATCTCGACAGCTAAATAAGCAACAACGTACAACGCCATCTGAATTTGTTTTACGGTACTAATATAAGACAATATCTAACTATAACTACTGTATACATACATTGACTTGTTAAACATATGATTTGTAATAATTAGGAGTAAAAAAGTATGAGCTATTGATTGGTAGCGATTGCTGTTTTTCTTCACTTTATGTACGTGTAAATTTTAAATATTGATAGTTTAATTCCGAAAAACTTTTAAAATACTAAGACTTAAGTAAATTCCTTAAAGCGGCCGGAAAAGTAATAATTAAAACAAGAACAATTAGAAAGTCAAAGAATTTCGTTAAGTGTTGCCAGAATTTCTAAATCATATCTTACCACTAAAATAAATGGCCATAGTAAAGGACTAAATAAGTTGAATAAAAAAGAACAACACTATAGATTTCTGAATATATTGCAATAGTGGCTTTTTTTTATTTTTGAACTATACACTACCTGAGTTTATTTCATTTATTCAAAGGAATTTGTGATCACAAAATTTTGCCAAAAAGTACAAGCGTAATTTAACGACGTGAAAATTATGCAACCATTTTTAGGAGATACTCAATTTGCTGTTAGGCTGCTCTTTTAAAGTTATTTTCTCTATAGTGGTGCCATCTGATACCGTGATATGTAACTAACAAATTATAAGACTGCTAAATCAAAGAGATCTCTACTTTAAATACGTCTGATTGTATATTCTGTTCATCTTAAATTAATACAGTTCTCTAATACCATTTATTTTGTATGAAGATTGAATAGCCTGTTCTGGACCAATCCGTGGAGCAGTGCTGACGTGCTGTTATGAAGTCTGTAACTGTTAGGGTAATCTCGATTTATCACTTTAATATTGAAATGTTTGATTTACTTGAAATAATAAATTAAATTAAACTCGAATTGACCTGCTTTTATTGTTCTTTGGATTGTTTTTAGTCATTTCAATTCATATTCTTATCATTTGCTAGCAAATGTGAGTGATAGTGGAGAACATTACGTCAGCCATATTGACGTCATGCTTTTACAAAATAATTTAGGAACCACTGCTCCGTCATATTCAAGTCGACCGTCCGAATGGACGCCCGCAGCCTCCCTACGGACGGTAATTAGACGACTTAAAATATTTGAGATATTCGAAATCGCGAAAGCACGCAGCGAAAGCTACACAGTCTGAATTTCGAGGTTTTTGTAGGAGTTTATTTATTTATTTATGTTTGGGTCAAACCAAACCTGGCACGCGGGGCCCAGGCCCGTGAGCACAGTATCCGATGAAGCTGTAAAAGCCGAGAAGGCTAACAGCAATTACATCACCGAAAATGTATGTCTGTCGAAACGAGCGCACGTTCACCTGATGGTAAGTGCAACGTCCGCCCACAACAAATGCTGTGTCACCCAGAATATTTCTGTGCGACACCACACTGCGCCCGTCACCATGAGACATAAGTTCTTAAGTCTCAAATGCCCAGTGATTACGCTAGCCCACAGTGCCCTTCAAACCGAAACACAGTAATGTTTGCACACTACTGCTTCACGGTAGAATAACTGGCCCTGGGGTGGTACCTGCCTAGACGGATTCCTGCATAGGAATCCTACCACCGGTACCAAACCAAGAACCATTCAATGTTTTACTAACAACACTGATTGGTACTTCAAATTACACGTAAAACCTGGTCTGAATATGATACACAGCTGTTCCTCAAGGTTTCGACCGCCGATTAAAGAGAAATCACTCAAACCCGCGTGATGTTATGATTTCTTATATTTACGCAAACACTACACATTTAAATGAAACTAATTTTACGGATTTTATCGGGTTTATTTTTTGTTATTTATAACCCGACGTTTCGAGCGCTTTAAAGCACCCATGGTCACGGGGGGACTAAGGTGACAGTAGATGTCCTGATGTCATAGTTAACCCGGAGTACCTTCAGCTTTTAATTATTATTTGTGGTCCGATCTACGCAGAAAGAGCTAACTGTGTCTTGAAAGTGTGATGTTACATAGCTTATAGCCTTCCCCGTTAAATTGGCTATACAACACTTAAATGATTTTTCAATTCGAATCAGTAGCTTCAGGTTTATAATATTAGTATAGATGTCCTCAGCACAACTTAGCGGGAGATATTAGAATTGATATTTTTGTTTTGTTTTTTAAAAAAAAGCTTGAAATACAAATTAATTTAAAAATGTCACACTTTTTTTAATTTACTTTGTATTAGAATTATTATTGTAATTCTCGTGGTGTAAGAACTGACTGATTATTGTATGTAAAAAAAAAGTAAAGTTTCAGCCTTTAAATGTCCCACGGCTGAGCACAGGCTTCCTCTCTGTTATTTCTGAGAGGATTTCGGAGCTAGGAAGAATCCGCGACGCTGCTCCAATGCGGGTTGGCGGACTGCAGTCTTCGAATTTTTTTTTTTATTTCTCAGACATGCAGGTTTCCTCTCGATGTTTTCCTTCACCGCCGAGCACGTGGTAAATCAGCACTTAAAATTGCAATTATCAATTTTAGAGGTGCCGGCACCGGGAATCGAACCCAGGTCACTCGCGTACTATGAAATCTAAAGCGAGCGCCTAGCCCCTGAGCTGCCACGGCTTATTGTATGTAGCGAGGTACAATGTAAATTTAATTAAATGAGTGCCGTGTTCTTCTACAGTCGTTCTAAATGGGTATGGTATGGGAACTTATTAAAATGCATTATGTATCCAATGTCGGGGCAAAACCTTAAATAAATATTATTTATTAGTAAACACAAATCTAACCGCAAGTGTACGCGCGAACACAGAACTCCTAACCACCCCGCGCCCGATGTAAATCGTATTCTTTTTATGTTACGATCAATCAAACTGCACTGTGCACCCAACAGCGCATGGTGGCGCTGGGCTCACCACCTATAACACCAAGTGCATTATATTGTTTTGGTGAAACGTGGACTGTGGCAGTCATCTGTTTTTGCAGTGAGTGCCCAGTCTCTGACTACCCCTTATGGGATACAGTCGTGATCTTATGTATGTATGTATGTACGATCAGAGGGAGGGGGGTTTTACTGGAGATAGTGACGAGACGAGCAAAACGTTCCTGATGGTGAGTGCGACGTCTGCCCATAACAAATGCTTAACATTTCTGTGTAGCACCACACTGCGGCCGAACGCCTGAGATCTTAAGTCTCGTATGCCCAGTGATTTCACTAGCTGTCAGTGCCCTTAAGACAGAAACAGAGTAATGTTTGCACACTACTGCTTCGCGGCAGGATAACCGGCCCTGCGGTGGTACGTACCTAGACGGATTCCAGCATAGGAATCCTACCACTAGCAAGGACATCTTCTTGATGTATTTTTATGTGTTTAATCGTATCTACAAACCTGCTACGAGGTGCCACGTAGAGCCAATCGTGAACCCTTTGCTGGAAGGATTATTTGAACACCCTTACCTGAAACAATGAAAGTATACATGGAACATCAGAATGCAAATACTACCATTCAGTCTGCGTTGCCTAGCAGTCAGAGTACCTGACTCTTAAGCCGCAGGTCATGGGTTCGAATCCCAGTCGGTGCCAACGATAATACACAAAACAAACGTTAAAATAAAATCGCAGGTCTGGTTGCGTTGTGCGTGTGAAATGTATGTCTGTGTGTCGTTTTATTAAAGAAAAATTCGTTTATTACTATTTTAAAAAAAGTTTACAGTCTGAATGCCCCACTGTTGACAAAAGACCTACTCTCATTTCTAAGACAGTTGAAGCCTGGAAGAGTCCGCCACGCTGCTCCAATCCGGCTTGGCGGAATTCACATGTCTTCGAAAAATTTTTATTCCTCTTGTGTGTGATGTTTTCCTTCACCGCTGGGCACGCGGTGAATCGGCAGATTTAAACTTCTGGGTTACAGCAGCTTTCACTGGCAGAACAACTTTAGAGGTGCCGGCCAGAGTGACCGGGTATCGAACACAGGTCGCTCCCGTTCTATGAAACTTAAGGCGAGGCCCCTGAGCTACCACTGCTTTTTTATTATCATACAAAAAAAATCATTTCTGTGATATTATAAGCAGAGTTATTTATAAATACTCTGCAGAGACCAACCAATGTTTTAATTTGGTTTTTCTTACAGAAGGGGGCCACACGTCTGACCTGATGTTAAGTGATCACCGTTGCAAATGAACGTCCGCAATACCAGAGGAATCGCAGGGGCAGAATATGGAGGATTACCGGTGGTAGGATTTCTATGCAGGAATCCGTCTAGGTAAGTACCACCCCAGGGCCAGTTATCCTTCCTTGAAGCAGTTGTGTGCAAACATTACCGTGTTCCGGTTTGAAGGGCTCTGTGATCTAGCGTAATCACTGGGCATATGAGACTTAAGAACTGATGTCTTAGAATGACGGTCGCAGTGTGGTGTCACACAGCATTTGTTATGGGCAGATGTTGCACGTACCATCAGGTGAACGTTTTGCTCGTTTCATCACTTTGTACGAGAAAAAAAATATGCAAATGTGCGTTGCCGATTGTTTCAAATTATTGTAAATTTTTTCTCTCCCACAAATTATTATATACGATTTTTTTAGACAGTATCCAAAAGACGACTCAGCCTAATCTTCGACATGAGTCAAAGATAAGATCAGGACTTGGAGAAATGCTTCACCTCCACGTCTTTTTAATCCACTGAAATGTCATTGATACAGTGGGATAAGTCGCATGAGAGAAAAGTGTCCCTCTTGTTCTAAATGTTTCATTTTGTTGAATGCGATATAAATATAGGTTTTTCGTTCCTTAATACAACAGCTGAAGAGTTTGTATATTTGAACACTCAGTGGTGGCGGCTTTAAAGAATCTGCCATCTCATCTCACCCCGTGTGTGTCGTAAAAGTCGAGAAGGGGAAAATAAAAACCAGAGGATGGACAGCAGCTTCATCCAGCCTCTTCCTGGAATATCTGAATAAAAAAACTGCGGTCGCCAACCCGCCCGCCAATCTTGGGAAGTATGGCAAAATCCCCCCAAAATGAGAGCTACATACTTTTGTGTCAATCTATGGGGGAGATCTATGGAAGTATATACTTTTCTTTATTGCATAAAGTGATGAAACGATCAAAACGTTCACCTGATGGTAAGTGCAACGTCTGCCTATAACAAATGCTGTGTCACCCTGAAAATTTGTGTGTGACACCACACTGTGTCCATCACCCTGAGACATAGGTTCTTAAGTCTCATATGCCCAGTGATTACGCTAGCTCACAGTGCCCTTCAAACCGAAACACAGTAATGTTAGCACACTACTGCTTCACGGTAGAATAACTGGCCCTGGGGTGGTACCTACCTAGACGGACTCCTGCAGCATACTTTTATATCAGATAGCCAATTTATTGAGATGAGTTCTTAACTATAAAACATTATGCTATGACCTTAAACTGTGAATGCTCGGGTCAGCGAGGTACCATGCCGTACGGCTCAATCATGTGGAATCATGTGGTCGGCTTATTTTCTGCGGGTAGTTCTACAGTTATAGAACGACATTTCACCAGGCTTCTAATATTATCAATACTAACATTATAAATGTCATCACTGGCAACACACACTGGTTGTAAACTTTCGTTTTGAGACATTGAGGTATACTCGACGAGAAGATGTAACGCATTTCCCGAACGCTGCCCAGCCGAGTTGAATCCGTCGATTGACCTTTTGGTCGAAGTTGGACCTACCTAGTCGGACACTTTGTCCAAGGGCGCAATTTGTCCTTTGTCCTTGTCAGTGTAGGGGCGTCCCCCCACTACATGGAGCGACGACCTGCACGGTTTTGCGAGAAGTCGATGGATGCAGGTGGCTCAGGACCGTGTTTTGTGGCAATCTATGGGGGAGGCCTATGTTCAACAGTGGACTAAAATAGGCTGAAATTATGATGATGATGATATTATAAATGCGAAAGTAACTCTCTGTCCCTCTGTCTGTTTGTTACCTTTTCACGGCTCAACCGTTGAACAGATCTTGACGAAATTCGGCACAGAGACAGCTTGGATTCTGGAGACGGATATAGGATACTTTTTATTACGGAAAATTAAAAAGTTCTCACGGGCTATTTAAAAAAAATCTACCCACGCGGACAAAGTCACGGGCGTAAGCTAATACTATAATATCCATAAAGTGACCTAGGATGTAACCGAACATAGCATAGTGCGAATTTTACATACGCATGAAAGAAAAAGCACGGAAAAAATTAATAAATAAAAGTAAAAAGAAGGACGCAAAGTAAATGAAATAAAATTAAATAAAAATTTTACTGGTGGTAGGATTCCTATGCAGGATTCCATCTAGGTAGGTACCACACCAGGGCCAGTTATTCTGCCGTGAAGCAGTAGTGTGCAAACATTACTGTGTTTCGGTCTGGAGGGCACTGAGAGCTAGCGTAATCACTGGGCATGTGAGACATAAGAACAGATGTCTACGCAATGTTACGCCACAATTTTCTGGATGCCGCAGCATTTGTTATTGCAGTCGGTGCACTTCCATCAGGTGGGCGATTTAATCATCACGTCATTATAAAAAAAAACATTTTAATTTGTGTCATACATACATACATACATAAGATCACGACTGTATCCCATAAGGGGTAGTCAGAGACTGGGCACTCACTGCAAAAACAGATGTGTGCCACAATCCACGTTTCACCGAAACAATATAATGCACTTGGTGTGATAGGTGGTGAGCCTATCGCCACCATGCGCTGCTGGGTGCACAGTGCAGTTTAATTCCTTACTCGCCTTTTACGAGACACTAATGTTTGCACACTACCTACTGCTTCACGGCAGAATGACGTAAGTTTGTAGCTCTTATTTTGGGGGGATTTTGCCATAGTTGTCATGCTTGGCAGGCTGGTTGGCAACCGCAGTTTATTTATTCAGATGTTCCAGGAAGAGGCTGGATGAAGCTGCTGCCCATCCTCTGCGTTTTATTTTCCCCCCGTCGACTTATACGACAGCCACGATATGAGATGGGGTGGTAGATTCTTTTGAGCGGCCACCACTCAGCAGGTGGATTGTGCTTTTACACAAATGTTGGCTTCGGATCATATTCGTACTTACAACTCGCAGCGTAGTAGTCAAGCACTCTGAACACTTAGCCACGAGGTTGTTATATATGTATAATGAAAAAAAAACTATGACCTCTATCTCACTTTAGTTACAGGATCGATTATGCATCTCTTAGGAGTTTGAGAAACGAGTCGGGAAGGCACGGCACGCCACTTGGCCAAAATAACACCGTTAATAGAATCAGGCCTTACTTTGCAGAAAACACTACCAATAGAAGTAATGTAGTGGTGGAGGGTATCTGGTGGCGGCTCCCGGTGTCGGTATTGGTTTGCTTGTGCACGCTGTTGAGGTAGGGCGGGCGGTGCTCTTCAAAAACAAGGTAATACAAACTAGGTAATCTTAGCAAATTAACTTTCTTTCCTTTACCAAAATAACACCTTCCGTCCGGACCATTTCTCAAGAAATTGAACTTGTTATGTATTCATGAGAAAGTGTAGCAGGCGATATGTTTGCGCATAGTTTTTAAAATTTTAAGCTTGACATAAATTACGTGCAGTAATATGAAATAGGACGCCTCTGAAAGTCATAGCGAGGTTATGTTAATATATCGCAGCATATCCCGAGTGGCGTTCCTTTTTGGAGAATTCCAAATAATCCAGAAATCTACTACTAATAACAATCGCGAACACTGCGACCTGCGCGGTTTGCGGGAAGTCGATGGATGCTGGTGGCTCAGGGCCGTGTTGTGTGGTAATCTATGGGGGAGGCCTATGTTCAACAGTAGACCTTTGATGGGTTTATCATCATCATCATCGTTTATTTATTTATTTTTATTTATTTAATCTTTATTGACTATAATAAAAGTAAAGGTACAATAGGCGGGCTTAATGCTATATGCATTCTATACTAGCCAACCTTTGGGATAGTAGATAAAGTCAATGGCGGTACAATAAGATGACAAAGATATATAAACATATTACACTTAAGAAAAAAATAAATAACATTATCCACATGTACATATCTACATAAATAAAATCAATAAACACATACATAAAACACACACACGTACACGTGTACATATATCTACATGTAGATTCACACATGCACAAATACATAGCTATGATAATACAATGTGTAAGAACCTCTTGTAAAAAGGTATCACTAGATGGCGGCACTATTATGTTCAATCACGCAAGCGTTTGGTGTCCGGCAAAATATAGGATCAGTACAGATAATTGTTAAAGTTTGAGCTTTAAGTAAGTACGCCAAATTAAGTTATGTGAAAAGAGTTGTTTATAATTTTGCTGGTTCTCCCGAAAAATTGAGTAAATTCTACACATTGTGGTAAGAGAAAGACGTTGTATTAACAATATACTTACGGACCCTATGTTTAAAAGTACATTTACTTGTAGGTGTCCTTAAGTCATCAGGAAGTTCGTTCCAAAGTCTAGCAGCTTGGAGAGTAAACGAGTTGGACGTAAACCCAGAACGGTAAAGAGGAATGGAGATATGAAGTTATTAGTAGAACGAAGTTGACGATAATGAAAGTCAGAGAGGAACCGAAATTAACCTTTTAAATATTCAGGAGATGGATCAAAGAGGAGAGAAAAGAGTGCAGAAAAGTCTTATAGTCGTTCTTTGACGTATAGTATACCAATTTAGTTCAGACCGAAATGAAGAAATGTGATCAAATTTACGAAAACAGAAGATAAAGCGAATGTCATTATTAATAAAGCGATCACATATCGGCATAAACAATAACTGGGAAAACGAGAACTTGAATCAGGAAATTTTTGTTTTAATCGGAAGGAAATTTCTAAGTCTGTTAAGGGAGCTAAGCATGGCCGTGACTTTACGACAGATTTCTGCGACTTGAACTGTCCAGCCTAAGATAGTGTCGATGTGGACGCCGAGGCTCTTTACACTTTTACAATATGGTATCACATCAGTAACAGGTGGTATTGACCTCATATATAATTTGGCAAGCTGTCGTGAACTGCCTACAACTCATCATCATTTCAGCCTATCTAGTCCACTGCTGAACATAGGCCACGCCTATAGAATGCAACAAAAATTTGTAGGTCTCATTTTTGGGGTTATGATGATTTTTTTTAATTGGATCATGTGATGAACCGATCAAAACATTCATCTGATGGTAAGTGCAACGTCTGCCCATAGCAAATGCTGTTTCACCCTGAACAATTCTGTGTAACACTACACTGCACACGTCGCCCTGTGACATCAGTTCTTAAGTCTCATATGCCCAGTGATTACACTAGCTCACAGTGCCCTCCAGACCGAAACACAGTAATGTTTGCACACTACTGCTTCACAGCAGAATAACTGGCCCTGGGGTGCCTAAACGGGTTCCTGCATGGGAATCCTACCACCATTGAAATGATAATGATAATGTTATAATGATTTAATTTCGTTTTAACATTATCATACCCTTTAATGATTTTTAAATATATTTTATGTTATTTCTAATCAACGTTAATTTCTTTTAGGACTATGTTTTGTGTTATTTGTTGTGATTCAATAATTATATGTTACTTTACAAATCTACTTGTAATCTATATATATGGATGTCTCAATAAAAATTTGTATTATTCTTTCATTCAAAAGACTGAAATGTTTCTAAGTTATATAGACACTATAAATACATAGCATACATTATTTATTTTAAATGAAACTAATTTTACGGATTTTATCGCGTTGAATTTTTACTATTTTAACCTGACATTTCGAGTGCTTTACAGCACACAGGTCACGGGCGGACTTAGTTGACCCGTTGAAACGTCGGTTTTTAAATAGTAAAAATAAAACGCGATAAAATCCGTAAAATTAGTTTCATTTAAATGTGTAGTACTCGCGTAAATATAAGAAATCATTAAGAATAATTTTTATTAAGAAAGCGGCCCCATTTTTGAACGCCGTCTAAAACATAACCCTTAAGTGAAGCGAACGTGATTCCCTTTTTTCCTTCTTCATATAAATGAATTACGATTACTTAACAAATTAGGGAAAACAAGAAAATGTTCTTAGCGATGACGCCATGTCTCCAATAATAATATATTTCCTGTTCCAAAATGACTGTTACGTATTCGAATAAAACTGACAAGGTTTTATCCTTAAAGAATTGAATAATAATAATATTGTACTTATATTACCATTTATACATACATAGTCACGCCTCCTTCCCATCGGGGTAGGCAGAGAACACATCTTTCCACCTCCTACGATCCTGACACAAACCTTTCGCTTCTTCTACTTTCATTAGTGTTTTCATACATGCTCGTTGGTTGCAGGTGCTTTTGTCGTGGCTCTTCCTTTAAACGACTTCGATCTCATCGTGATACGTTCGCCACGTTACCATTTATAATTTATATAAATGAAATTCTGTTGGTTGCTAGCGCCATTTCTTCTCCAGCTTCTACGCATCCGAATTGGTGGTAAATTAAGATGTTTGAACGTCCTCCCGATAGAATTTAGTGATAAATAACAGACATTACACTTACCATCAGGTGAACGTTTTGCTCGTTTCATCACATTATCCAATAAAAAAAAAACTGATCGAGCCGTGTTTCGGCCCTCACGGATGCCCTCAACTCAGCTTCTTGCGCAGATTGTAAACAGTCCAAGCCGAAGTCCCCTATCGTCCCCTTGCGCTAGTCATCCATAATAAAGGCTTCGGCTAAGCGCCCTCCGCGCTTGACATGTAAAATGCACATGTCGGTGACGGAAGCAGCATTACTAGTGAGAGTGTTTATGATTATCTACAGTCGATTATTCGTTCGATTCGTATTTATAAAGTCGATTTCCGAAAAGTGACGCCTGATTCTATTAACTATAAACGTACAGCTTCATTGATATTTTTAATTTTTTCCGGAGGAAAATATTAAAATATGTCTATTAATATATGTATATAGCATTTCTATTAAATTAAGTATACTGAAGTCCGGTATTGTAAGCGAGTCCTGCCTACAAAAGAAAATTTACCGCTTTCTTAAGCTCTTAAAATTTCTTGAAATACGTGAAGTCGCAAGAGAAATGAATTTTCTTATTCTACTTTTTCCTATCACTATTCAATCGCCGCGAGGTAAAATCGCTCCCTGGGGATAAAGTGACATCGTGGTAATGTCGGCGGAACCGATGTCACGTGCGTGAATAATGCCGCTCAATAATAAAATGATTTTCTTCTCTACCCTCTATTAGTTGAGTATTCGGAGTGTGTCCGGTGTATGAATCTGGAAGCTTCGGTGAAATTTAATGACGCCGCTACCGTGTCCGGGCGGAACAGTTGCGGTGCGTTTACCTTTAAATTAAATTAAAATTACATTCGAAACGATGACAGTACTAAATTTTGCAGTGAGTAAATTTGAAACAGTTTCATGAAGCGCGAGCCTAATGGTTTTAGGTAAAAAAAAGTAAAGTTTCAGCCTATAAATGTCCCACTGCTGAGCACAGGGCTTCTCTCATTTCTGAGAGGGTTTTGGAGCTAGGAAGAATCCGCCACGCATTGGAGATGCGGGCTGGCGGACTGCACATGTCTTCGAAATATTTTTATTTCTTAGACTTGCAGGTTTCCTCACGATGTTTTCCTTCACCGCCGAACACGTGGTTGGGTACAAACTGGAAAACTTAACGTTGCAGTTTTGAATAAAACTTCTTTTACGGATTTTATCGGCTCGGCGTTATGATGCAATGGCATAACTGCAGTGCTGTTATTCTGTCGGTGAAAATAAATTCCTTGCTACTTTAAAGTTAAACTTCAAATCTTGGAGTAGGGAAGTAAGAAAATTAGATGCAAAGCGAACTGAAGGAGAGCGACAAATCGAGGCAAGCACTCATACGAACACGCTATTTGGCAAGCGTCGTGTATCCCAGATGGGTCTCCATAACTTTGGGAAAATTGCAAGCGTTTTCTTGTGCCGTAGTGAGGGTAAATTTTCAGAGATAATGTATACTTACAACTAAGGACGTTGTTCTTGATAAAGACTAAACTGTTATTTCTACTAATTTTCTCTGGATTTAAAATATGGCACAAAAAAAATATCAGCTACCACATACCGAGGTGTCCCAAGAGGCGACTAAGGTATTGTACGGACAGCCTGCTCTCATACTCATACTGTCTCTATACTGCTCCTGGGAACGCAATGTGGAGTAAGAATGACTGTTACCAAAATGGCGGCGACGTAGTTCATCCACCAGTAACGTTTCGTTTCTCACGGAAGCGAAATATGGGCTACGCGTGTGGTCTCTACCTTCCCCTTGCATGGGAAAAAGGCGTGACTGTATGTATGTAGGTACAAAGAAAATAAATTGTAATTTGATTACGATAAAAACAGATAAATTTTTAAATAAAAATAAATTTTAAATATTCGTTGCAAGTTTTAATTCTTGTTTTTCTCTCGGATTCATGTGTATGTATGTGTATATATACTTGTGTATGTGTATCGGTGTATATGTACTCGTATGTATTGTTATAATTATGAATATATATTTTATAGTTTATGTATTGATATTTATAGATTTGGTCATAATTATTTTTTTACTCTCTTATTGTTCGCTGCACCGCCTATCATTTTATGTTTATCTCTACTTTGCCTTGTTGATTGGGAGAGCATGACTTTAGGTATAAAGTCCGCCATATGTACCACAACTGCATCAAAGTTTAAACAAATAAATAACCATGAATTAACAAAAAGATTACTCAATGTACCACTTAACTGCACAGCATATAAACAATTATTAATTAATGATATATTTACTAAGAACAAAAACGAGCTCAGCAACGTAGATACCGTAGTACTCTCTTTTTCTCCGCCCGTTTACCTTTCGTCCTTTTTGTGTCAGAAACGTTTAATTTTGAAACGTTACGGGGGAATGCGTTAAATTCGACACAAAAATAGATTAAATAAAAAACGTGAAACTTTATAGAATCGCATCGGAGATAAATAAAATTACGTTAGACTTTATATCTAAAAATTAATCTTGAATTCGTAGTGGGAGGAAAAACTGTGTGCATAGCAATAGCAAGTTGCATGGGTTTGACACGCGCCTCGTATCCAGATGGGACCTCGTCACTTTCTTAAAGAAAATCTTTTCAAACTTTCTCACGAAGTCGTTAAATCTTTTTTCTTGACAGGGAAAGAAAGTTAATTTAGGAAAATTACTTTCTTTCTCTATTACAGTGGATTTTCGCAAAGTAACGCCTGGTTAGCACACACCGCCGTGTGGTGGCGGCTTAAGAGAACGCACCACCCCATCTAAAATCGTAAAAGTCGACAATGGGAAAATTGAAACCAGAATATGGGCAGCGGCATCTTCCTGGAACACACTGAATTAATAAACTGCGGTTGCCGACCCGCCTGACAAGCGGGGCAAGCGTGGCAACTATGGCAAAATCTCCCAAAATGAGTGCTACAAACTTTTGCGGTTATCTATGGGGGTCTAATGATAGCCTGAAATGATGATTAACGCCTGATTCTATTAACTCTTTTTAATGTTACAGATTCAGCAAATATGACTAAAGAAGACGGCGACAACATAAACAGCTATGGCCTCTGATATTTAAGAAAATATGCAGTTAGAATGTTTTGTGACCTCAAATCGATTAGAGCTTTTAAGGCCAGGTCTATAAATTAAAACTAATTGACGAACCAAAAAGCACTGCCTAAGAAACAACAATATATGCAGATGACACACAAAAGTATACAGTTAACTATTTATGTGCATTTTTTTTTCTTTCCTTTTAATTTTATAATGAATTTTATTTTTATTTTATTGTCGTGTTTATTGAAGGGTTAGGGGCAAATTAATTATAAGACTGTGATGTAGTGTATATGTAATTACGAGTATATAAACTATAAGTAATTATAAGGTTAAATAAGATAGCGTGTGGTACCGGCTCATTAAAAGAATACTACCACACCATCTCATCCAATGGATCTCGTAAAAGGCGAGTAAGGAATTAAACTACACTGTGCACCCAACAGCGCACGGTGGCGATGGGCTCACCACCTATCACACCAAGTGCATTATATTGTTTTGGTGAAACGTGGATTGTGGCAGTCATCTGTTTTTGCAGTGAGTGCCCAGTCTCTGACTACCCCTTATGGGACACAGTCGTGATCTTATGTATGTATGTAAATAATACAATTTATGTTTTCAATTCCTATAAGCGCACGCGCAGCCGCCCGAGTTCCCATAAGTTACGGGTCGGACTGAAAACTAGTGTCCGGTTATCTCGACAATAGCTGAGTTCGATCCATTTCGTGGGCTAATGCCGCAGCACAGATTTAACATTTGGTCACGTTAGTTTTAATTATTTATTTTAGGTTAGTAATAGTTTCTTTTTTTTTTTCTTTTTAAACTGCCTGCGAATAAACAAGTTTCTTTCTTTCTTTCCTTCTTTCTTTTGTTCGGTCAGAGGAATGTCATCATAAAATCGTGGTGCAAACACTGTGACATCTGACAATCGAAATTTGAATTTTTTACGTTGAAATAAAGAAACCAACCTATATACTATATTGCATTGACATCAGCTGCTAACATGCGCCGACAAGCTCAGTGATGATGACACGACTGAGGTAAAACAAGAGCTTGCACATTGTCCATACCGGAATAAAGGTACGGGTAGAAGGATCCGTATTCAAGAAACCACATTCGCCGTGAAGCAGTGGTGTGCAGCTTATGAAAATCTACCACCCCATCTCATCCAGTCGGTGTCGTAAAAGTCGACAGAGGGAAAAACGAAAACTAGGAGATAAGCAACAGGAACCTGGAACATCTGAATAAATAAACTCCAATTGCCAAACCGCCTGCCAAGCGTGGCACCTACGGTTAAATCCTCCAAATACAGCTACATAGCTACGTAGCTAGTGATTGGATTGAAATTATGTAAGTAAGAAAAAATATAATAAAAATAAAAATTTGGAAAAACGTAACAAAAATAATAAATAACCGTGATTACAAAAACACGTTAAAAACAGTCCCGCCATCTTATTATAATTTATTTCAGACACTTTCAAAATATCGAAGCTCCTTCGACCCTCAAAACGGAGGGCTCGTTAATATGAAATTGTATTTTTATTAAAAACGGCGTCCATTTTCTCGTTACCGTTGATTAAGAAACAAAATATTAATGCTGCGAAAATATAAATATCGTGTTGCGAATTAAAACTCGTAAAGTATGAGAGTAATCAAAAAATGTAAATAGGTGATTACTCTGTAAGAGTTTCAATTCTGCTTCTTCGAAATATTGCTTCTTACAACGGAAATCGATTCGACTTTTATGTTTTTGACAGCTACGTAATTGATGATTCGAATGGATTTTAAACTTAGGTCAAATAAAATTACGTTTTCGAATACGAAATTAAAAAAGTTATAATTTACGAGACGACATTTTGCTAACGGCGAAATCTCACAATTATGCGAAGAAACCGAGGTTGGAAAATGAATGTATTTAACCGATCAAAGGTCCCAACGCTTTATATTCCAATGATGTAATCACTGGGCACATGAGAATTAAGAACTGATGTCTCAAGGTGACGGGCGCAGTGTGGTGCATCTCGTTGTTCTGGGTGACACAGCATTTGTTATGGGCAGACGTTGAACTTACCATCAGGTGAACGTTTTGCTCGTCTCGTCACTTTATCCAATAAAAAAAATATATAAATTTTCATTCGTCATTTTTTACAATTTACAACTGTTTCTTAATGAGGTTCTTCCGGCGGAAAAAGGTATCCCCTTTTTTGTAATTTTCTCTAATCTTGTCAAAAATACATTATAAATAAATTTAGAAAGAATATTCTCAAGTAAACCAAAGCATGCTCCATGACAAAATTTTAGTTATGGGCAGACGTTGCATTTACCATTAGGTGATAATTTTGCTCGTTTCGTCACATTCTCATATAAAAAAAAATATTCTGCACAAGCAATCCCGCTAACATACTAATTCGTCAATGACCCGCCAACCACCTGACCTCTGACCTAGAAACTGGGCACCGCAGCCGTTGCGCAGGGTCACGGACGCCCGGTAATTAGGTTCGATCCCACTACGAATGGCGATACTGGGCGATACTTGTACGGTATTTTAGTTTACTACACAAGGTATATTTTTTTAATAGAAGAGGGAGCAAACGGGGTAGGCTACTCTGTTGGTAAGTAAGCACCACATTATCTACAATATCAGATATCGGATCAGTATTCCACAGCATCATACTGGATTTTTACACACCACACTGCGCCCGTCACCCTGAGACATGAGTTCTTAAGTCTCATATGCCGAGTGATTATGCTGGCTCTCAGTGCCCTTCAAACCGAAACACAGTAACGTTTGCACGCTACTGCTTCACGGCAGAATAACTGGCCTTGGGGTGGTACCTACCTAGACGGATTCCTGCGTAGAAATCCTACCACCTGTGAATATATTTAGGTAATATATTTTTAAGCTAAATTTCTTACGGGCGATGAAAGTGGAATTTCGAATTTGTGCAGTTTCTATATAGAATGGAACGAACGGAACGGAATATATATACTCGGCCAGAGAGAGAAAAAGGTAGTGGTATGCTATACTGCGTTGCTGGGCATGTTATTCATCTTAATTCACATAAATAAATGTATTCACTATGTAATTAATTTACAACTGTCTATATACCAAGCAGTTATTTTACAGTGACTAAAATGTTTGATAAATCATATTTTTTTTTTTCTAGCTAAATTCCTAATAAATATAAGAAGATTTACTTCTATCACGTGTAATGAGTTGGACGCGCTTTTTTTAAACAGGGCCAACATACATTCGTCTAAAGTCGTATCCAATATACAGCCCAAGGGGATAATCCAATTGTCCGGGGAGAGCGGTGACAAAAATTCTACACATGGAGGTTAGGTTCATTTAAAAGGGAATTTACGAGACAAAATCGAGTTTCAATACGTTAGAGTACCCGGTGACCACGCGAATATATTGACAGGGATATGTTTTGTTGTAAAATAAAACCGTAATGTGTTTAGAGATGATGGAACGTGTGTTCATTTTTCATTTTTGTATTTTTACAATTTTTTTTCTTTTTTTCATTATGTTTATTTTTTTAGTAACAGTTAAGTTTTTTAATTTTTTTCTGTGTTTTGTACTTTGTCTATGTCCGGTTGCTCGTGAGGTCAAAATGGATCCGACTGAAAACCAGTGCTGTGGGGTACCACAGATTATCACTGAGGCGAGATCCTTTTTGACATTACATCAAAAATTTTGTCTTTTTTTTTACACGATTTTTTGTGATTCTTGTTGATGTTGTGTTAAATAAAGTGGTTTATTTCTTCTTTATTTCTTTCTAATGGTCACACTGAAAGATTAAAGAAATAATTAAATGCCCAATGCTTTAGAGTACGGATCGCGAAGCGTGATGTCACAGGATCAAGCCTGCCATGCGACTATTATCGTGAGTTTCAGCTCCTAACACAAGCTTTAAGACTTTTGAGTGGTCAATATCAACATATGTAAAAGCATTGCCAGAATAAAAAAGAAATAGTAGCGGCTTAAGAGAATCTACCACCCCATCACATCCCGTGGGTGTCGTAAAAGTCGACAGAGGGAAAATTTCAACCATAAGATGGGCAGCAGCATGTTCCTGGAACATCTGAATAAATAAACTGCGGTTGCCAACTCGCCCGCCAAGCGTGGCGACTATGGCACAATCCCTCCAACAGGAGAGATTTTGTGGCAATCAATGGAGAGACCTATGTTCAGCAGTGGACTAGTAATAGGCTGAAATGATGATGAGTGGTAGTAGGATTCCTATGCAGGAATATGTTTGCACACTGCCGCTTCACGGCCAAACAACTGGCACTGCGGTGGCGCCTAGATGGATTCGGTGTCTTTTGTAGTTCGGTTTATCCCAAGTTCACTGTTGATCGTGCATCCATCCTTATAACTTATTTATTTTAATTGAACTCAAAACTTAATCCAACACGTAAAGGTAAGACATACATAACACAAGAAAAAAAATTTGCAAGATTAAATCCTAGCATTCTCGAATCCAATCTCTCAGTAATTAATCTACTTACCCTTGGAAGGTTTATCTAACGACGTATCGTCTAACGAAACGTCCTTAAGGGGACTCCGAGAAAGCTCTGTATATATTTAATTTTAAAAAAGCGTTTAATTTTTTACTATTTATAACCCGACGTTTCGAGCGCTTTACAGCACCCATTGTCACGGGAGGACTGAGGTGACAAACCAGGAACAACTATCTGAGGCCATACACATATTTGTTAGCGCACTAATATTGGCTTCCACAGAGACTCACACCGAAGACTTACGATTCAGCAGGCAGGTGCCACTGTAGTACGCGGCGAATTAAAATCAGTCAAATTATCTTCTAATATCGAGAACATTCTATTAATAACATCTGAATGTAAAAGCTTTCCAACTAGTTGTGTTGGGATCGCGTGCGACACGTGAACGACACGATTTAAGATCTCGTGTTCGTGAGCAAGTCCTTCTTTAGGCAATATATTTCCAGAGCTTATCCAACGAAATAATTGCTAACGTGAGCGGTTTCAAGAAAAACATGGCGACATATATTTAGGGGTCGGCTACTCAACCTTCGTATACAAAGGTCCGAAGTATATCTATGTGAAAGCGACCGCAATATATCTTTTGATCGAATGGGAGATTTAGATATTTATAAAATTATTCCTGACTGAATTTACAAATTCATTCCTGAATGAGTCGGCTCGATTGGCGGTTCGATTTCTGCACGGTACAAATATGTGCGGGTCTAAAGTGCGAGGTGTTTGATTTTTTTTTATTGGATAAAGTGATGAAACGAGCAAAACGTTCACCTGATGGTAAGTGCAACGTCTGCCCATAACAAATGCTGTGTCACCCAGACAATTTCTGTGTGACACCACACTGTGCCCGTCACTCTGAGACATAAGTTCTTAAGTCTCATAAGCGATCACCGCCGCCCATGTACATCCGCAACACCAGGGGAGTCGCGGGTGCGTTGCCGGCCTTTGAGAAAGGATTAGGCTCTTTTCTTGAAGGTCCCTAAGTCATATCGGTCCAGAAAATCGTCGTACGCGGAAGAAAATTCCTCTAAAAGCGCACAGTGGCGGAATGCCAACCATCAAGATGGCATGGATGGAATTTGGTGCAGCGCCGCGATGTACGATGGTGAAACTCAGCGGCAGCAATGATCCGAACAATCCCTCGAAACACTCCCTATAGTAAATACGATAAGAAACGCAAAGGGACGCAACGTCTCTTCGCAAGGCCAGCGGATCAAGCAGATCGGAAAGAACCTGGTAGAGCCGCTCTTCGCTGGACGCGGTCAAATGGAAGGAGCTGGCACTGGGGTGCCCCCACCCAAAGATGAGACCAGTATTCCATGAGAGGCCGAACTTTCGCCTTGTAAAGTTAGCCTTTCCCTCCAGATGACCGCGGAACTGAACGTCACTCAATATGTAAAGGCCAAGGATTCCGATGCTAGCTGAGGAAATAAGGGGGAGTGCACTCAAAATGAGGAGAGACGACAAAGGGTTTCTTTTTAGCGGTAACCGGGCAAACTTGTGTGTTCTTGGGGTTGAAATGGACTAAATTTAGTTTGCCCTCAGTCCGAGATTATGTCTAACAAAATCTCGACTACAGACACAAGTTTGTTCCGGTACTCGTCGACGTGTTCCCGAGAAATATTGCCGCGGCCGGTGTACAAGGCAGTTCTATGCAGAAATCCGTCTAGGTAGGTACCGCCCCAGGGCCAGTTATACTCCCCTGAAGCAGTAGTGTTCAAACATTACTGTGTTTTGGTTTGAAGGGCACTGAGAGCTAGCGTACTCACTGGACCTAGAGTACTCACTGGACCTAGAAACTTAAGAACTGATGTCTCAAGGTGACGGGCGCAGTGTTGTATCACACACAAATGTTCTGCGTGACACTGCATTTGTTATGGGCAGATGTTGCACTTGCCATCAGGTAAACGTTTTGCTCGTTTCGTCAAAAAAAATCAGTGCTGTCGTCTGCATAGCAATGAATGTTGCTTATTTGCAACATATCATTGATATATTTCACACCAGACTTCACATTTTTTATATATTTGCACCTGCCATCATTTTTCTAGTCTCCCAGGGTTGACTGGCAGAGAATGCCTCTAGGCATTAAGTCCGCCCATTGTATTCCTTAGATTAAGGTGTTACAATTACGATTAAATAAATAAATATGCAGAACAAACAAGAGTTGGGGATAGCACGCAGCCTTGTGGAGTCCCTCTGAGACAACGGTTCATATGTCATATGCCCAGTAACTACACTAGTTGCCAGTGCCATTCAGACCGAAACACAATAATGTAAGCACACTACTGCTTTAAAAAAATAACCTACCCGGACGGATTTCATCAATTGTTATTGACAGGCGTTTCAATTGCCATAACTTGTACGACTTGCTTGTCTCGATTTGTTCCATAAAAAAATTATTAAATTTCATTAGCACCGTTTAAAAAAAGTCAAAAAAGTATCTTGTATTGGATCCGATAAATATTAATAAACTGAGCAACAGTTGAAAACAGTAATAATCGACCGCGGTAGCGCAGAACGGGGTCAATCGCTTGACCTGTGCCGTCGCCGACTACCCTCATTACAAGTGGACAACGGGCCAGCTAGAATATACATTATAGAACCGTTTTTTAAAACACGTGTCATTGCAAAATGGAGTAAAGTAGTCTCTACGCATTAAAATAGACAGATAGTGGAGGTTACTTCTGATAAATTTATAACACTGAATAATTATATGGTTACTTAGGCCTATTAAATGTTACATATATAATACTACATATAAAGCGATGTCATGGCGGCTTCAGAGAATCTAACACCCCATCTCATCCCGTGAGTGTCGTAAAAGTCTACCTGGAACATCTGAATAAATAAACTGCGGTTGCCGGCCCACCTGCCAGGTGTAGCAACTATGGAAAAATCCCCCCAAAATGAGGCCTATGTTCAGCAGTGATAGGCTGAAATTATGACGACGAAACTGGGTGCTGTAAAGCGTCCGAAACGTCGGGTAAAAATAGTTCAAAATTAAACGCGATAAAATCCGTAAAAAAGTAGTTTCATTTAAATGTGTAATATTCGCGTAAATAAAAGAAAACATTACGACGAAACGTATTATAAATCTGCTATCGGATATTTCAATATGTTTATGTTGTGGTTTTGATCAAATTTAATATCTACGTAGGTGAAAAATCTGTGAATATCTATATATTTGGCTGCAAATTTCAGTCAAAATTTAGTCATCCCTTTATAACAGTGTGTTTTTTGTGAATTGTCTTCAGAGCAGGAGACAACGTCTAACAAATATTTAAACAAACTGTGCAGACATAACTTTGTTTCGGTTTGAATGGCACTTTAGTATTTATAATACATAAATACTAAAGTAAACCAATGTATCAACAGTTGTCATGTTCCTAAGAGCAGAGCTACGAGTTGGTCTGCTTGTTAGTTTAGACATATGGGATCCCGTTAAAGTTTCGCATCAAGAGGTATTTCCAGAAAGACAGCGGGATCCACATTAACAAGCACATTCGCATGTTCTCGCATTGCCTAAACGGCAAAACCAAGTTATGAACGTTGCACCAGTCTATACTATTTTTAAATAGCATTATTCACCACGTCGTATAATAACAGTCTTCCCGGACCGATACGACTTAGGGACCTTCGCGTTATGGGCAGACGTTGCACTTACCATCAGGTGAACGTTTTGCTCGCCTCGACACATTATCAAAAAAAAGTCATGATTATCCCTTTCTAGGTAAGACGTAATCTGTTTGCCTCAGCACGGACTTGCACAGGCATGGTACGATCCCGCAAAGTACACAGTGAACCTACATTCACGGAATAGTAAATAAATATCTGACATATGTGCTTAACAATTTCCTGAAACATACGAAACATATACAAGTCGAAAATAGTTGTATACTTACTTTAAACCGAAATAAAGACTTCAAAGGAGAATGCAGTTGTTATTTCGCTATCAGAAAAATTCTTATTTCTCGATATTAAAACAATTCTATAAAGAAAAATTGACGTAGACCAACAACTTCAGAAATGTATTATCTTTGAAAGAATTTTCTAGTGTCTTGTTCAAATCTACTTAAGTTATAAATAACTAACTCATTAGCTACAAAACTAAAAGCTATTTTCTTTTCAAACCTTTCTATACGACAATTTAATCAACAAATGAACGGACTTGATCTATCTGTAATTTCTGAAATTATACGTTTAAAAAAGTGTTACGTTTTAAATACAATAGCCCGTGGTGAGGGTTATATATTTGCGACGTTTGTGCAGAGATATCAATATCATAAGAATATTAATCACTTTAATAAAAAACCGATGTTCATAATGTAATACCTGGAACAAGCACAAATGAAAATGGCAGTAACTCTTTCATGGTATACGTTTTACAACAAAATCCCAGAAAGTGTACAAAGTCTTTCAATCAAAAATTTCAAACTATTTATTAAACAAAAACTTTTTAAGAAGGGTTATTATAATATTAACGAATACATGGATGATGATAACCCCTGAGAATGAGGAGATTGCTGCCAAGCTATTTCTACATCTTTATGATACTGCTGTAATTATATATTATTATTAAAATGACTAAAAAAACTCCGCTGGGTTTCTTACAGTTTCTACCCAGGACAGAGGCATTTCTTTGCGAACCAGTCTTAGTGGTTATACTTGTAGGTTTAGACTTCGTCCTAGTGGTTATAGGTTTTTTAAATATACCGTGGGAACTATTTGATTTCCCAGGATAAAGATGCAAGCTATCTGTGTACTATATTTCGTTAATGTCGGTTGCTGGGTTGAACCGTAAAAAGGTAACAAACAGACAGAGGAACAAAGAGAGTTACTTTCGCATTTATAATTTAGTATAGATATGACGTTTATACACCTAATGCAGTGTCAGTAGCACTAAGTAGGTTTAAGCGTTTTCAATTCGGGAATTTTGATGTTAAAGTTTCTGTTCGCCCTTTTACGAATAAAAAAGACGCTACTTTTGAAAAAGTGGAGCAATATCGGCATATCAGTAGTTACGTCGTAGCTGAAGAACTGAGAATTGACCACAAAACATTTTGACCCATTTGAAAAATGCTGGGTACACAAAAAAGCTCGATATATGGGTGCCACATTGACGACCGCGTGGCCTAGTGGTCAGAGTACCTGACTTCTAAGTCGCGGGTCCTGGGTTCGAATCCCAGCCGGAGTCAACACTTGTGCTAAAACATAAATTGTTGGTTTTCGGGTCTGGTTTGTTGTGATTGTCTCCGTGTTTCTGACACTGCATCCTAGCCTACAACCGATCTTATCGCATCAGCGTTACATCGGGCGCGGGTAGGTTGGGACGAGTGAGTGCCTCGGTGTTTGCGCGTACACTTGTGGCACTATAACATCTCCTGCGTAGTTGAAGGCTCTCAACAGTAGTCGGCAGTTGTCACCGTGACCGAAATCGGCTAGGAGAACATCATCATCATCATCATGGGTGCCACACGAGCTCACTGAAAGAAATCTTATGAGAGGTACATTTGCGATTCTTTATTGAGACGATTTAATGAAACCGAACCGTTTTTGAAGAGATTGATAACTGGTGATGAAAAGTGGTTCATGTGCGACAACAACGTGCGAAAAAGGTCACGGTCATAAATTCTAAAAACGTCGTTTTAAATTAAGTATCGTATAAATAGCAGTTTTGATTTAAATTTCGGTATTTATCTTTAAATCACAGACAGACAGTTCAATTTTATTATTGGTATAGATAAAACATCAAACGCTGTGATCGCGTGCCTTAGTAAAACAAAACTGTCGAGCTGAACTGAGACTACTAAAACTTATCTTTCAGCATCATCTCTTATGTTATTTATAAACAAAGTCGGGTTAGTTACACCATTTATAACTCAAGAACGACCTAACCGATCTTACTGGTGTTACATTTGTTGGATTTGTCTTCGCCCCGAATAGCGGCATCACTAATACAACATCGAGAAAATCACTAAAAAAAATATTACGAAGTAAAGTTTCATACTTAAATGTAATTCAGAAATTATAGTCATCTCGTCACATACCGGAACGGGCAGGACAACGCTAGCTGGCTAGTGGAACATATTTGATTATAATTATTCCATATTGTCTTTATAAAACAACATAACACGGTAACAACAGGAACAATTGAAGATTAAAATATGCTTAATATATTATTTATATGCAGCGCCTCACTAGATGGAGCAACGACCTGCACGGTTTTGCCCATCCATAGAATATCCATACATCCGATAACCGTTGGGGAAGAAAGGTTCTCGAGTGGCAACCTCGTATCGGCAAACGCAGCGTAGGGCGCCCTCCCACTAGATGAAGCGACGATCTGCACGGTTTTGCGGGAATTCGATGGATGCAGGTGGCTCAGGAGCGTGTTTTGTGGCATTCTATGGGGGAGGACTATGTTCGACAGTGAACTAAAATAGGCTGATGATGATGATGAATCTAATATAAAAAAATATTGGCAAAATGTCATCTATGCTAAAATACGCCTTGAAAAGCGAACGTCAAGAAAACTTATCAGAAAATATACTAGTAACATAAAGCTTCTCATGAGATACGAGTACGTGTTGTATCGCTCTTTAAACCTACCATAAACGACCGTCTCTGTTTGTAGCACTCGTCGAAGCTGTTTCCAGTATATTGACGAAGTAAGAAGGATTCCCTAACAAAAAAAGGCAATAAACCATCGCCCTTATCTACGCTACAGTGCACTTGATTACCGCAAGGAGCATGATAGGGCCCTGACGTTATCATTTCGCAAATGTTGGAAATAAAGGCTTACTATTTATTTTCTTTCATCGTTATTTTTGTGTTTGTTGGCCAAAGTTAATATAAGATTTCGTCGCTTTTCCTCAAAAATCAAGACCAAGTACCAGTGACTTTGCTCAGTGTGCAAGCTCGGCGGCCAGGTGTTTACTGTCACAGATCCCTTGTGCTCTCTAAAACAAAGATTTGAGAAGAGAAAGAAGGATGGTGGTGAGATTCACCGCTTAAATACCTGTTGGTATGGGTCTTTTTCCTATACATAGTGTGACTCAAGGTGTTATTAGGATTTCTAATTACTAAAACATCTAGAAAAGCTAAAGAGTTATTTGTCTTTAACTCCATTGTAAATTGTATTATATAATTAATGGAGTTAAGGTGTTCTAAAAATGCAATAACTTTATTAGAAGGTAGAAGCTGTTGTGTCGGGTTATAAATAACAAAAATAAACGCGATAAAAATCCGTAAAATTAGTTTCATTTAAATAGTGTAGTGTTCGCGTAAATATAAGAAATCATTATGTATTTATTAATTACGAATATGGCCAGCTGCAACAACGTGTTCCTTCCTCGGTCGATACTTACTACAAGTATCCGAGACAGCATTGAAAAAGTAATGTAGGCGAGTATGAATGACATGTTTATGCTTTATGTTCAACAATGAAAATGTAATTTTTTTACGTAAGTAATATAAATTACTGTAAAACATTACCGTGTTTCGGTTTGAAGAGCACTGATGGCTTGTGTAATTACTGGTGAGATTTAGAACTGATGTCCCATGGTGATGATTGCACTGTTGGTGGTAGTGAAGCAGTAGTGAGAAAAATTTACTGCGTTTCGGTCTGAAGGGCACTGATAGGGAATGTGATTACTGGGCATATGAGACTTAGAACTGATGTCCCATGGTGATGAGTGCACTGTTGGTGGTAGTAAAGCAGTAGTGTGGAAACATTACTGCTTTTCTCCTTCGCGGGAAACGAGACGTGACGGATGGGGAACCACGTCGCCGCCATTTGGTATGAGTCAAAAAAATGTTATACCCCATTGAGTTCACACGAGCAGTATAGGGAGTGATATCATCGCATATGATAGTGTTATTCTGCGCGAATGAAGGCTGGCCGCACAATAGCTTAGCTGCATCTTACGACACCACGACAGGAAAAAAATGTTGGTGCTATTCTACTCTGCCGGATACCTTTTACTACATTGATAATTTTAAAATCGAAGTTATAGAAGTTTACTGGTGGTAGGAATTCCTATGCAGGAATCCGTCTAGGTAGAGGTACCACCCCAGGGCCTGGTTATTCTGCCGTGAAGCAGTAGTGTGCAAACATTACTGTGTTTCGGTTTGAAGGGCACTGTGAGCTAGCGTAATCACTGGGCATATGAGACTTGAGAAGCGATGTCTCAGGGTGACGGGCGCAGTGTATTGTCACACAGAAATGTTCTGGGTGACACAGAATTTGTTATGGGCAGTCGTTGCACTTACCATCAGATGAACGTTTTGCTCGTTTCATCACTTTATCGCCTTAAAACATGTAACACATCGGTTCTAACTCTCAAGTCTATGCAGGAATCCGTCTAGGTAGAAACGACTCCAGTTAGTTTGCCGTGAAGCAGTAGTTTGCAAACATTACTGGGTTTCGGTCTGAAGGGCACTGAGAGCTAGTGTAATAAAGCGCAGTATGGTGCCATATGGAAATATTCTGACACAGCATTTGTTATGGGCAGACGTTGCAGTTACCATCAGGTGAACGTTTTGCACGTCTCGTCTATTTACTAAAAAAACTAGAAACTAATTTTTCCTGATGTCATAGTTAACCCGGAGTGCGTTAACTATGACATCAGGACATCTGTCACCTCAGTCCCCCCGTAACCATGGATGCTATAAAGCGCTCGAAACGTCGGGTTATAAATAATTAAATTAAACGCGATAAAATCCGTAAAATTAGTTTCATTTAAATGTGTAGTGTTCGCGTAATTATAAGAAATCATTATAAAAAAAAACTAGCTTCAATTTCAAGGAATCTCGTAAAAGTTAATTTTTTTTATTTACTTACGAAACGCTATTTAAATATTGTAAGCACAAGGTATGTTACATAGTTAGCAAGACGCACATCGCTGCGGCACAGACTATATCAAACGGACACGCGTATTTCCCGCTCCGAGCACTTATAATGAAATAGTCGACATTACTCAACAGCTGAAAGCATTGTTCTGCCGTCCTTAGAATGTATATACAACGATCTAAAGGTACAGCAGAGAGCGATCTCTTTGCTTTGTTCAAAAATATTAGAAACCGAAGGTAACCTGTGATGTAATCGTGAGAATAATTCTTAAAGTAAAACGACCGGAGCCGTGTGGTGGCGGCTCGTTAAAAGAATACTACCACTCCATCTCATCCAATGGATCTCGTAAAAGGCGAGTAAGGAATTAAACTGCACTGTGCACCTAATAGCGCATGGTGGCGATGGGCTCACCACATATCACACCAAGTGCATTATATTGTTTTGGTGAAACGTGGATTGCGGCAGTCATCTCTTTTGCAGTGAGTGCCCAGTCTCTGACTACCCCTTATGGGATACAGTCGTGATCTTATGTATGTAAAACGACCGCGTCGCCTAGTGGTTAGCGTACCCGACTTCTACGCCGCGGTTCCTGGATTCGAATCCCAGTCGGAGCCGATTTTAGCAAAATACAAATTGTTGGTTTTCGGCTCTGGTTGTATTGGGCATGTGAAATATATGTCGGGTGCAAATGTACTCCGGGTTTTGGAGCCGGGAAATGTCCACGCTGCTCCAATGCTGGTTGGCCTAGTGGTCAGAGTATCTGACTTCTACGCCGCGGGTCTTGGGTTCGAATCCCAGCCGGAGTGTTTCTGACACTGCATCCTAGCCTACCTCCGATCTTATCGGATTTACATCGGGCGCGGCTAGGTTGGGACGAGTGAGTGCCTCTGTGTTTGCGGCACTATAATATCTCCTGCGCAGTTGATGGCTCTCGACAGTATTCGGAAGTTGTCGCCGTGGTCGAAATCGGCTAGGAGAACATCATCATTCGTCAAACATGCATGTTTCCTCACGATGTTTTCCTTCACCGCTAAGCACTGTGGGCACTTAAAATAACAATTTTAGAGATGCCTGCACCGGGGATCGAACGAAGGTCACTCGCGTACTATTACAATTAGGGTGAGCGCCCAACCCCTGAACTACCACGGCTTATACAAACAACACAACCCTAATCACCACACAACCAATCATTTGAATGTTTGCACAAATTTAAAATTTATGTCTGTAAAACGCACCCACGACACGGGAGAAATCCTACTTGTGGGGCCTCTTTTTTTTCATAAAAAAAAAATATTGTCTCCAGTTGGCGTACTTAGAACCCACGGCATAGACCTGAGACTCTCTGGCCAACAGACAAAGCCGTCAGTACCACTAACGTACGATATTACGTAAGCTAAGTCAATACACCGCTTAATTTAGTCTGAATAGTTCGCAAGAAATATCATAAGGCAAAATGTTTCTCTATAAAAGATATAAATTTGCATATTCCGAGAACCGAAGAAACGTTTGGAAGAATTTTAATTAAAATCTCAGACTTTGGGTAAATGTCGAAAGGTTTAGTTAAAGTTTTTTGCTTTATATTATTTGTAATATTATTATAACTACGATATATTCACTTTAAAGTCTAAGCATGAGAATAGACGGTGTGTGAACACATGAGAGTTGCAAGGCTCTGATGTGATCTTACTGTACGGCGACACGTTTGACGGTTCGTCGTCTCAAGGTTACTTGGAGCGGCATCAGCCGAATCAAGCCATTTCAGCCTATCACTACTCCACTGCTGAACATAGGCCTCCCGATTGCCACAAAAGTTTGTAGCTCTCCTTATGGGGTGATATTGTCATAGTCGCCACCCTTGGCAGGCGGGTTGGCAACCGTAGTTTATTTATTCAGATGTTCTAGGAAGTTGCTGCTGCCCATCTTCTGGTTTTAATTTTCCTTCAGTCGACTTTTACGACACCCACGGGATGAGATGGACCACCCCATGTCATCCTACGTACGCACGGTTAGCCGCCACCACAAAGTTCCGAATCAAGAAAATGGAACAATTCTACTGTTGGTGGTAGGATTCCTATGCAGGAATCCGTCTAGGTAGTTACCATCAGGGCCAGTTATTCTGCCGTGAAGCAGTAGTGTGCAAGCATTACTGTGTTTCGGTTTGAAGGGCACTGTGAGCTAGCGTAATCACTGGGCATTTGAGACTTAAGAACTGATGTCTCAGGGTTACGGGCGCAGTATGGTGTCACACAGAAATATTCTGGGTGACACAGCATTTGTTGTGGGCGGACGTTACACTTACCATCAGGAGAACGTTTTGCTCGTTTCGTCACTTTATACTATAAAAAAAAAACTTCACTGTCTTACTTAAACTTATTTAATTAATATACTTTAGTTATCTTTATAGCTTTTAATAAAACTAACTTTACGGATTTTCGAGTCCCTGGGGTCATTCCCCCCGTGACCATGGGTGCTGTAAAGCGCTCGAATCGTCGGGTTATAAATTGTTAAACATTAAACGCGATAAAATTCGTAAAATTAGTTTCATTAAATGTATAATATTCGCGTGAATATAATAAATTACTTTACTATACTTGATATTTCTATAGCTTTTTTTTTTGCTATTAACTTTATAAATATACCTGACAACCACTCAAACTACGCTTAAAAGCTTGTGCTATATGATGGTTAACGACAATAGTCGACTGGCGGGCTCGATCCCGCAGCTCTTATTTCGCAGTCCGTGCCCTAAACCTATTGACTTTTTAGGCTATTGACGCTTCCATTTAATCAAAATAATTCCATTAAATTGACGAAAGTTATTAAAAAAATTAACATACATATCTGCAGTCACGCTTCCTATATATGGGGTAGGTAGAGACTCCGCGAAAAACGAGAAGTGACGGGTGGCGAACCACGTCTCCGCCTTTTTGGTACAAGTTCAGAAAATTCATACTCCCCATTGCGTACCCACAAGAAGTAGTGAGAGCATTGCATATTATAGTATTATCCTGCACAGATGAAGGTCACTCTGTACAATACTTTCTTTTTTAATGATGAAAGTGACGGAACTAGCAGAACGTTCACCTGATCGTAAGTACAACGTCTGCCCATAACAAATGTTGTGTCAACCAGAAAATTTCTGTGTGACACCCCACAGCTCCCGTCTCCCTGAGACGTCAGTTATTAAATCCCATATGCCCAGCGATTACTCTAGCTCTCAGTGCCTTTCAAACCGTAACACAGTAACGTTTCACATTACTGCTTCACGGCAGAATAACTGGCCCTGGGGTGGTACCTACCTAGACGGATTCCTGCATAGGCTCCTACCAGAAAGTCGTTAGTCGCTTCTTACGACTCACTTAAGACAATATATTCAGGATGGTAGGCCATGGTCGGACCAGAGGGACTACTGGGTAGCTTGTGTAAGTACTGTATAGAATTACCATCATCATATTTAGATATAGGAAATAAACTAGTTCCAAAGTTAAATGAAAATACCAAAGGAATCTGTAAAATTATTCAAATACAAAAAAATTAAACTTAAGCTCGTTTCAATATCTCAGTGTTCTTTCATTTGCACCAGCTCAGCGTGGCGATAGTTTAAAAACTTTCCGTCTCCAAAGTGCATACGTAAACAAATTCCGGCGAGTTATAGCAAGCTACGAAGTTAACTGTAAACACGTGGAAGCGTGTAATCTAGAGTAGACTTTCTTTCAGTCACTCGATGCGTAATCTGAACCATCAAAGAGATCGTCGGCTTTTTGATAAGATCTTAGTCCTTTTTTGCCTCTGCATGCGCTTTTGATGTAAAAATATTCTCTATTTTCTTAAAACGTTTTCTCATTTCTTTCGTAATATTTTTACCCACAGATTGTAACATATTATGCGATTTAAACGTTGAAGGAGGGAACGTGTTCACTTTTACGTTTTATTATATGAAAGTGTGTGCAGTGTGCTTGAATTTTACATACATAAAATCACGCCTTATTTCCTTATAAGGGTTAGACAGAGACTACATCTGTAGCCCACTTTTTGCCTGTGCCAATAATATATAATTAATTAATATTTTTTTATTATTATTGGATTAAGTGACGAAACGCGCAAAACATTCACCAGATGGTAAATGCAACTTTTGTCTAAAACAAATGCTGTGTCACCCAGAACATTTCTGTGTGACACCATACTGCGCCCGTCACCTTGAGACATCAGTTCTAATTGTCATATGCCCAGTGATTACACTAGCTCACAGTGCCCTTCAAACCGAAACACAGGAATGTTTGCACACTATTGCTTCACGGCAGAATAACTGGCCCTAGGGTGATACCTACCTAGACGGATTGCTGCATAGGAATCCTACCATCAATAAGAAATAATCTTGTGTAATCTGGTTTTATTTTTTTGATAAGCAAAATATGTTTCATATATCAAGTTTAGTTTTTAAGACGAATGTAACTGAATGGCATAAATTATTGAAGTTACGCTTTTGTTTTGTCAAAGCGGGACCTTTTTACGTATTTTGGGGACAGCGGGACACAGCTTAGCGGGACTGTCCTGCTCAAACCGGTCACGTTACTTATACCTAAATATCCATCTCACCGAATGCGAATGCATAAGCGAAATATCAGAGCACTCGTAGGCAAAGCCCAGAATAGAAAAAACAACAGAAGCTTTTGTGCTATTTCTGTACATAAGACATTTATAATTATGCATGGATTAATATAACATGAACGTATGCAACTTCTGTAATAAATTATTTAAATTTTTTCTTTGGGTTGATTGGCAGAGAATACCACCAGGCCTTAATGCCAATTAGAAGTAAATTTAGTAAAAAAAAACCAACCAGTTCAAAATTAAATTTGTTTAGATAAATTTCAATATTAAATCACACCTATATTAAACCGACGCTGAAACGTTCATTATAAATGTAAATCCGTTGAGGTAAAACTATTCGGGAATATTCTATGCAAACGACGTAAAATTCAGAATGTAGAGTACAGCTACAGTTAATGCGTGTGGGGTACCTAAGCCTAGTATTAACCCCCCAGCGGTGGATTCTTCACCGACGTGATAGTTTGCCGAATGGCCGTAAATTTACCTTTGCTATAAAATTACCGCAGGCGCTAGAAGTTTTCCGGAAGGTCCATAGTGTAATCGCAACGTTTAAAAAAAGCTGAAAACTCTACCGAAAACTAAAAATAAACGACATGTATTTAAAAAATTACCTGATAGTAAAAGCAATGTTTGTCTAAATCAAATGCTCCAGAACATTTCTGTGTGACACTTTACTGCGCCCGTCACCCAGAGACATCAGTTCTTAAGTCTCAAATGCCCAGTGATTACACTAGTTATCAGTGCCTTTCAGACCGAAACGCACACAACTGCTTCACGGCAGAATAACTGGCTCTGGGGTGGTTCCTACATAGACGAATTCCATTCACCAGACAAATTATCAGTACTTCAGTATAACAAGCCGTGTGGTGGCGGCTCGTTAAAAGAATACTACCACTCCATCTCATCCAATGGATCTCGTAAAAGGCGAGTAAGGAATTAAACTGCACTGTGCACCCAACAACGCATGGTGGCGATGGGCTCACCACCTATCACACCAAGTGCATTATATTGTTTTGGTGAAACGTGGATTGTGGCAGTCATCTGCTTTTGCAGTGAGTGCCCAGTCTCTGACTAGCCCTTATGGGATACAGTCTTGATCTTATGTATGTAAAAGACTTGATAAAGTATTTTTTTGACAATGCCTAGATAATTTTAAAGTAGTTTTTTGTTTTAGGCTTATTAGCAAGTTACATCAGCATCTATAAATACCCACTTCAATACAGTCACGTCTTTTTCTTATGTAAGGGGTAGACCTATAACACCAAGTTCATTATATTGTTTTGGTGAAACGTGGATTGTGGCAGTCTGTTTTTGCAGTGAGTGCCCAGTCTCTGACTACCCCTTATGGGATACAGTTCGTGATCTTATGTATGTATTCAGTATAACAATTTAGCCAAGAAAAATGTGGACAATCGCGTAATTTAACAAGCAGGGAGCGAAAAGCCTCCTAAAATCATAAGACGAGATAAAATAGCAATGTATTTCGTTACTCAGGCCTATTCACGAGTCGTATGGCTAATGAGATGTAGCGAAAGCTCCTAAATTGAACGCTTATATCGCTGGATAAGAAAGGCTGTTTTATTATAACTGTCAAATGTTTTGGCAAGAATGTTACAGTTGGATGCTGTAACATCTTCAAGAAAACGTAACGAGAATGTGGTTAAGTTGATAATTAATTTACTAATTACCAAATAATACGACATATGTTTCAAGTTAAGTATAATTAAGGTATTATTATAATATTAAGTATAATTAAGGAATTAGATAGAAGGATAATTACGTATAATTTTATGTTTTATTAGTATAATAACATTTTATTATTAACAAAAACATTACTGTATTTCTAAATAAGAAAAAGACTTAAAATTTAACCAGATAAAAAATGCTGGCCAAATCGCCGCCGTCTGTGGACAGCGTGCCAAGCAAGCTTGTCGAGTTGCCATGCTTTATCGCGAAACTGATTCGCTGGCCAAAGTACGAGCCAGTTCCGGCGTCTCGCGTCTCGCGTCTGGTCCCCATGGCCCGAGTGTCTCACAAATATATCATCATCATCATTTCAGCCTATCACTAGTCCACTGCTGAACATAGGCCTCCCCCAAAGATTGCTACAAAAGTTTGTAGCTCTCATTGTGGGGGGGAATTTTGCCATAGTTGCCGTGCTCGGCAGGCGGGTTGGCAACCGGAGTGTATTTATTCTGATGTTCCAGGAAGATGCTGCTGCCCACCTTCTGGTTTTAATTTTCCCTCTGTCGACTTTACGACGTCCACGGGCAGAGATGGGGTGGTAGATTCTCTTAAGCCGCTACCACACGATATATTTACTGAGTTTTACTGTGTCACTTTGATGCTAGACGCTCTCATATCATAGTCAATTCGAGCTACTAACGAATTAATTAAAAGCTGAAGGAGGCCTGGTACAAATTATTATTGGTAACTAGCTGCTGCCCGCGACTTTGTCCGCGTGGATATAGGTTTTTCTAATATCCTGTGGGACTTTGATTACACTAGTTCTCAGTGCCTTTCAGACCGAAACACACACAACTGCTTCAAGGCAGAATAACGGGCTCTGGGGTGGTTCCTACCTAGACGAATTCCATCCACCAGTGAAATTATCAGTACTTCAGTATAACAAGCCGTGTGGTGGCGGCTCGTTAAAAGAATACTAACACTCCATCTCATCCAATGGATCTCGTAAAAGGCGAGTAAGGAATTAAACTGCCCTATGCACCCAACAACGCATGGTGGCGATGGGCTCACACCAAGTGCATTATATATGCTGTGGGACTTTGATTTTTCGTGACAAAAACTTTATTCTATGTCCGTCTCCAGCATGCAAGCTATCTATCTATGTGCCGAATTTCGTCAAGATTGGTTTATCTGTTTTAACAGTGAAAAGGTAATAAACAGACAGAGGGACAGAGAGAGTTACTTTCGCATTTATAATATTAGTATTGATTCACTTCTGTCACGTGTATTGAGTTGCAAGCGTATTTTTATTTTGTTTTTCAACAAGAATGCCGCACACTAAGATTTCATCAGTATCGTTAGAGCATTTAATGGACACATCAGAGACAGGTACCGATAGAGGGAGATGGACTTACTTTCGCATTTATAATATTAGTATTCATATTTCGCCAAAACTTCGACTCACTATCTTCTATATTTGTCGGGTCGCGGGTTCGATTCCCGCACGGAACAAATATTTGTATGGCCTACAAATACTCGTAGTTGTTCCGGGTCTGGGTGTTTGTGCATGTGGAATTTATGTCTGTAAAACGCACCCACGACACAGGAGAAATCCTGCTGTGGGGCATCGTTTTTTAAAATAAGAAACAAAAACTATCACGTTTTCTCACTTACAATAAACTGATAAAAGAGAAAAGAAAAGAAAAAGAAAGGAAATCTTTTCTTTTCTTATAAAATGATAACACAATTTTCTTCAAATTATAAATCACTAAAACTCAGATATATTTGCATGAGGCTCAATTTACATTGCCGCGGAACGGAAGGAACAGAAGCGTAAATTTCGCATGGACTCCACAGAAGGCTCCCACTTTAGCTAGAAAAATCCACGAGAATGCGAAAGAAGTCGCGCCTCTTTTTTGACTCTTATCCAGTTTGTACCTTACACAATGGATATAAAATTCATTATACTATATGCGATTGTACGCAATGTAAATTGAGCCTAATCTAAGCTTAGTTGATCCCATTACACTATGAAATAAAAATAATGACTACGCTGAAGTTTTTAAGTCGATACATACATACGCGTTTTTCCTATATAAGGGATAGCCTGCCGTAGAACAGGCACGTTTTTTTATAAGAGAGGGGGCAAACGAGCAAGTGGCTCACTTGATGGTAAGTGATCACCACCGCCCATGAACAACCGCAATACCAGAGGAATCGCTAGTGCGTTGCCGGCCTTTGAGGAAGGAATAGGCATAAAGGTCATTTATGAATTCGTATAACATTTCTCGCCGTGCGACGGCAGCTAAAGAGCATCTACCCCCCCATCTCATCCCGTGGGTTTCGTAAAAGTCGTCAGATGGAAATTGAAAAACAGGAGATGGGCAGCAGCGTCTTCCTTGAACATCTGAATAAATAAACTACGGTTTCCAACTAAGGAAAAACCCCTCCAAAACGACAGCTACAAACTTTTGTGGCAATGTATGGGGGAGGTATATGTTCAGTAGTAGCGATAGGCTGTAATGATGATAACTCTTGGTATACATCTGCAGTTATATTAAAATATATATGAAAATGTTACGAACGTATACAGAACATAATTTACCTTTAATCAAAAAAGTGTTCATAATATTAAGTCAGATGTGAACCCAAGCTTGAAATGCCAGTTACCCAACTTTAACTATGAATATTGTGAACCGTTTTAACCAACTACAAAAAAGGTGGTATGCTGACTGCGCAGCAGCGCGGGTATTGGGTTGGAATCCAATCTAGAGCCAACATTTGTGCAAACAACACAATTTCGAGTTAGGTTGTGTTGTGACTGTCCCCGTGTCTTTGACACTGCATCGCAGACTGCTTCCGATGTTATGTATTCTTCCATCGTATTGGAATCTCATTACAATTTTAAAGTCGTTCTTTTTCTGCCGTTCGGATAATAAGGTATCAATTTCAAAACAAACTAATTCTAAATTTATTCTAACTAGCTAACTTATACAATTTTTTCGCACTCATCTTCACATCATGATTCACATCACATGGTTCACATCATGAACAGATGGCGCCATCTGCTTTCTTTAAGGAATGTAAACAACTCCAACCGGCCGCTTTCGTGCATTTAGTTGAACAAATTGTCAGTAGATGGCGCCTTCTACAATTATATTAATTAATTAAATCATTTTAATATATTTTTTAACAAAAACATTAATTTTAAGACATTTACTTATTTTTCGTCATTAGAGGGGAAAATAATCTCCAAAATGACGTATCAAACAATCATTTTGAAAAAAAAATCGGATTATATCGACATGCCCGGACTGGCATTTTATGGGAACAGACAAGCCTAAATGTAATTATTACAATTGACTTTTGACCGTGCGACGGCGACCTTGCGTGTTGCCCTCGGATCACTGTGCCGCGTACTACATTGGTTTTGATCCCATATCGTCGTGTATTTAGTAATAGATATTTAATATCAATCCTATTCAATGGATTTATTGACTTTATTCAGCTAACTTTATTTATTATTTATTATACTATTTATTGCAGACATTAAAGAATAAAAAATGCAATAATATGGAAACTAAATATGTACAACCGGTGGCCTTATCGCTAAACAGCGATCTCTTCCAGGCAAACCTTCGGTAAAGGAGATTTATTAACAGAAAAAGGACGGAGGTGTGCACACAAGATATAAGTAAATGGTAGAAAAAAAACATATACAGTAAATAAAAATACTAAATAATTTTACGGATTTCATCGCGTTTAAATTAAACTATTCATAACCCAACGTTTCTGCCGCTTTGGTCCATTGTCACGGGAGGACTGACAAGCTTAATATTTGATTTTACACATACAATTACAGATGACCAGAATTCCACTACAAGACTTTAAGATATAATAAGCTGATACTGCATAGATCAGACCAAAACGTCCGAAACGTCGGATTGTAAGTAGTTAACATAAACTTATTATATAAGAAATCATTATTTACTGTTTAATAGGAGAAAAGACCCGGGACGACGTGCAGCGTCGGCCCATAACAAATACTGTATCGTCCAGACCATTGCTGTGGCATCACACTGCGCCCGTCCCCGTCCCCAACATCAGCTCTTAATCTGCCCAGTAATTACACTAGCTCTCAATGACCTTCAGACCGAAACACAGTAATGAGAAACCCTGCGGTTGTACCTACCTAAACGGATTCCTGCATAGATAGGTATCCTACCACCAGTAGAATATGTTGTAGACAGTTAAACAAATCAAAAATTGTGTTCTAGGTACGTGGTACCTTACTAATCTATTTTTATTATCTTTGTTAACCCATCGCCACCAGCAACTTAAAAAAAAAACATTTAAATACTAATTAAAAGTACATTTTTTCTTTATCAAATTCAATTTAGAAAGAAATCCTCAGTCCTCGGAACGAACGACAAGAAATCCCCTGAGTTGTCGTATCTTATTTTTAATTAATTAATTAACTAAATGCAAAACATTTACTTTTCAGTTTTTATAATGTTTTCCTGGCTTATTTTCTAACCCGGCGACAACCTTCAAATACCTTACTTTCGGAAGCTATTCACTTTTTTCTGAGATAGTGGCGAAACGAGCAAATCGTTCAGCTGATGGTAAGTGGTTAGTCTGTGTCACCCATAACATTTCTGAGTGACACCACACTGCGATAATCACCTTGAGTCATCAGTTCTTAAGTCTCATAAAGTGCAATTGCTCAGGAGAAATTATGCCAAACATGTACGAGCAAATACGTAGACGCTTTGGACCTTCCCGCCGCAGTGTAGAAACATGAACAATCATAATACAACCAAACCCGAAAATCAGTAATTTTATTTTGCGCAAATATCTCCGGCTGGGATTCGATACCAGGACCCAAAGCGTAATAGATACTCTGACCATTAAGGCACGTGGTCCTCACGGGTCATTTCACTGTATTTTTTACACGATTAACCAAGTACTACATGAATATTTCTTTCATCGTATATTTCCCCTAGCGTGATAAAACATATGTACAGGGGATTAGCCATCCGTACTGTCCGCCCTCTCATGAAAATATGATCACGCTCGATGCTGCCCGATTGAGATAAGGCAACTTACGCAAATAAGGTTGTCCAAGTCAATGAACTAGCTATAAATAAATTAAGATCCTAAAGCGGATAAAGATAGGACAGACAACATCCATATACGAGAAAGAGACATAAATTTCGATCTAATTCTCATGCAAGTTTTCATCATGATGAAGCCGTGCAAGTACGTCGTCGCTCCATCTAGTGCGGCTCGCCTTAAACTGCATTTGACGGTACGAGGTGGCCACACGAGAACTTTTCTTCCCCAACGGTTACCGAATCTAGGAACTGCATGGCTGGCCAATTACCGCTACAGCTTCTGATCCTTCCTGATTAATTCATCTAGCATTATTTCTGTAGCAACATCTATGTCGCCCCTTGAGAAGTTTAAGAAATATCTCGTGTCTGACATCGCGCTATTAAAGTTTTTGAGAAGTGAACTACATGTACAACATTTAAAGATTACTGGTAGGAGGAGACGTCCTCCACAGATCAGACCGTCCGATCTGGCGGATGGCCCTTTTCCCTTGGCAATGTCATCCGCCAAGTTAAAATTTAAAATGTAAAATATCAATTTAGAATAAATTAAACTTAATGGTAATTTCGAAACACGAACACGAAACGTACGAAAACAAAGTTAAAGAAGTTATTACCAAAGCGATAATTAAAAACACTAGGAATGCCTTAACAATTGAAACTGAAGGAGGAATGGCTTTAAAAGTTACTCGCTGGGAGAGAATAAATTTAAAAGGATTCTGAATAAAAAAAACGTTAGAATTGCGATAAAAGTTTTCAGTTTCCTCAAACAAGAGTTTTTCAGTTTTCGGCGTTTATTATAAAGAACTTTTTAAAAGTCGGAAAAATCTTCATGATTAAAAAGTTTTAGCGCAACTTTTTTTCAATTGTCGAGATTGCTAGAATCCATTATTTTACTTTTGCGGAAGTAAGTTTGCACGGATTTTGTATTTATAATAAAATAATATTTATCTATACACATAAATATACATGCATGTCATACATAAAATAAATAGTCTTTCTATACACTTGGTTTAAATTAAACTATTTTTACGGATTTTATCGCGTTTAATTTTGTACTATTTATAACCCGACGTTTCGAGCGCTTTACAGCACCCATTGTCACGGGAGCACTAAGGAGACCTGATGGGAAGTGAGACATCAGCTTTAAGTTTCATATACCCATTATTTAGACTAGCTGTTAGTGCCCTTCAAACAGTAATGAAAAAGTAATGTTTGCACACTACTGCTTCACGGCAGAATAACTGACCCTGGTGTCGTACCGGCCTACACAGATTCCTGCATAGGAATCCTACCGCCAGTGAGTCCAGATTTCCGTCTTCCGGTGAGTTAATGGATGATCACTGACCTTCTCTCTATGCCAGTGAGCTAGTAAGTAGGATATATTTTTTGTTAATATCAAAGATAAGTCTCCAAAGCTACGATTTTCTTGAGGCGGCTGATAGTAATTTGATGCGTGAAATCGAAGTTTCAGCTGAACGAAGCTCATTGAGAGACAAAGACAAAAAAAAATTGACCTTGTCAATAGCTGTTGGGACAGTCAAACAATCTCTTAAAATCCTTTCAATCAAACACAGAAAATCAATGTTTCTCATATAAGACGACGTAACTCTGATACAAATCAATCAGATAAACAACACATTAAAAATAATACAGATAAAAAATATTTAAAGCGAGCAGGCACTAGTGATGTTCGTGCTACCGGAACATTAGAGGCCTGACGGATTAATAGCGGTTAACGGGGGTCGAACCGGTTTACAAGCAATGTTACATAGCGTATTGACGATTTACTGATTCCTATAGACACTCTTACTGCACTGTAATGACGTGAGTAAATTATTTTTTATTTATTTAAACTTTATTGATTCCCCTTAAAGGATACAATGGGCGGACTTATTCCCAGTTGGCATTCTCTGCCAGTCAACCCAAGGCGTAGCGAAACAATGTGGCAGGTGTAAAATTTAAAAAAACTAAATATTTGTACCTTAAAAGCTACTAATAAACATGAAATACAATTTTAAAAAAATACTTAAAATACATATAAATACATAGCAATATATAATTATGATAAATAAACAATGATACATAAATATGTGCATACATATAAACTAACATACATACACACATACGTATACAGAAATACACGTGGGGGTTCGACATAAATTTGTAACTTCTTCAAGCAGATCTTATATTGAGCTTTTTTAATGTCATCGGTCAAGGAGTTGTGATATTCAGTTTCAAACAACAATCAGCTACAAAATTTGATGATGTGTCTACCGTTGGAAAACATAAAAGCGTAAGAAAATTGTTCACGAATAGCGGGTGGTCTGTAGTAGAATAGTTAGTTAGTAGTTAGAGGAGTTCCAGAGCAGAAAAGAAATTAGTTATTCTTAAAACAGTATTTATGAAATAAAGAAACGTGAATCGATTGCGGTCGGCAGTGGCTAAGCGATTGGCTTCCGCGCTGCGGATCGTGGGTTAGTTTCCTGCCCGGAACATGGGCAAGGGAATGATTGTATAAAAAAGTAAAGTAACAGCCTATAAATGTCCCACTACTGAGCACAGGCCTCCTCTCATTTCCGAGAGGGTTTTGGAGCGAGGAAGAATCCGTCACGCTGCTCCAATGCGGTCTGCGGGTCTTCGAAAATTTTTTTATTTCTCAGACATGCCGGTTTCCTCACGATGTTTTCCTTCACCGCCGAGCACGTGGTAAATCAGCACTTTTTTTATTGGATAGGACGACGAAACGAGCAAAACGTTCACCTGATGTAAAGTGCAACGTCTACCCATAACAAATGCTGTCACCAAGTTTCTGTGTGACACTACACTGCGCCCGTCACCCTGAGACATCAGTTCTTAAGACTCATATCCCCAGTGATTACGATAGCTCACAGTGCCCTTCAAACCGAAACACAGTAATGTTTGCACACTACTGCTTCACGGCAGGGTAACTGCCCCTGGGGTGGTACCTACCTAGACGGATTTTAGTGATGCCAGCACCGGGAATAGAAACCAGGCCACTCGCGTACTATGGCATTTAAAGGGACCGCCTGGCCCCAAACCGTGGCCATTTGTATGGCCTAAAGTATCTGTCCCGGATCGAGGCGTTGTTTATGTCAAATGCACCAGCATTATGGGAGAAATCCTAGTGGGGCAACGTTTATTTGATAAAAAAGATTTTGTCAGTAGCTACGATTCAATAGAAATTATTTTTACTGGTTGACACTGGACTGCAGCAACGAAAATAAACATACATACATAAGATCACGACTGTATCCCATAAGGGGTAGTCAGCGACTGGGCACTCACCGCGAAAACAGATGACTGCCACAATCCACGTTTTACCAAAACAATATAATGTACTTGGTGTGATAGGTGGTGAGCCCATCGCCACCATGCGTTGTTAGGTGCACAATGCAGTTTAATTCCTTACTCGCCTTTTACGAGATCCATTGGATGAGATGGAGTGGTAGTATTCTTTTAACGAGCCGCCACCACACTGCCAACGAAAATGAAATGAAAATTCTTTATTTTTCGAAATATAAATTTCGTTTGTCAAACGTCATTTCTTTACAATCCAGGGGCCCGCGTGCCAGGTTAGGTTTGACCCAAACATAAATAAATAAATAAACTGCTACAAAAACCTTAAAATTCGGACTGTGTCGCGTTCGCTGCGTGCTTTCGCGATTTCGTCTAATGGCCGTCCCAGGGAGGCTGCGGGCCTCCATTCGGACTGTCGATTTTCATGTCGGTAATTCTGGGCGGTGAGAACCGCCCTGGAACACGGGTGAATCGAATGTATGCGGTGTGATTATTGACTACTGCGCGCCGCTCTCTACGGCGGTCGCGCGTCCTGGTGCGTGTTATATTAAAGCTATTGACTGTGTTTCAAAGCGGACGGCCCGCCACAAGATGCCGCCGTAAGCAGCGGTATTAAAGCGAGCATAACATTCTCAAATCTACCAAACAAACTAACATTGCTAAGATTATTGTCCTTTACTTTGCAGGCGTCACTCAATCATCGCAGGGTTATTCTACAGCTCCGACCGCGTGATCGAAGTACCTGAATTCTACAGGACCTGGGTTCTAATCCCAGTCGCTGCCAGCATTTGTACAAGCAAGAATTGTTCGTTTTCGGGTCTGTTTCGATTGTGTTTGTTCTTGTGTCTTCGATACTGCGTCCTAGGCTACCTCCGATGTTATCGTATGAGCGTTACATCGGGCGCGGGTAGGTTGAGACGAGTGTGTGCCTGTGCTTGTGCGTACAATTGTGACACTAATAATATCGCGCACAGTTGATAGCTTCCTCGAATTAATCGATTCGCTGTCTCAGAAAAATAATGTAACATTGCCCCAAAGCAAAATTTATAAATTTGTTTTTTTTAGAGTTTAATTTGTTAAATGGCGTCAACTTCCAAACGTTTAGCGCATAAATGTCCCACACAAAGTTCCGTGCTCCGAGTAAACAGCGAAGTTCGCTGTTGTGTTTGTCTGTTGCAAACGAACATTGAACTCAAACAGAAACTCATTAGTTCGAATAAATATAAATAAACACAGTCACATGTGCACATTGCGGTGGAACGCTGCTTACATATTTACAAGATGCCCCTGTCATTGTGATATTGTTGAAGTAAACAACCGCAGTGCAGGATATTTCTCCGTTAAGCAGTAGTGTGCTGACAAAATACTGCGATTTAAGACTACTTACTGACGGCAAAGTAATTGCCATTGCGGTGGTACATACTCAGACGGATTCCTATTGTAGCACGTCGTCGTTTCAGCCTATTAATAGTCCACTGCTGAACATGGTCCTCCCCCATAGATTGCCACAAAAGTTTGTAGCTCTCGTTTTGGGGGCATTTTGCACATAGTTGCAACGCTTGGCAGACGGGTTGGCAACCGCAGTTTATTTATTCAGTTGTTCCAAAAAGGTGCTGCTGCCCATCTCCTGGTTTTAGTTTTCCCTCTGTCAACTTTTACGACACCCACGGGATGAGATGGAGTGGTAGATTCTCCTTAGCCGTGTGGTAGCGGCTTAAGAGAATCTACCACCCCATCTCATCCCGTGGGTGTCGTAGAAGTCGATGCCAACCTGCTGTGGCAAAAATCACCCCCCCCCCCCCCCCCCCGCCCCCATTAAAGCTACAAACTTCGGGCGGCCTCTGTACAGGAGTGGACTAGTGAAAGCTGAAATGAGGATGGTGATGAATATCACGTCAATTTTTTTTTCACTTTTTTTTTATTTGATAAAGTGTTGAGCTGAGAATAGCAAATGCTGTGTCACCCAAAAAATTTCTGTGTGACACTACACTTCATATGCCCAGTGGCTACACTAGATCACAGTGCCCTTCAGACCGTAACACAGTAATGTTTGCACACTACTGCCTCACGGCAGAATAACTGGCCCTGGGGTGGTACCTACCTAGACGGATTCCTGCATAGGAATCCTACCACCAGTAAAGTGTGATAACTATGGCAAAATCCTCCCAAAATGAAAGCCACAAACTTTAGCAATCTATGGGGGAGGCCTATGTTCAGCAGTGGACTAGTGATAGGCTGAAATTATGATATATCACCTCAAATTGCAACAAGCAACAGCTTACAAAAGCAGGATCCGTCTTCGTAATAATTATAAATGAATGTAATAGTAGGAGTCAAGATCTACTCCCCACTGCGTTCCCTCGAGCAGTACATTGCCAGCATTGCATATTATGGTGTTATTCTGCACGAATAAGGGCTGTAATAAGGAATAATAAGGATAATAATAATAATAATAATAAGGAATTAAACTGCACTGTGCACCCAACAGCGCATGGTGGCGATGGGCTCACCACCTATCACACCAAGTGCATTATATTGTTTTGGTGAAACGTAGATTGTGGCAATCATCTGTTTTTGCAGTCAGTGCCCAGTCTCTGACTACCCCTTATGGGATACAGTCGTGATCTTATGTATGTATGTATAAGGGCTGTCCGTACAATACCTTAGTCGCCTTAGTACCTCGGTAGGAAAGAGGTAGGTGCTATTCCACTCTGCCGGACCCCTATCAGCTAGCGCCATTGTTGATATAAACACTTTACCTGGAACAAGGAGATAAAAATCATTAGCGATATAACTTCAAACAAACATAACCCAAAAGCTAGTAGAATAGTAATCCCAGATAATCCCTAACTTAATACCAGCGTTCCAACTTTTTCGCTTCTCGTTCGGAAGCGGGAAAAGCTTATTATAATTCTGATATTAAAAAAAATTTCTTCGAATAGACCGCATATCTCTTTGTGATGCAAAATATTTTCTACGACTACCTTAATTATGTATGTAATATTCTGTTTTTGTGTATTTTACGTTTCATTATCCATGTATTAATGTAAAACACATTTGTATGTAATTTCTCATGTAAGTGAATTAATTTCTTATGGGAAATAAATAAATTCTTAACCTCTCTCTAATATGATCATCGCTTAGGTGTCACCCACTAATCTTGATACATTAGAAAAAATATCTCTTGTGTATTTTATGTTGGGATTTCTTTAGACTGATTATTAAAACTCAATTTCGTCTTGGAGGTGTTGTAAAAGTCGACGGACCGTCGAGAAACACAGTAATGTTTGCACACTATTTCTTCACGGCAGAATATCTGGTCCTGGGGTGGTACCTACCTAGACGGATTCCTGCATTGCAGATTCCTATAATCATTTCCAAAATAATAGAACTTTCATAGCTTAGTTATACAAATACAAATAAAAAAAAATGATTAAAAAGTTTACTATTTTTTTTTCCTAAATTTCCTAAAAGATTTTTTTCAATTTTTTTGGAAAAAAAACAAATTTTCTTAAAAAAAAAACGGTGGCAACCCTATCCACGACAATATTCGAATGGCGGGTCCGATCCTGTCACGTCATGTTACGACGTACTGTAATCCATTAGACTATTGGCGATGAATACCGTATTTGTGTCAGGGTAGGGACGTGACAAATTCGATTTTCATATTGTAGTTAGGGAATACGTCACCCCTTATTATCCTGTATGCATCATAAGGTCGGCTAACGAGAATTTTTAAAAAAACTCTCACGGTCACCGACTGATAGATATAACCTTAATTAAATACTAAAGTAAAAGTCCGAAATTAATGGCCGATAGGTGTCCGCCAGAGTAGAATAGGACTACCTCATTCTTAACGAAGTGTCGTAAAACGCGACTAAGGTATTGTACGGACAGCTTATATTTGTGCCGAATAACAACACAATATACAATAGTGTCACTACACTGCTCGTGGGAAAGCAATGAGAAAAAATATTTTTTTACTCGTACCAAAATGGCGGCGACGTGGTTCACCATCCGTCAGGTGGTAGGATTTCTATGCAGGAATCTGTCTAGGTAGGTACCACCCCAGGGCCGGTTATTCTGCCGTGAGGCAGTAGTGTGCAAACATTACTGTGTTTCGGTCTGAAGGGCACTGTGATCTAGTGTAGTCACTGGGCATATGAAGTGTAGTGACACAGCATTTGCTATTCTCAGCTCAACACTTTATCAAATAAAAAAAAGTAAATGAAGCAGTATTACAAACATTATTGTGTTTCAGTTCGAAGGGCACTGAGTGCTAGCGTAATCACTTGGCATATGAGACTTAAGAACTTATGTCTCGGGGTGATGGGCACACAGTAATTATCTGGGTGACACAGCATTTGTTATGGGCAGTCGTTGCACTTACCATCAGGTGAAATCTCGTCTCTCCACCTTATCCAATAAAAAAAACTGTCGTGTGAAGTGAGACGTAAAGTATAAATTCCAGTATTAAGTCTCTGGTTATCGTCACACGAGGCGCAGTAGCGTCACTCTGCTACTTGACGCAGATTTTAATTCTACTAGTGATAGGATTCCTGTGCAGGAATCCGTCTAGATACCCTGCCGTGGTGCAGTAGTGTGCAAACATTACTGTGTTGCGATCTGATGGGCCTCGATAACTAGAATCATGATAAGGCATATGAGACTTTAGAACTCGGACGCAGTGAACGAAGCGTACATAGAAATATTTTGGGTGACGGTATTTGTTATGCACTTACTATAATGTGATAGTTTTATTTATCGCTTCACTTTCTCCTGTAAAAGATTTTTTTTAACAGTGCGCCTGTGTGTGTGTGTGTGGGTGTGTTTACGCGCGCGTGTCAGTGTGTGTGTGTATGTAAGTACGTATGTATACCTGTGGTTTTTGTGTATGGGATAACACAATCGAACATATTTGACAGTACAATGGTCGTGGGCAAATATGTCAACTTCGTTAAACAATTTATTATGTGTACCTAATTCCAGCATTAGTTCCGCATAGTGGAGTAGCAAATAATACGTGCGGACGCGCGGATCGCGTGTGCGATCTTGTCGGTATTTTTAACAATTATACAATATTCCTTGAGCCTTGTACTTCTCTGATCAAGGCGATTCACTTTGAAAACAACAGCTGAAAAGAACAGCTACGTTGAAAAATCTGTGCGGAGGATTTCTATGCAGGAATCGGCTTAGATTGGCTCCATAGCGCCAGTTATTCTGTGAAGCTGTAGTGTGCAAGTGTGTCGCTGTAAATAGTAATGATAGCTAGTGTAAATGCAGGCATATGAGACTTAGAACCGATAGCTCATGGCGTCTAGCGGAGTAATGCTACACTGAGCTTTGGAATGGTAAGTTTCGAGTGAAAATGTATCTGTTATGAGCATGCGTTGCACTTACCAGGTCAACGACTTGGTCGTCTTGCTTCCGTTAACATACATACATACATACAGTCACGCCTCTTTCCCATTGGGGTAGGCAGAGACCACATCTTTCCACTTGCCACGATCCTGACACATATCTTTCGCTTCTTCCACTTTCATTACAGTTTTCATACACACTCGTCGGTTGCGGGTACGTTTAACGTTCGTACGATCTGATCGTGATACGTACGCCTAGGTCGACCCTTACCGGCTTTCCCATTCACAATCGCCTCATAAATCTGTTTCGTCAATCTTCTTTAACAAAAACATTAAAACGCAATATCGTAATAACAATATAATTCTTGTTTTATACGTCTTTGTTCCAAGTCATCTTATCAAGCCCTTTGATGTCGTCACTCAACATCACCGTTACGAAGTTTTCTCCGAAATTTCAGCAATAACTGTCAAATAACCCACCTTATTTCCTTTGTAATAACTCACATAACTTTTACATACATAATTTTATTATAATATACAAGATAAAAGGGCTATCAAATACAACAGGAAACGTAACACTTTTTCTTCGAAATCAAATAGATATTGCAAAATATTTTCCAATATATTTCCAATCCACCTGTCGCGTCTCGTTTCCCGCTGGGACAAAAAGTGGACTACGTGTGTGACCTCTGCCTACCCCTTATATAGGTAAAAGACGTGACTACAGGTATGCTTATAAGAATCTACCACCCCATCTCATCCCGTGGGTGTCGTAAAAGTGGACAGAGAGAACTTAAAACCAGGCGTTGGGCAGCAGCATCTTCCTGGAACATCTGAATAAATAAACTGCGGTTGCCAACCCGCCAGCCAAGCGTGGCAACTATGGCAAAATTACCCTCAAAATGAGAGTTACAAACTTTTATAGTAGTTTTCTGGTGGTAGGATTTCTATGCAGGAATTCGTCTAGGTAGTACCACCCCAGGGCCAGTTATTCTGCCGTGAAGCAGTGGTGTGCAAACATTACTGTGTTTCGGTTTGAAGGGCACTGTGAGCTAGCGTAATCACTGGGCATTTGAGACTTAAGAACTGATGTCTCAGGGAGACGGGCGCAGTGTAGTGTCACACAGAAATGTTCTGGGTGATACAGCAATTGTCATGGGCGGACGTTGCACTTACCATCGGGTGAACATTCTGCTCGTTCCGTCACTTTTATCAAATAAAAAAAAAATATAGTAATGTATGGGGGGGGGGGGGGGGCTTTGTGCAGCAGTGGACCAGTGATAGGCTGAAATGATAATGATGATGATGATACGTATGTAACTACGTTAAATGCAAAAATATTTTTTTTAAATAAATTAGTATTTCCTGAGATTAGACCGTATAAACAAACAAACTGTTCAGCTTCATTAAAGTAGTAAAATTAGTAGTAATATTTAATACGCGGATGAGAAATATATAGCTTTTGAACGTATTATGAATGTATATATAGAAAGGGCATAATGTAAACAAATGACTGTCGTAGAATCATTATCCTTTAATAATGACTCGTTTTGAGTTGAAACACGTTTTTTTTAATAGAAGAGGGCTCATACAAGCGAGCGGCTCACCTGACGTTAAGTGATCGCCGCCGCCCATGTACTTCCGCAACACCAGGGAAATAGCGGGTGAGTTGCCGGTCTTTGAGGAATGAATAGGCTCTTTTCTTGAAGGTCCCTAAGTCGTATCGGTCCGGAAAAGTCGCTGGCGGCAGCAAGTTCCACAAAGTGGTCGTGCGTGGAAGAAAATTCTACGAAAAGTGCACAGTGATGGAATGTCAACCATGTGGATGGGATTTGGTGTTGTGGTGAAACTCAGCGGCTGGTATGATTCCGAACAACTTCGCGAACGCTCCCTAAAGTAGGTATATACAAAGTATATATAGTCTCTTCGCAAGGCCAGTGGATCAAGTAGACCGAAAAGAACATGGTCGCCGAAGATTCGAGCCGCTCTTCGCTGGATGCAGTGTCGCGTTCTCGACTTCAGTGGCCTAGTGGTAGTTTTGCAGTGGTGGAGGGTACCTGGTGGCGGCTCCCGGTGGCGGTATTAGTTTGCTTGTGCACGCTGTTGAGGGTGGGCGGGCGGTGCTCTTCAATAACTAGGTAATACACACCGACGACCGCGTGGCCTAGTGGTCAGAGTACCTGACTTCTAAGCCGCGGGTCCTGGGTTCGAATCTCAGCCGGAGCCAACATTTGTGCTAAAACATAAATTGTTGGATATCGGGTCTGGTTGTGTTGTGATTGTTCCTGTGTTTCTGACACTGCATCCTAGCCTACCTCCGATCTTATCGCATCAGCGTTACATCGGGCGCGGGTAGGTTTGGGACGAGTAAGTGCCTCTGTGTTTGCGCGTACACTTGTGGCACTATAATATCTCCTGCGCAGTTGATGGCTCTCGACAGTAGTCGGCAGTTGTCGCCGTGGTCGAAATCGGCTAGGAGACCATCATCAATACACACCAGTTTAAATTTTGCACGCGGATCCTAGCAAATTAACTTTCCTTCCTTTACTCTGAAAGACTCAAATCAAATTCGTACGCAGTAGCCCCGCTCTCGCCAGATTAAAGAGGAAATATTAAACTGCTTTTACCGTTTGAACATGAACTGAATGCCTAATGTCCATTTTGTTTCCAAACTTAATTCGTTAACAGAATTATGTTTTCACCTGAATATTCTTCACCTTGTCGTTTACGGAAATCAGTCTCTGTTTGAGACGTTTCTCATTTAAAACGTGAAGATTATATTCGTCGTCGTTTCAGCCTATCACAAGTCCACTGCTGAACATAGGCCTCCCCCATAGAGAGCCACAAACGTTTGTAGCTCTCATATTGGAGGGATTTTGCCGTAGTTGCCACGCTTGGCAGGCGGGTTGGCAACCGCAGTTTATTTATTCAGATGTTCCAGGAAGATGCTGCTGCCCATCCCCTGGTTTTAAGTTCCCTCTGTCGACTTTTACGTCACCCACGGGATGGGATGGGGTGGTAGATTCTCTAAGGCCGCTACCACACGGCGGGTGAAGATAATATTAATACAGGTTTTTTTTTATTATATCGTATTTAACTAGCTAAAAAGCTAAGCTGAGTGAGACCCATTTGCCCAATGCGCCACGACACATGACAGTATGGTTAATGAAAAAAAAAATTTTTTTGTTAAATGTTGTTTTATGGTGTTGTTATTGATGTATTTTTCCTGTCAGTTATGTATATTGTTTGTTTGGTATTTATTGTAATGTATTTGTGTCTGTGGCGTGTTATTGCAATAAATGTTTTCTTTCTTTCTAAAAGCATGAGTTTCTGGGGACTCGCGAAGCCGATATATATTATATATGTTACGATATTAAGTAATCAATACACATTAAGACAGATTTTTTATTATCGTGATGGGGCTTAAAAATTAAATTTTAAATAATGTAGAAAATCTATTTCATTTATATTTTCGTGATTTTGAAATTGACAAATCATTCATTTAAGACGTCTGGAATATGTGAAACATTTAAATTGATATATATTTTGATTCAGATATATTTTTATTTGTGCGAAGTGAAAACGAAAAAAATATTCAAATAGTTTTATTTTTTTATTTTTATTGGATCAAGTGATGAAACGTGCGAAACGTTCACCTCATGGTAAACAACGTCTGCCCATAACAAATGCTGTGTCACCCAGAACATTTATGTGTGACACTACACTGCGCCCATCACCGTGAGACGTCATTTCTTAAGTCCTCATATGCCCAGTGATTACGCTAGCTCTCAGTGCCCTTCAAACCGAAACACAGAAATGTTTGCACACTACTGCTTCACGGCAGAATAACTCGCCCTGGGGTGGTACCTACCTAGACGGAGTCCTGCATAGGAATCCTACCACTTGTTCCTTTCCTCGACGTCGACACTCGCTAAGAACGGATTTGACCTTGATCCTAAAAGTGTGAGCGAGCAGCGAAGAAGGCGCCTAACAGCTACTAAACTATAAAATAGTTGACGTAAAAGCTAACCATTTTTCAACGCCATAAAGATCCAATCCACTCCCCAGGCGACGTTAAAGAATCGAATAGAATAAATTTTTAATCAATATACATTATTTACACAATACATTATATTGAAAGTCATTTTTTTTTCTTTTTTTAAACTACACTGGTTCGCAAAAAAATGCCTCTGTCCTGGGAAGAACCAGTAAGAAACCCAGCGGGATTTTTTTTAGAAATTTTTTAAATAATGTACAATAACAGCAGTATTATAAAGATGTAGAAATGGCTTGGCGGCGATCACCTCATTCCTAGGGGTTATCATCATCTATGTATTCTTTAATATTATAATAACCCTTTTTATGAAGTCTTTGTTTAATATAAAATTTGAACTTTTTGATGGAAAGACTTTTAGCACTTTCTGGGATTTTGTTGTAAATACGTATACATTGCCCCATAAAAGAGTTACTGACTCTGTGAAGTCGGGTAACTGGCATAAAACAAGCGCAAACTACTTTGTTATACACAAAGTAATATAATTTTGATACGTTAATAAAATGGCCGTGTGGTAGCAGCGTTTGAGATTATTCCACTCTTTTTCGTCACATGGGTGCTGTAAACGTCGACTGAGGAAAATGCCTGGTAAATATCATGGCCTCCGATCGATTGTTTTAACATAGCGAACACAGTAATGTTTGCACACTACTGCTTCACGGCAGAATAACTGTCCTTGGGGTGGTACCTATCTGCCTACCTATCTAGACGGATTCCTGCATAGGAATCCTACCACTGTTGTACTCTGATCTTTGAATTATTATATTAATTTTAATACAAATATTAATTATAATGAAATTATTTTTGTGTCATATCTATAAATTATATACATACATGAATTTACTCACATTTCGATAGCAATTTATTTGGATATAAGTAGCATGTTGCGTAAATGTCCCACATAACGACACCCACATCATCTGTAGACGAACTCATTACTGCAAGCCTTATACTGAACCCTGCGCCGTTTCCTTATAAACAAACATTGGCCAAATTTACGCGTATGAGAAAACCTTGTCGCAGCACAAGGGTTTATTCTCATAGGGACTGTTTGGAAGCCTTACACAGTGGAGGATAATTATGAAAGGACATCTAAAACATTTCCTCCCGCGATATCCCTGAATAGCCTCCCTACGGAAGTATATTAAACTACGTATTGTGAAAAGCGAAACGGGTATATGTATTTAATTTATGTAATGTATTTTAGAGATACTGGCGGTAGGATTCCTATGCAGTCCATCTAGGTAGGTACCACCCCAGGGCCGTTTATTCTGCCGTGAAACAGTAGTGTGCAAATTACTGTGTTTCCGTCTAGGTAGGTACCACCCCGGGGCCAGTTATTCTGCTGTGAAGCAGTAGTGTGCAAATTACTGTGTTTGGGTTTGAAGGGCACTGTGATCTAGCGTAATCACTGGGCATATGAGACTTAAGAACTGAAGTCTCAGGGTGACGGGCGCAGTGTGGTGTCACATAGAAATTTTCTGGGTGACACAGCATTTGTTGTGGGCGGACGTTGCACTTACCATCAGGTGAACGTTTTGCTCGTTCCGTCACTTTTATTAAATAAAAAAAAATTAAAAAATTACAGCAAAGTACATTTGATGGCACATGAATGAACAATTGATGCGCACGGCTTACTCTCGAGCATTGAACACACAGCACACAAGCCAGGCCGCTTGTCTTTGTGATTTGTTTACGTTCACGGTAAAGTAAGACGTAAGCGGAAGCTGAATACGTTTTAATTGGAACGGTGGGTAATAAAGTATGATCAGTGTTCGGTATATTATTATAATGGTTCAAGAATCTGGCATCAGTACATCGACGGAAGGTGCGCTCACGTTATTTATTTGCTAAAGACTCCGGTCGCTCCAATGCTGGTATAATGTTTATTGTTGAGTATTACGTTTCTGGTACACATTACAACAATTGTAGTTAAGTCACTAAAGAACTATTTATATAGAATATAGAACGTAATGTCAATTATAAAAATGTTGAAAATATGACTAAAAAATAAGATCCCTGCGGAGTTTCTTTCGCCTGTTTCTTCGTACAGAGGAACCTCATTAAGAAACGTTAGTTTGTAATAATTACATTAGACAAACGAAATTTGAATTTCTTACGTCGGAGAATATATATATATATATATATATATATATATATATATATATATATATATATATATATATATATATATATATATATATATATATATATATTATATATATATATTAGAGTAAGCAAACACACAAGCGTATATGAAATATTAATTTCATATATGCTTGTGTGTTTGTATGTTCGTGTATATGTATATATTTATATTTTCAAATAATTATTCATTTCTATGTGTTTATTTAAAATGTATTTTGAGTATTTTATGTTATTCTACTCGTATTTTATATTTGTTAATTGCTTTTAAGGTTGTAATTACTTTTAATTTTGAGTTAACACTGGGGTTGACTGGCAGAGTATGCCAAGAGGCGTTAAGTCCACCCGTTGTATACTTTTAAGGTTAAACAATAAAGTTTAAATAAATAATTCGAGACGCTATGAAACTTAAAAAAAAACGTATTTAGCGCATTTCATGTCAAAGAACAATTTGCTCTATTTTTTTTTCACGGCTTCGTTTCTTCTTGTTTTAGAATGAATATGAAATAACTTCAGCGCTGCTTCCTTTAAATTATTATACAAAGTATCTCGCTCGTCAAACTCAAAGGAAACATTGCGCACTTTTCTTTGTGTTATCTTTCATTGTAACTATCTTGTATATATAACTAACAATACTTTATAACTTTCACGTTGCAAGTAGATACACAACTTCCAGTTAGTAACTAGAAAGAACCCACAAAGAAATTATATTAAAAGAGTAAAGAGCATAAATAGTGATTCGCAAAGCGAGATTTGATTAAACAAGAGTGTTTAACACGAAAGAAAGTGACGCGATGAGCAAGTCGTTCACCTGATGTTAAGTGCAATGTCTGTCTCAGTTGGCGCAGTAGTTAAGCGCTTGACTTCTGCGCCGCGGGTCGAGGGTTCGATCCCCCACGGGACAAATATTTGTATGACCTACAGATAGATGTTCCGGGTCTGGGTGTTTGTGCATGTGGAATTTATGTATCTAAAACGCACCCACGACACAGGAGAAATCCTACTGTGGGACATCGTTTTTTTTTAATAAAAACAATGTCAGCCCATAACAAACGCTGAGTCCTTGAGACACAAGTGTTTACTACTAATTAATTACACTAGCTTACAATGCTCTTCAGACATGAACATAGTAATGACATGAACACACCTACACGGATTCCTACAAAGGAATCCTACCACCAGTCGATTCATGTTAATAGGGTAACAGTTTGTATGCAGAAATCCGTCTAGGTTACCATCCCAGGGTCAGTTATTGTACCGTGAAGCAGTAGCGTGCAAACATTACTGTGTTCCGGCCTGAAGGACACTCAGAGCTGCAATTACAGTATGATGCCACACAGAACTGGGAGACACAGTATTTGTTATGGGCAGACGTTGCACTTTCCATCACGTTAACGTTTTGTTCGTCTCGTCTCTTTCTTGAATAAAAATAACTATTATTAGGGCACTGAAAAGTTTCCCCGAACTTACATGCCAAAAAGACGGCCAATATCTGACCTTTGTCTAAAAGTTTAGAGTCAGTTAAACAAATTTTGTGAGAAAAGCCGTATTTAATAAAAATAACTTTTATTTGGCTTTTCAATCCCTGAACTTGGTTTTTACAACGCCATTGTCTGCAAGCCGTCGTATAGGGATTCAGCGGTACCTAAACAACCCAGACAGAGTTTGTTGGCCGATAGCCGAAAGGCCCGTGGGATTTGACGAAGCCACGCTAACATGAACGTATTATATACGGGACACAAGGTAAAAAGCTTATCTTCGGATATATAATATTTTTATGTAACATATCACGGAATATTTAAAGTAGCCATCAACGGTATTACCATTGTCAGATTGTCTAGTAAAAATGGGTGTTCCTCAGGGATCGTTCCTTGGTCCCTTTTTATTCTTGATTTACAAAGTTTACTTCAACGAAATTCTTTATTTCGTACATAAAGAAATGATGTTGTAATAAGGTATGTAAAAAATGTCATTATGTAGTATATAAAAAGAAAAGCCACCAGAGTTTCTTGCCGATTCTTCTCTGAGAAAATCTTATTTATCGAACCGGTTTTGTCAAAATCTACTAAGGCTTTCTTAAGAAATTTAAGCAAGCCTAAATTAAATAAAGCAAATCGACTAGTCATTGTGACGTCAAACTTTTATATATCAATATTAATCTACTGGTTGTAGGATTCCAATGCAGGACTCTGTTTAGGTGTATATCACCGCAATGTAAGTTATTCTGCCGTCAAGTCTAGTACGCAAACATTGCTGTGTTTCGATCTGAAGGGCATGGTGAGCTAATGTACTTCCAGGGCATATAGCTCTTAAAAACCGATGTCGCAGGGTAACTAGCGCAGTACCGTGCTGCACGTCATTATCATCATCATTTCATGAAGGAAGGTAAGTTACTTTGCTAAGATCCGCATGCAATATATAAAAATGGTGTATATTACCTAGTTTTTTGAAGAGCACCGCCCGCCCTCCCTCAGTAGCGTGCACAAGCAAACTAATACCGCCACCAGGTACCCTCCACCAACCACTACAATACCACCACTAGATAATATACACCACTGAAGTCGAGAACACGACACGTGTTTCGCCCCAAAACGAGACATTATCAAGCGTCATAGACTCTACGACAGACGGCCGCCGAGTGAGCGGCGCGGTCAAAGAGCTGCCTATTTATACTAAAGGTGTCGCAAACGGCCCCCACCAACGACATTGCGATTACAACATCGTGATAGCGACCGCTTGCTCACACAATCCACCACCCGAATTACATAAGCAGCCGTTTGCGACCGAATTGATAGCAAGCGACTACTTCGAATATATTTAAACTTTCATCATTTCAGCCTATTACTAATCCACTGCAGAACATAGGCCTCCTCCATAGATTGACACAAAAGTTTTAGCTCTCAATTATGGAGGTTTTTGCCATAGTTGCCTCACTTGACAGGCATGTTGGCATCTGCAGTTTATTTATCCATATGTTCCAGGAAGATGCTGCTGCTCATCTCCTGGTTTTAATTTTCATTCTGTCGACTTTTACGACACCCACGGGAGGAGATGGGGTGGTAGATTATTTTAAGGCAACCGTGCTGCATAAAACTTTCTAATATCTAGGTGACTTCGTTACTTTTATGGATAGGTGTGGGGTTAATACCTCGTTGGCAGTGAATTCTCATACCATTCTTTACGGAATTAAAAAACATTATCTCTATATGATTAATAGAATCAGGCGTTACCTTGCGAAAATCCGTTATAGTAAAGCAGAGAAAGTTAATTTGCTAAGATCCGCATGCAAAATGTAAAATGGTGTGTATTACCTAGTTTTGAAGAGCACCGCCCGCCCTCCCTCAACAGCGTGCACATGAAAACCAATACCAACCGCCGGGTTGACTGTCGTAGAGAAAATATCACTTGATAATACCTCGTTTTGAGGTGAAACACGTGTCTAGTTCTCGACTTCAGTGATGTGTATTGCCTAGTGGTAGTATTGTAGTGGTGGAGGATATCTGGTGGCAGCTCCCGGTGGCGGTATTGGCTTTCTTGTGCACGCTGTTGCGGGAGGGCGGGCGGTGCTCTTCAAAATTAGGTAATACACACCATTTTACATTTTGCATGCGGATCTTAGCAAATTAACTTTCTCTCCTTTACCATCTCTATATGATGTAGAGAAACTATGCCCGCATGATATGGATGAATTATTTCGCTACAGTTATTTAATCCTATACCGTCTATCATTACAACCTATCGGTTTACTGCTCGAAAGAAGCTTCTTTGAGGTTGGGAATATTTGGCGTAATCACCACGCTTGGCAGGTGGTGATTGTTGTACCAGTATCCATATATAGCGCATTTTTGAATGTTAAAAAAACGATGCGCGAACATGTTTACACGTACAACACAACCACACTCAAAACCCAACAACTTGTGTTTTTGCACAATCAAAATATTCACTCCATTCTTTATTGTACACCAAATACAGGAATAAGCGGAAAAATAACACAAAACAAGTGTAGAAATATGTACAATAGGCGGTCTTATTGCTCTGAAGCGATTTCTTCCAGGCAACCATTGTAAGCGGAATTGTTGTAATAAATAATAAAAGTAATATTTATTTCTCTTTCGCAAAGTTACAAAAAAATTAAATTACAGAATGTAAGGTACAATATATAAACAGTACTTTGTGAGAGACTGGTGTCCGTACTAGGTTGCCCTGTCCTGTCTTACAGATTACCAGGCGCTCGTCGATCGGACAATTAACTGTTTAATATTTATAGAGAATAAAAAAAAAGACAATAAACTAGACAATATAGGTGAGTGTGTGTTTGTGTGTCTGTGCGTTAGTGTGTGTGTGCGTGTGTGTGGGTGCGTTCTAGTCTATGGGTGTATGTTTGTCAGTGTGTTGTATAAACTTTGACTTTGTTGTTTGTACTGATATTATGTTAAATATAAATTACTCGTATAATATTGATTTAGCAAATTTTCAGAAGCGTCATAGTCAAGTTTTAGTAGCCACGTAGATAATTCTCTTTTGCATTTGCTTTTATAAAGTGGTATATATGAATACATTTATTAAATTTATTATATAACTATTATACAATTTATTGTAGCACCCAAGAAAACCAAAAAAAAATATGCGAGAATTTCGTTTTAAGTAACTGTGACTGGAAAATTGTGTCTTTATTTCGTTTACGTAAAGAACAAGAGACGAATTCAATGAGTGAGTGTTTTCTGATGACCGTTGTTATATGAAAAGTTGAAGTAATTAATACATAAAGAAGGGAGCAGGGGGGGTGTACATAAATATATATAGAGCACAGAATGAAGGCATTCGTAGATAAGAGCAATAGACAACTGTTGGCTCTAACTTGGATTTGAACCTAGAACCCGCGACGTAAAAGTCAGGTAGTTTAACTACTAGGCCACTCAGCCGTCAAATTATCTATTTGCGTTCTGAATCTGAAAGTTTGACCCTTGTAGTAGCAATGCTCTGCCTTCATAAAAATATTCTGCGTAATAACCAGTCTGGTAAGTGTACCTCAGAAAGAAATTTCAAATTGTGTCCTTTTGTGGGAAGATAATTTGTTCTGGGTCTGAAAAAGTACTCGAACTACCAACAACGAACCGTAAGTCTCGCAAAGTCGTAAATCTTATCGCAAAGACACAAGGTGCACGAGTTCTGTGTACGCATGACGTTGCACGTGACTGTATGGCGATTATTTTTCTTCATACAGTCAGCCGAGCAACTTTGTAGACTATAATCGCAAAAGACACGTCCACACTGCCGCAATTTCGAATTAGACACGCGTGCCGTTACGTCATAATCGAAGCATTATAGAGCGACGGTTTATCTACCCGTTGATAAATGTAATGCGGTCCATGCTCTGTATAGTTTTATAAAAATTGCACGTTGAATGAAGGAAGGTTAGTTACTTTTCTAAAATCCGCATGCATGCATGCGGATCTTAGCAAAGTAACTAACCTTCCTTCATTATAATGAATTTCCGCAAAGTAACGCCTGATTCTATTAACTATATTAAATTGCACGTTGATCATAATGAAAGAAATAAGTAAAAGTTGCGAGCAAAAGCAATTTTGGTGAACACAATCTAATATCTCAATCAATTAGCAATAAATCTTAACTGAAAAAGGATGCTTACTTTATTGGAGTACGGTATCGTTTTTAAAAAACACTTACGTACTTTGACGTCGCCTTTCCTTAAAATGACTTCGATCTGATCGTCCCTGACCTGATCTTCTTTCATCCATCCTCTCTACCAAACCATCTAACCAAACCATCGAAGGTTCACTTTATTTATCTTTGTCACTACATTTAACACACCGTAACGCTGTCACTTTGTCCATCCATGTCACTCCAGCTATACTTCTCAGACTTTTCATTCGCACAGCATTAATCATATTTTCATGCATCTTCTGCTGTACCCAACTTTCACTGTCGTACATAAATGTGAAGGCCAGTACTCCCCTGTGTACCAACATATTTGAGAAATTACACATACCTATTTCGAATAAATGTAGCCGGTCCACAAGTATTCGAACAATATACGACTACAAAAACCCTTTCAAAAATGGAAAGAGTGCTTTGCTCAGCAATATTCCTATACAGGAATCCGTCTAAGTGAAGCAGTGGTGTCCAAACATTATTGTTTCGGTCCGAAGGGCACTGAAAGCTAGTGTAAGCTGGGCATATAAGACTTAAGAACTTATAGTTAATTTTGCGAAAACTCATTAGAATAAAGGAAAAAAAATTGATTTGCTAAGATCCATTTGCAAAATTAGCTAGTTTTTGAAGAGCACCGCCCGCCCTCCCGCAACAGCGTGCACAAGAAAAACCAATACTGCCATCGGGAGCCCCCACCAGATACCCTCCTCCACTACAACTCCACCACTAGGCAATACACGCCACTGAAGTCGAGAACACGACTCGTGTTTCACCTCAAAACGAGGCGTTATCAAGTGATATTGACTATACGACTGTCAGCCGCCGAGCTGTTGAGGGAGGGCGGGCGGTGCTCTTCAAAAACTAAAACTCACCATTTTAAATTTTGCTTGCGGATTTTAGCAGATTAACTTTCATTCCTTTACTTAAGAACTTGTGTCGCAGGGTGACAGGCGCAGCGTGGTGCTACACAGAAACATTCTGAGCAACACATGCATCTGGTATGGGCAGACGTGCACTTACCACCTGGTTAACGTTTTGCACGTTATAAGCGGTTTCGTTACTTATTTTACAACTTAATAATTTTAAGCCGCATCAATCAAGTCGTGGGTACAATTTTTAATGCTATAATTTACGCGACCCAACAAAACGTAACATTATTCCGCGCCGACGTCGCGTCGCTTTATGTATCGCCGTCTCCAACAGCAATATTAGACGCAGTTATTTTTTCGACATACCGAGATATGACCGTCAAATTAATTCTCTCTCCTATAGCGTTATATTGGTACCATAAAACGGGCAATAAACAAATATTTGCACGAGTGTTGAAGCGATAAATGCTGAATGTGCTTAATACATCAACTTAATGAAGATTCGAGAAGGCGGAGAAATTACGATATGACGTAATAAGAATGTTGAACGACATAACTGACGAGTGTCGAATAATAAGAAAATGAACGGAATAATAAGATATATAACACTAGCTGATGCCCGCGTCTTCGTCCGCGTGGATAAAGGTTTTTTTTTTAATATTCCGTCGGAACTATTTGATTTTCCGGGATAAAAAGTACTCTATGTGAGCCTCCAGGGTGCACGCTATCTATGTGCCGAATTTCGCCAAGATCGGTTCAACGGTTGAGCCGTGAAAAGGTAACAAACAGACAGTTAGACACCCAATCTCACCCCGTGGGTGTCGTAAAAGTCGACAGAGGGAAAACAAAACCCAGAAAATGGGCAGCGGCATCTTCCTGGAACTTCTGTATAAATAAACTGCGGTTGCCGACCCGCCTGCCAAGCGCGGCAACTTAGTCAAAATCCCTCCAAAATGAGGACTACAAACTTTTGTGGTAATCTATGGGGGAACCAATGTTCAGCAGTGGACTTTGGATAGGCTGGAATGATGATTATGACGATGATGAAACGGAAATATGAGAATAACAAACAGTTTTAGAAAAAATGAAGAAGTTAACAGCTTTACAACTTAAAACAAAAGAGGGGTTGGGCACACAGTTAGTAAGATTTCGTATTGGTTATTAGCTACATTATTTTAAACTCCTTACAATACGCATTAAGGACTATTTCACCATGACAAATTTGCTTAATACCGAAGAGGAAAAATTCTAATATTTTACATCGATAATTTAGAAGTTAAATTATTTTGATAAGTATATAAATGAGAGAATGGGAGAGCTGTTTATGGACAGACAGACAGGCAACGGACGAATGTACTTACGAGATGAGGGTTTCTAGTTGGTATAAGTCGGTCTTATATATAACATACATAGTCACGACTTTTTTCATAAACGGGGTAGGCAGAGTACACACTCGTAGCCCACTTTTCGCCCCCGCAGGAAACGAGACAAAACGGATTGCGTATTATGGTTTTACTGCACGAATAAAAGCTGTCCGTACAATACCCTATTACGACTCCTCGGAAAGATTTAACATAACTCATTTTTTATTTATTTAATAAAGTGACGAAACGAGCAAAACTTCCACCTGATGGTAAGTGCAACGTCTACCCATAACAAATGCTGTGTCATCGAGAACATTTCACACATTGTAACACCACATTGCGCCCGTCACCCTGAGACATAGGTTCTTAAGTCTCAGTATGCCCAGTGTTTACGCTAGCTCTCAGTGCCCTTCGAACCGAAACACAGTCATGTTTGCTAATTAAAGATCAGCGTTTAATCATCATATCATAATCATTTTTGAGATAAGAAAGTGTACACTAAATCCCAGTATCCTATTCACCTCTTATCTTGAAGAGGTACCTACTTGCTGTACGCAAAATGTGAAACAATGCTAACGAGTAAAATATTAACTTTAACTAGAATTCGAAACTGGAGCCCAAGACTCAGTAAATATTTCCGCCCAACAAAACACAATCATCTAAAAATACTTACGAATTGACAAAATGTCATCGTATTATTAAAGAAGGCTGAACAGGCGAAAAGGCGGTAATTCCTTGATGAAACATTGTTCGTACTGAGTGCAGAGGGATCGACACAATTCCCCTAATCTCCCCTACTGCCGAAACGAGATGAATGGACCGTAACAAAGATAACGCTCTCGTAATATCACAGCGTCGGCAATAAGCACTTCCGAGCCAAGCTACGAGGAAATAGATAAATCTCCTGGAGATATTTCTATATTGTATGAAAAGAAAACTCTGCTAACTCAGAGATCGGAAAATCGTAGTAAATTTCATAGTATGCAAGCAACTAATTTAACAGACTAGACTAACTACTTTTACAGGTGGTAGGATTCCTTTGCAGAAATCCGTCTAGGTAGGAACCACCCCAGGGCCAGTTTTTCTGCCGTGAAGTAGTAGTGTGCAAACATTACTGTGTTTCGGTTTGAAGGGCACTGTGAGCTAGCGTAATCACTGGGCATTTGAGACTCAAGAACTTATGTCTCAGGGTGATGGGCGCAGTGTGGTGTAACACAGAAATTTTCTGGGTGACACAGCATTTGTTATGGGCAGACGTTGGCACTTACCATCAGGTGAATGTTTTGCTCGTTTCATCACTCTATCGAATAAAAAAACTAAATGGGTAAAAAAAAAGTAAAGTTTCAGCCTATAAATGTTCCACTGCTGAGCACAGGCCTCCTCTCATTTCTGAGAGGGTTTTGGAGCTAGGAAGAATCCGCCACGCTGCTCCAATGCGGGTTGGCGGACTGCACATGTCTTCGAAATATTTTTTATTCCTCAGACATGCAGGTTTCCTGACGATGTTTTCCTTCACCGCCGAGCACGTGGTAAATCAGCACTTAAAATTGCAATTAACAATTTTAGTGGTGCCGGCACCGGGAATCGAACCCAGGTCACTCGCGTACTATGAAATTTAAAGCGAGCGCCTAGCCCCTGAGCTACCACGGCTCTACTTTCTCTTCTTCTTCTGCTTCTCACTAAATGGGTGCTATCGAGTAAAGAATTCTTATATAAGGGGTAGGCATCTCTGCCTACTTCCCTGCCACACCCGCAGCCCACTTCTTGACTCGCAGGAGACGAGACGTGAAGGGTGTGGCGAAACACGTCGCCGCCATTTTAGTACGACTTTAAATGTTTGCCACCTATTGCCTTCCCACGGGTACCTAGCCATCGGCGCGGCAACCATTGGCTTGAAGGAGTAGAAGGAAAAAAGATTAGGTAGTAAGTGAACTCGGGTAGGGAATAGGAAGCTGGGACAGGAACTATACGATGTAGGATACTAACTACTATCTCGAAAGGAGGTGGAGGAGGCAGCAGTAGATCGGGAGACCGGAGTCACTTACTCGGTACTCTAAGGTCCCGGTCAAGAATCCCTGGCCTATTAATAGAAAAGCGACATAAATATAAACTAAACTGTAAGAAAGTTTTAGTAGTGGTATTTCATTTTTAATTAAAGCTTAGTGATGCGAGCGCTGTGGCGAAAACCCATATTTCTCGTATTGCAAAAACTTTTTTCTTATTGGATAAAATGACGGGACGTTCAAAACGTTCACCTGATGGTAAGTGCAACGTCTGCCAATGACAAATGCTGTGTCATCCAGAACATTTCTGTGTGACGCCACACTGCGCTTGTCACTCTAAGACGTCAGTTTTTAAGTCTCATATGTCTAGTGGTTACGCTAGCTCTCAGTGCCCATCAAACCCAAACACAGTAATGTTTGTACACTTCTGCTTCACGGCAGAATAACTGGCCCTGGGGTGGTACCTACCTAGACGGATTCCTGCATAGGAATCCTTCTAGGTAGGTACTTCCTATAATCAGCATCAAGAAGCGAACCAGGAAAAAATCAAGCTCGGTAAATAGTGGAAGGCAGAGCTTAGCAGTAGATTTTAAAAGGCTGCAATAATTGTCCTAAAATTTGTACTTACATGCGTACGTACAACTGTGAAAGATTTAATTAGGCTGTATCTCAAACCCGCTTTATCTTGCAATAATTGGCCCTGGCGTGATACCTAGACGGATTCCTGCATAGAAATCCTACCACCAAAAAAGCCTGTGCTCTAAAATTGTAAGGAAATCTGCATGCCGTGGTAGCTCAGGGGCTAGGCGCTCGCTTTAAATTTCATAGTACGCGAGTGACCTAGGTTCGATTCCCGGTGCCGGCACCACGATGTGTTCCTGCACCGCCGAGCACGTGGTAAATCGGCACTTAAAATTGCAATTAACAATTTTAAGATTCACTACGTGCTCGGCGGTGAAGGAAAACATCGTGAGGAAACCTGCATGTCTGAGAAATAAAAAATATTTCGAAGACACGTGCAGTCCGCCAACCCTCCTTGGAGCAGCGTGGCGGATTCTTCCCAGCTCCAAAACCCTCCCAGAAATGAGAGGAGGCCTGTGCTCAGCAATGGGACATTTATCGGCTGAAACTTTACTTAACTTTTACTTTATGTCTGGGGAAAAAAATATTTCACAGTCATGTGAAGTCCGCCAAGCCGCTCTAGAGCAACAAGCCGCTCTAGAGCAACGTAAAAAGATTTACGGGCTGTAAATTAACTTTTATTTACACGCTATAAAACAAACTGAATCAGTATGAGCGACAAATGTAGGGCGCGTGTAGGTGTGCCCTGCGCCAATGAGAGAGCTAGCTGGCTAGATAATTGACGCAGACGTCCTTGCGCGCCGGAAGTGACGAGCGGCGGCGGAGATTATGTCTCAACTAACATATTTTATTAGCGATATTGCTAGAGATTACTAATGATATAAATTTATACTGGTGGTACGATTTCTACGCAGGAATCCGTCTAGGTTTCAGTCTGAGGGACACTGCATATGAGACTTAAAAACTGATGTCTCAGGGTGCCAAGAGTAGTGTGGTCCCACACAGAAATGTTCTGGTTGACACAGCATTTATTATGAGCAGACGTTGCACTTACCGTCAGGTAAACGATTTGCTAGTCTCGTAAATAATAATTTGTTCACGTTCAGAGAATAGTATTGGCAGGAAATCAAGTCAATGGGGCTCTGCATAACATTATGAATAGCCAGAACGTATCTAAAAAAGCATGACTGGCTGTACGTAGGGGGGTTCTGGTCCCCACACCTACGTATGGTATTGATTGCTGGGTCTGGCAGAGAAGCATTACAGTAAGATTGATGCTGTGGAAATAATCGGAGAACTTTTGAGGATAGGTCACGTTAAAAGTACCCGTAGCCGCCAAGCGTGTATGAAAACGCTAATGAAAGTAGAGTAAGCGAAAGATGTGTGTCAGGATCGTAGTGAGTGGAAAGATGTGGTCTCTGCCTACCCAACGGGAAAGAGGCGTGAATCGATGTATGTATGTTCTTGGCAAAAGATACGAATATACCAAACCAAATACTGATATGTTCATAGTATCACGATTGCCCTAATTATTTATACTAGTGTTCGCCCTGTGGAAATTCGACTTCAATTCATAAAATTTTTAAGCTTGAACGTTATTGAGGTTTAAGTAACTATTGTTGGTAACATTTTGAAATTCTATGGCGACAATCTCTACCGTGATTGGCATTGGCCGGATGAACGTAAACAAAGGACGGACTAGTATGTAACTGACATTTTCAATCTAAACTAATATTATAAAGAGAAAAGATTAGATTTTTTGTATGTTTAGTTGTAATCAATAAACTCAAAAACTACTGAACCGATTTTAAAATTTCTTTGACTTATATACAGCTTCATTATCAGCGTTTAACATTAGTTATATTTAATTATTATAAAAACTGAGATCGCTATGATGTAACTCAAGGTATCAAAAATTTACTAATAAAAATCATTATTTGGCGTGCGCTGCAAAAACTATTGATGATAAATAAAATCATGTACTACAATTTCATAGTACTCATCATTACTCATTAAAAAGTCCGCGAGACTATATGTCTAACTATTATAGTTAAGTCACATTAACTACTTTTTGTTCAAATTAGTCAATCAAAACAAGGGTAGAATCGAAACATGATGACATTCGTATCATAATATTAATCCTTATCCTACTAAATAGTTTTATAGACAAGGTTGATTATGTACATGAAAATTGCTCTTTAAATTTAAATGAAACTAATTTTACGGATTTTATCGCAAACAAAAGGATCAGTTAAAACCCGCGTAAAAGAACATATAGCTGACGTGAAGCATCGTCGCTCTAGGAAGTCTGCAGTCTGTGACCATGTTCTGGATCATCCCAACCATTACATCAGATTTGATAAACCACAAATCCTCGCAAAAGAACACCGATTCCTACCAAGGATGATTCGCGAGGCTATTGAAATTAAAAAACATCCTAATTTTAATAGAGAAGATGGTTGGGTATTACCACCAGCTTGGGATCCTATAATTAATAAAATTAAATCAAAAACCAAGCATACCACTGCAAGACTTCAAGACACAGTAAGCTCTTTCTGCGTAGATCGGACAAGGAATAATAATTAAAAGCTGAAGGTACTCCGGGTTAACTATGACATCGGGACATCTGTCACCTCAGTCCGCCCGTGACCATGGGTGCTGTAAAGCACTCGAAACGTCGGGTTATAAATAATAAAATAAAACGCGATAAAATCCGTAAAATTAGTTTCATTTAAATGTGTAGTGTTCGCGTAAATATAAGAAATCATTATGCTCTTTAAATTATTCGAATCGGACCTATCGTTTAAAAGTAAAGACGGGTATAAAAATGCTAAAAGTAAGAAAAATGCTGGGGTGTGAGCGAACAGCCATACGCTCGCCGCCCTACGCGCGATTACCTACCTACTCATATCATTTTTTGTAAACTGGAGACAAGGTCGAGAGCTGTCATTTTATTTTGCTAACACGACATCGAATATTGTGTACAAGGAAGCTCTGAGCCACTAAACTTTCATGGCTTAAGATCCCATAAATAAAACATTATTTTGGTAACTTAATCTCACCTGACCAGCTGCAGAGCCGCCGATGAGCATAGTCGCTACAATTGTTATTCTACACGAATAAATGCTGTCCGTACAGTCCTTAGTTGCCTCTTACGACACCTCGGTAAGAAAGAGGTAGGTGCTATTTCTCTGACGGACTTATCGGCAAATTTTTAAATGAACGTTAATAATGAATGTTTTATATTATTCCATTTAATGTATTTGTAACACATATACACATACACATAACTTTAGCTTCCTCGCTTCTTCTCCATTCAAACTTTAACTACGCCAAATCTTACACTCCTGAAGCTATATTAAACGTCACTGCCTGCACACTGGAATAAGAAACAACAAAAAATTCAAAAACAATGAGCTTATGAATATTGCCTCGCCCGCCGTCGCTTATATCTTGCAACATTATCGGAGCCACGTCACAGCGTTCATTAATTGTCGAAACGTTTCGTTTTTATGTGATTACATATAATGTAATGTTAAACGTCGACACTCGCGTTACAAGTTACGACACGAGACCGACATGCGACACGACAGCGTGATATACGGATAGCTTTTGAAAAAAAAACCATCACCGCATATATGATTTCTCCTGTACTTTGGGTGCGTTTAACAAACTTAAATTCCACATGAACAACGATCAGATTTGAAAACCAATAATATGTAACAAAGTAAAGTAAAATTTTAGCCTATAAATGTCCTACTGCTGAGCACAGGCCTCCTCTCTTTTTGAGAGGGTTTTGGAGCTAGGAAGTATCCGCCACGCTGCTCCAATGCGGGTTGGCAGACTTCACATGTCATCGAATTATTTTTTTTATTTCTCAGAAATGCAGGTTTCCTCACGATGTTTTCCTTCACCGCCGAGCACGTGGTAAATCAGCACCTAAAATTGCCGATCACAATTTAAGATCACGACTGTATCCCATAAGGGGTAGTCAGAGACTGGGCACTCACCGCAAAAACAGATGACTGCCACAATCCACGTTTCACCAAAACAATATAATGCACTTGGTGTGATAGGTGGTGAGCCCATCGCTGCCATGCGCTGTTGGGTGCACAGTGCAGTTTAATTCCTTACTCGCCTTTTACGAGATCCATTGGATGAGATGGAGTGGTAGCATTCTTTTAACGAGCCGCCACCACACGGCCCAGAAGCAGAAGTGTGCAAGCATTACTGTGTTTCGGTTTGAAGGGCACTGTGAGCTAGCGTAATCACTGGGCATTTGAGACTTGAGAACTGATGTCTCAGGGTGACGGGCGCAGTGTGGTTTCACACAGAAATATTCTGGGTGACACAGCTTTTGTTGTGGGCGGACGTTGCGGACTTACCATCAGGTGAACGTTTTGCTCGTTTCGTCACAAGTTAAAAAACGCTGTCCAAATCGCATCCGTCCGTCCGTCTTATTCCGGAAAATCAAAGAGTTCCAACGGTATTATTAAAAAATTTAATCCACGTGGACGTAGTCACGGTCTTTAGTTAGTTACAAATAATTTGTTTGCTTGCGTGATATATTAACGAAAACAATTGTATAACTTTTAACGTGAACATTTATTTTCTATAAACGTTAAACTGTTGTGGAGGGAACTGAACGCGGCCGCAGTTATTATTTGTCGATTACCGCCCCTTGGGTGGTGCTAAACGATCAACGCCACTGGATCGTTCAAGTACTGCGCGTGAGAGCGAAATGGGCAGGAAGACATTTCTTTGATTCTTACCAAAATGGCGGAGACGGGGTTGGCTGCCTGTCACGTCTCGTTTTGCCGTGAGGGCGGAAAGTGGACTTCGTGTGTGGTCTCTGCCTACCCCTACCCTTTATATGGGGAAAAGGTGACTGTAGGTATGTTTTACCGTGTCAGAAGTTCGCAGCCTGTCGCAGGACGCATCGCTCGGCTCGTGCGTTATGGTTCATAGCAACTTTTTTTTTGTACGTGGGGAAATCCTGCATGGATACCCGACTGGCTAGGGGGGCAGCCGGGTTACGTCGGACTCTTACCGACTAAAACCCCACGGTGGTCTCCATCACCGCTTAAGAGGGGTCACGGGATCTCCGTTCGGAACGCAGCCGTAACCCCTCCATCGCCCGGGGGCAATTCTCACTGCCCCCATCACTGTCTCGGTGCTAGTACGATGACTCGAGACCACTTCGAGTCATCGTCCTCCCCGGGGACGCTTAACTGGGCACACGGGATCCCCATCCCGAATAAAAAAACATTACTATGTTTTGGTTTGAAGGGCACTGTGAGCTAGCGCTAGCGTAATCACTGGGCATATAAGACTTAAGAACTTATGTCTCAAGGTGATGGGCACAGTGAAGTGTCACACAGAAATGTTCTGGGTGACACAGCATTTGTTATGGGCAGACGTTGCACTTACCATCAGGTGAACGTTTTGCTCGTTTCATCACTTTATCCAATAAAAAAGCGGACATCATAAATGAATATAAAATAATAGAATAGAATAATTTTTCTTCACCATTGATTATCTACATAATACTTATTTAATGTAGTTTTTTTTAAACCACAATGGTTCGCAAAAATAAGCTCAGTCCTGGGAAGAACCAGCAAGAAACCCAGCGGGCAATTTTTATTCTTTTTATTTCGTTTTATATGCAATTACAGTATTTATAAAGATGTAAAATAGCTTGGCAGCGAACAATTCCTCATGTCTATTAAATACTATCCTATGACCGTCTCCAGGATGCATGCTATCTCTGTGCCGGATTTCGTCCATATCAGTCCAACGGTTGAGCCGTGAAAAGGTCACAAACAGACAGAGGGACAGAGAGAGTTACTTTCGCGTTTTTAATATTGGTATGGATGTCACAAAACTGTTCAAACACACCACACTGCAAACATTGCACAATAAACTGCCTGAACATAGCGCTGTAGTGTTCAACTTGATAAAGAAAGAAGTATAACGAGGGCCTTGACACAGTAATTATGAATGTTCCTCGAAGAAGTCTTCAGGGCAATGAACTACATATTACTAATTAGATTGTACCTTATTAATTCTTAATTAAGATCTTATACACCGTATAAAGCCAGTGACGTAAAGACTCGAGGGTCAAAATAAGGGAGAAAATGATGTTCAACAGACAGACAGGGGGGGGAGGGGGTTGTGTGTTTAGCGTGGCCGTGTTATTAAAGAATATGCTACTCCAATTAAAGTTTCAGCCTATAAATGTCCCACTACTGAGCACAGGCCTCCTCTCATTTCTGAGAGGGTTTCGGAGCTAGGAAGAATCCGCCACGCTGCTCCAATGCGGGTTGGCGGACTTCACATGTCTTCGAAATATTTTTTATTCCTCAGACATGCAGGTTTCCTCACGATGTTTTCCTTCACCGCCAAGCACGTGGTAAATCAGCACTTAAAATTGCAATTAACAATTTTAGTGGTGCCGGCACCGGGAATCGAACCCAGGTCACTCGCGTACTATGAAATTTTAAAGCGAGCGCCTAGCCCCTGAGCTACCACGGCTCCAATTGAATGCCATTAATATCTAATGGCGGAATAATATAATTAACAGATCTTTTTCTTTACATGGGGACATACCTAACGCATACCCGCCTTCGCGGGAGTAAAGACGGGTTATGTCGGACTAACACCGACTAAAACCCCATGGTGTTCCGCCTTCGCCGCATGTTGGCAAGGTCACGGGAACGCTCGCGCACACATCCGCGACCCCACCGGCGCTGGCCGCCTAGCAACGGCGGCCCAACCTCGGGAGAGGAACAACTCCTCTTCTCTCTCCTTCCCAGTAAGGCGCGCCAGAACACGCGACGCGCCTTCCAACACGGCCCCGAGTCCGCCACGCTAAAGCCACGGGGCCAGGAAACTCGCACTCCAAAAAAGCACCAGTCTTTCCGGCCTCGGCAGGGCTCAATTATTTCGGACCTAATTTATCGCGACTGGTGACGAGCAGCAGTGTATGGAGCGCAGGGTCTCGGTGCGCGATCTCCGATCTTGGGAGAGATGTGTGCCCGGTAGTTTTATTATTATAATGAAGGAAGGTAAGTTACTTTGCTAAGATCCGCATGCAAAATATAAAAATGGTGTATATTACCTAGTTTTTTGAAGAGCACCGCCCGCCCTCCTTAAGTAGCGTGCACAAGCAAACTAACACCGCCACCAGGAACCGCCACCAGGTTCCCTCCACCAACCACTACAATACTACCACTAGATAATATACAGCACTGAAGTCGAGAACACGACACGTGTTTCGCCCCAAAACAAGGCATTATCAAGCGTCATAGACTCTACGACAGACTGTCCGCAAATGGATTTCCGCAAAGTAACGCCTGATTCTATTAACTATATTATTATTATAAGGTAACAACTACTTGTAGTAAGTGATGTGTCCGTCTGTAATTAGTACGACAGTCAGACTTTATAATGTAACTTCATTTATAGGACACACTAAATGTGTGTACTGTTGACGTTCCATAATATATGTGTCGGGGAAACGATATCGTTAAATAATAAGTTGCTAATTTGATTATTGTAGTACTGAGGAGGTGGTGAGCACCGTGACGTCACTTTAACGGCACGTGCAAAGAGTCTCATTTAAGAGTAATTGATAGTACAGGGGGCAGTTGAATCCGAGACACCGACCTTGTCACACCTTCGAAACGAAACTGTCGGTTTACCTAGTTAATTGGTGGTTAAATGTAGTAAGTTGAAATTATTACACAAGGTGCATTTGAAATTGTTATTCTGCGCTATCTACACAAGGAACCCTGTACCGCCTAATCAAGAGGTAGGCCGGCACTATCGCTCAGCCAGTCGCCGACCCTGACATATGAGTAAATAAATAAACAATCAAAATATATAAACGATTCTGACAAAAACTGTGCACCATAACAGAGGCTCGCTTATCACGAACGGAGTATACGTCGCGTGTAAATTGCCGGGATAGATGAAATCCCGGACCCGCATCCCGGGAACAAATTACCGTCCTATTAGTTACATGAGCTTTCTGCCTTCGGAGGCCCGGCTAAATTTTGTCTTGGATCTTATATAAGCGATTACGTACATGCATACAGTAACGCCTTTTTCGCATATAAGCCGATAGGTGTCCGGAAGAGTAGAATAGCACCTACCTCTTTCCTACTGAGGTGTCGTAAGAGGCGACTAAGGTATTGTACGGACAGGCTTTATTCGTGAAAAATAACACCATAATATGCAATGCTTACTTCGTCGAACGTCGAATTGACGTGGATGTCATTTTTTTGACGGTGACGATTCCCGAAAAAATTGACGTTTAGAGATTAACGTCGCCATAACGGAATTTATCCCAAAATCGTGTTACCATAAAAACAATGAAATGTGAAAGCGAATGGTGTAATTGTTTCAGCGCCATTAATCAAACAGTGAAGTGCGCGGTGTAGTGTTTATAGTACTCAACACACTGGACTTTTTGTTGCCTAAAAACTCAAGAACGTGAGAACCTTAGTATAACCATTGTATTAAAAATAGTATTATAAGCTTTTGAACATGTTAAAATAATGAGTTCCCATTAATCAATCAGGGAACTGCGCGGTGTAGTGTTGCCAGCGTCTATTACACTGGAGCCTCTGTAGCCCAAGAATCAAAGCATTGTACTCGTAGTATATAAGCTGTTGAAATCGTTGAAATAGTTATGAGCCACCAGCTGTACTGTTAGGATTAAAATTAAAATAAAGTATATTATTAAGCTGTCCCTGCGACCTCTCACTTAACTGGAGACCGGGTTTTTTCTTATCGTATCCAGAATTTTATCTACTTGTTTCCTATTTCATATCACTTGTAGCTAATAAGAAAAAGAATTTTTTCTTATTGTTCATCTGAAACGGAACTAACTCGATATATTTGAACCTCAATACATTTTTTTTAAGAAAAAATGAGACTAATTATTATACTATACTTTTGGTAAGATCCTATTTCATACCTATGTGTACATCTATTCTTAGTCTCTCACCAGCCCGTTAACAGTAACTGGGCACCGGCCTCAAGATTTCCCGTAACCGCCAGGGTTGGCAGGTGAATTGTCATTTACAGTGCCAGAAACCTCGAACCTTAGAAACCTTATGACTGGTGGTAGGATTCCTATGCAGGAATCAGTCTAGGTAGGTACCACCCCAGGGCCAGTTATTCTGCCGTGAAGCAGTATTGTGCAAACATTACTGTGTTTCGGTTTGAAGGGCACTGAGAGCTAGCGTAATCACTGGACATATGAGACTTAAGAACCGATGTCTCAGGGTGATGGGCGCAGTGTGGTGTCACACACACAGAAATGTTCTGGGTGACACAGCATTTGTTATGGGCAGACGGTGCACTTACCATCGGGTGAACGTTTTGCTCGTTTCGGCACGTTCTCAAATAAAAAAAATCTAATAAATTTACATAATACTCATTGAACGTAATTGTTTTATACTACACGGGTTCGCAAAGAAATGCCTTTGTCCTGGGAAGAACCAGCAAGATAGATAGATAGATAAATCGTTTATTTGGTCAAGACACCCAGCGGGATTTTTTTTCAGTCACCTCATTCCCAAGGGTTATCATCATCCATGTATTCCTTAACATTATAATGACCCTTCTTAAAAAGTCTTTCTTTATTAATAGTTTGAGCTCCTTGATTTTTGATTGAAAGAAACAACGAAACAGCTTATAAATGTCTCTAAGCCTGAACACAGGCCTCTTCTCATTACTAAGAGGGTTTTGGAGCAATGAAGAGTCCGCCACGCTGCTCCAATGCGGGTTGTCGAACTTCACAGGACACAGGTCACTTGCGTATTATATAAAAGGCGAACGCCCGGCCTCTAATCTACCATGGCTCGGTGGCCTGTAGTCCCCAAATGGATCCGCGAGAGGTGGAATGCAATTCTACAGGATTTCAGGATATCTCCTGAATTGCGGGTGAGTAAATAAAAGTTTATTTATTTATTTACTATTTCTTTAGACATCTACCCTTACAGTTTCAACTTATAACAATAAATGTGAAAAATATTTCGTCATCTGTAAGATGCCTTAAGATTTCGCAGTTATATATTATTTTTGTTGTGTGTAGTGACGCAATGAGCAAACCGTTCATCTGATCGATGGTGCAACGTCTGTCCATAACAAATGCTGTGTCACCCAGAACATTTCTGTGTGACACCACACTGTGCCCATCACCCTGAGACATAAGTTCTTAAGTCTCATATGCCCAGTGATTACGCTAGCGCTAGCTCACAGTGCCCTTCAAACTGAAACAGTAATGTTTGCACACTACTGCTTCACGGCAGAATAACTGGCCCTGGGGTGGTACCTACCTAGACGGATTCCTGCATAAGAATCGTACCGCCTATTAAAAAATATTCTATTCCATTCTTTTTACAAATTAAATAAACAGACCGTTTTGGCGATGACTACTGGGCCGTCGTCATCACGACGTCGTTACTTCAGCTTACCTGAAAAGAAACAAAAGATTGAAAATAAATAAGTCGCTGGCTGGTGAAGATGCATTTTAAATATTTGTCGTGTGGTGTTAAAGATAATTATTTCATCAGAAAACCGAGTCAACAGCTGCAAACATGCGAACTTAAGAGTTTCATTATTTTCTCATGGATCCTATCATCAGAACTTGACCAAAATATGGGACTACACTTAGGATTCGCCGTGTAGCGGCTTAAGAGAATCTACCACCCCATCTCATCCCTTGGGTGTCGTATAAATCGACAGAGGGAAAATTAAAACCCGAAGATGGGCAGCAGCATCTACCTGGAACATCTGAATAAATAGGGCTAATAATTATAGGGAGGCCTATGTTCAGCAGTGGACTATTTATAGTATGAAATGATAATGATGATGATCATAGGGTGGGTTATTTTCCCTCTGTCGACTTTTACGACAACCACGGGACGAGATGAGGTGGTAGATTCTCTTAAACCTACCACACGGTGAGTTTGCAATGCGTTCATTAATTCGTTATTGAATCTTGTGTAACATTTTGTCGTGGAGCGCGCTTTGAATTTCTATGACACTGTTCTTTGTAAATTTATTTACAACTATCTAATGCCCGCGACTCCGTCCGCATGGGTTTAGGTTTTTCAAATATCCCATGGGAACTATTTGATTTTCCAGGATGAAAAGTATCCTATGTCCTTCCCCAGGACGCAAGCTATCTTTGTGCCAAATTTGGTCAAGATCGGTTCAGCGGTAGTGCTGTGAAAAGGTAACACACTGACAAAGGGACAGAAAGAGTTACTTTCGCATTTTTATCTTAGTATGAATGTAATTTTGTCTAAAATAAAAAATAAATAAAAAAGAGGATACCTACGGAGTTTCTTTCGCCTTTTTCTACTCCGTCAGAGGGACCTCATTCCGAAACGGTGGTAGATTGTAAAAAAAATGACTGAAATGTACGAAATTAATGTTTCCTACGTAGAAGAATAAATAAATTTCATTTTATTTCATATGATATTCCTGACTACAAGGGGTCGGCAGTACTCTATAGTCCGACTTATTTGCTAATCCGACGGCACTTTGCAAAACCATTATCGGTTTACCGCGCATTACTGTATTTAAAACCATCCATGCCGCATTTTCAAACAAAACGGACAAATACAAAAGCGATTGAACCTACGATAGCAAACTTATAACAAACCAAATACAATTAAATAACATTAAAACCAGTCCACAACTTCAATATATAATTGACTAATACACATCTGAAAACAGCCGTCTCACTCCTACACACGCAGCCGCGGTAAGAACAACACGGAGAACAAACGAACGGTAGTAAGCCGTCGTCCGGCCTTGGAATACATTCGCCAGCACCAAAAGAGAAAGTCGTTGGTAATCGCACGCAACACTTGGAGATGAACCAAATGGCGCGGGTCAAGGTCGCGTGACTGACACCGTGACAGTGTTTGAAGCGTGACAGTGTCACGGTAAATCACGTGCTCCAAAGTATACAATCGAATCAGATGGTTGAATGACTCTAAACTATGAATGGTTCCTATGCTTTCAGATTTTATGAATGGCTAGCTGTTCCCCGCTCGCTTTGCTCATAATAAAATATACCTCAAATAATAATATATAATATAATAATAAAAATATATTCACATGCCAAATACCAAATCCCTTCAGCCATTTGAGTGTGACTGAATGCCAAACAAACAAATAAGCAAGCTTTCACATCCATACTTAACATTATAAATGCGAAAGTAACTCTCTCTGTCTGTATGTTACCTTTTCAGGGTTCAACCACGAAACCTATGTTGACGAAATTTAAAAAGATAGCTTGCATCCAGAGGACGGTCTTAGGATACTTTTTATCCTAGTTAACTTTTCATCTCAAAACACTAAAATCAAATAGTTCCTACGAGATATTTAAAAACCTATGTTCACGCGGACGTAATCGCGGGCATCAGCTAGCTTATAATGTTACTAGCGGTTCCCCGCTCGACTTTATCAGCGTAAATTAACATTTTACTGGTGGTAGGATTCCTATGCATGAAATCCGTCTAGGTAGGTACCACCCCAGGGCCAGTTATTCTGCCGTGAAGCAGTAGTGTGCAAACATTACTGCGTTTCGGTTTGCAGAGCACTGAGAGCTAGCGTAATCACTGGGCATATGATACTTGGGAGCTGGTGTCTCGGGGTGACGAGCGCATTGTGGTGTCACACTGTTCTGGGTGACAAGGCGTTTGTTATGGCCAGACGTTGCGCTTGCCATCGGGTGAACGTTTTGCTCGTTCCGTCACTTTTGTTAAATTAAAAAAAATTAGAATGATTGATTTTTTATGATCCGATAATGAACCGTTCAAGATTGGCATCAGTCCATAGTTGCACAAAAGAGAGTATTATCCTATTAGTAAATACAATTAAATCCAAATCCAAAGCCAAACATACCACTGCAAGATACAGTAAGCTCTTTTCGCGTCGATCGGACCAAAAGCAATTACTAAAAGGTGAAGGCAGCCCGGATTAACTATGACATCACGACGTCTAACACTTTAACTGCCAAAGATGACTATGGGCGCTGCAAAAGGCTCATACATACATAAGATCACGACTGTATCCCATACGGGTTAGTCAGAGACTGGGCACTCACTGCAAAAACAGACGACTGCCACAATCCACGTTTCACCAAAACAATATAATGCACTTGGTGTGATAGGTGGTGAGCCCATCGCCATCATGCGCTGTTGGGTGCACAGTGCAGTTTAATTCCTTGCTCGCCTTTTACGAGATCCATTGGATGAGATGGAGTGGTAGTATTCTTTTATCGAGCCGCCACCACACGGATGACATTGCCAAGGAAAAGGGTAGCTAACCGCCAGATCGAATGGTCTGATCTGGAGAGGACGTCTCCTACAACAAGTAATATTTTGATGTTGTATATATATTTCTTTTATCGAGCCGCCACCACGCACCAAAAGGCTCGTAACGACGAGAAAATAAAATAAACACGATATATCCGTAAATGTCTTTTTATTCAGTGAGTAGTTTTCACGTATATTATTAATAAAATTGTTTTAATGTTCAACTATGAAAGAGAACATCGTGAAGAACACTACAAGTAGAGAACATAACTTCAAAGACGGGCGAATTCATACTTGCCCAACGCGGCGATCTTTTGCGAGCTCATAATTTTATCTCATCTTTATCACGTGTTCAATTATGTCTTGTGCCCCGCCACATCCCCATTTGAATCGGATTTGGGGTTTTGATGTCAATAAAAACTTATTAGAAGTTACCGGGACATAAAAAAAAACATTAAACGTGATATATTTTCAAAACACGCTCCGACTACGGTTAATTGAAAAATGTTTTTATGACATAAAAGAATTTATGAGTGCATGTAAAATGATTTTTTATACGACTCTACCTAAATTTGACATTTTAACGATTACTGTCGACCTGTGACCACTATTTCCTCACGCAGCAATATTCTGGGTGACACAGCATTTGTTGTGGGCGGACGTTGCACTTACCATCAGGTGAACGTTTTGCTCGTTTCGTCACTTTATACAATAAAAAAAAAGCAAATAAATAAGGTGTTCTTACAAATGTTCGAGATCGTTTTATTTATATAAAAATTAAAGATTGTTGAATTATTTCTGATTTTTTTTTATATCCGTACCTGAATATACATAAATATATTATTACTTTGGCGCCGGCAATGACTTAATGACTGTTGCCATAAATTAAAGATAAACTATCGTCAAACGTACGTGCGTACCTGTATATAACTTCAGTTCACAAACACCGCGCGCTGACAACACACACCCGCGTCAAAAACAACTCGAACAACAGAAAGTTACAACAAAAATAGCTAAAACTTTTAATTAGAAATACGGAAATGTTAAAATAATAATTAGCTCGTATCAGAGACTGCGATAGCTCGGTTTAATTAGTAAACGAATTGTTTCGATAAAGCAATTTTTTATCTGCACTTTTTAATGTAAAGGCGATAGCATATTAATAATAATTGGAGACTAATGAATGCATAGCATAATCTGTGCAATAATGCTTACTACGGATTGTTTATTACAATCATAGGGTAGTAGATCAAGTCGTAGATCAAGTCGAATCCAACCTAAAGCCGCCTATTTGCGCAATTCTCGAATTATCAGCGTTCGGCTCTAAATATATTGGGATGGTCCCGTGTCTATGACACTACGTCTGGGAGAATGTATCCTTCAATATCTTATTAACCAGGTATCGCCGTGGTCGATGTCATGGAGATCAGATGATACTGATCTCCATGACCATCATTATCATCACTACTCCCTTTGATAGCTTTCTATCTAAAATTAGACACAAAATCAGAATCGATTTTTCTCCCTGCTCCAGTGTGGATTGGCGTGCTACACATGTCGTCGAAAAATCTTTCGAAATAACACGTGGTATCTCAGCCCATAAAACTCCGATTAACAATTTGAGTGGTGCCACCATGGATCGAACCCAGATCTTTCAGGTAAGTGGTGTTGCAGCAATAAATTTGATGATTATAAAATTATATTGAAGCCCTTACAAGGTGTCTGGAAAGTTCTTAACACTAGATAGTGAACTTAGATAGAGAACTCAATAGCAACATTACTCAATCAAATGTTCCTCTGCTAAACAAGTCAGGAAATGACAAGAGATGGCGTTGTTCATCTATCACAAGCTTAATGGTAACTTTAATGATGACATAACCATTGCACTAATCCGCGAAAGGTCACAAAGACTCCTATCATTCGGTATCATGTAACACTAATGTATAAGGGGACACGTAACCAGGTGAAGGTCGGGTCGAGCCAAAAGATGGCGCTGTTGATTCCCAATGCACTTTAGGGTCTTTACGAGTTTTCGTTTTAAGGCTCTATGGGGTTACGGCCTTCAATCATTAAAATAGACAATCGCTTGTAAAAAAAAGTAAAGTTTCAGCCTATAAATGTCCCACTACTGAGTACAGGCCTCCTCTCATTTCTGAGAGGGTTTCGGAGCTAGGAAGAATCCGCCACGCTGCTCCAATGCGGGTTGGCGGACTTCACATGTCTTCAAAATATTTTTGTATTCCTCAGACATGCAGGTTTCCTCACGATGTTTTCCTTCACCGCCGAGCACGTCGTAAATCAGCACTTAAAATTGCAATTAACAATTTTAGTGGTGCCGGCACCGGGAATCGAACCCAGGTCACTAGCGTACTTTGAAATTTAAAGCGAGCGCCTAGCCCCCGAGCTGCCACGGCTCTCCTGAGCTACCACCTACTACCAATCGCTTGTACTTAAACTAATATGGAAGATGCTTTAAAATCAACTTTATGTTCATATATATATGTCATGACTGTGTGATATGACCAACTGAAAAAAGCAATATTTTGTAAGTTGGTAAGAAGTTGCTTTGTTGGTGATTCAATATATAAATCGAAGCAGACCCGAGGACCAGTCGTTTGTTAGTTGCACGAAAATTCGGCTGAGATTCGAACCTAAAGCTACTTTGTGAGTATATCGTTGAATCACGCAACAATCCATACTAATATTATAAATGAAAAAGTAACTCTCTCTGTCCCTCTGTCTGTTTGTTACCTTTTCACGGTTCAGCCGCTAAACCGATCGTGACGAAATATGGCACAGAGACAGCTTGCATCCTGTCGATGGTCACAGGATACTTTTTGTCACGGAAAACCACGCGGGCGAAGTCGCGGGTATCAGCTAGTAACATACAAAACTGTATAAAAATGTATAATCCACACACCAAAGGTCTTACAGGTAGTAAGATTCCTATGCAGTAATCACTCTAGGAAGGTGCCACCGCAGTGCCACTTATTCTTTTTTTTTATTTGAGAAAGTAACGAAACGAGCGAAACGTTCACTTGATGATGGTAAGTGCAACGTTTGCCCATAACAAATGCTGTGTCACCCAGAACATTCTATGTATTCTATGTATATATGCCCAGTGATTACGCAGCTCTCAGTGCCCTTCAAACCGAAACAGCAATGTTAGCACACTACTGCTTCACGGCAGAATAACTGGCCCTGTGGTGGTACCTACATAGACAGATTCCTCCATAGGAATCTTACCACCAGTAAAACCTTTGGTTTATGGATTACACATTTCTCTTGCCGTTAAGCAGTAGTGTGCAAACATCACTGTGTTTCTTTACATTACATATCTGAAAGGCAAATAATTAGCGTAAGTACTAGGCATATAACACTTAAGAACTGATGTATCAGTGACAAGCGCAGTATGGTGCCACACAGAAACATTCCAGGCGACACAGCATTTGTTATAGGCAGACGTTGCACTTACCATCAGGTGGACAATTTGCTCGTCTCGACACATTCATCACTAAAAAAAATCTGAAAATAGTTCAAGCCACTCCACAAGCAGTTGAGGGAAGCCGTGACCCAATTATAAATATTATCATTAACACATTAAACTGGTGGTAGGATTCCTATGCAGGAATCCGTCTAGGTAGGTACCACCCCAGGGCCAGTTATTCTGCCGTGAAGCAGTAGTGTGCAAGCATTACTGTGTTTCGGTTTGAAGGGCACTTTGAGCTAGCGTAATCAATGGGCATTTGAGACTTAAGAACTGATGACTCAAGGTGACGGGCGCAGTGTGGTGTCACACAGAAATATTCTGGGTGACACAGCATTTGTTGTGGGCGGACGTTGCACTTACCATCAGGTGAACGTGTTGCTCGTTTCGTCACTCTATACAATAAGAAAAAAACAATGTGCCATGAATACAGAAAGATATTTACATCGACCGCGAAACTGTAATACGCAATTTAAATCACAAATCAAATGAATCCGTGTAAAACAATATGGCGCCCGCCGAAATGATAAATCACGCAACCCTACAAGCCATTGAAGTAATTGGCTTTTGTCGAAACCTGATACACGTGGAACTTACAATTACATTTAGACATTCGTATGAATTCTTCTGTAAGTACTGTTCGTTTTACTGGTGGAATTTATTACAGCGAAATAACGAAAATGTCAACAGCAATGAGATATTCAAGAAAGTCATTCATAAAATTGATGGAACCAAATAGGTTTATTTTTATTTGATAAAGTGACGAAACGAGCAAAACGTTCACCTGATGGTAAGTGCAACGTCCGCCCACAACGTTCTTAGGTCTCAAATGCCCAGTGATTACGCTGGCTCACAGTGCCCTTCAAACCGAAACACAGTAATGCTTGCACACTACTGCTTCACGGCAGAATAACTGACCCTGGGGTGGTACCTACCTAGACGGTGTGAAGTGCCAATAAATGCTTTTTCTTTTAAATGAAACTAATTTTACGGATTTTATCGCGTTTAATTTTTTACTATAGTTATATTATAGTTAACCTGGGGTACCTTCAGCTTTTAATTATTAAAAGCTGAAGGTACCCCAGGTTAACTATGACATCAGGACATACACTGAGGTGACAGCCTCAGTCCTCCCGTGACCATGGGTGCTGTAAAGCACTCGAAACGTCGGGTTATAAATAGTAAAAAATTAAACGCGATAAAATCCGTAAAATTAGTTTCATTTAAATGAGTAGTGTTCGCGTAAATATAAGAAATCATTATGCTTTTTCATTCTAGTATTGTAGTAAGATAAGTTATTCGAATAACCACAATACGACAGTAGTTAGGTTAGGTTATTTCATTCACTGATGAAAACAGTTTCTTCTCAATGCAAACATTAAACCTAATGATTTAATCGTAGGGGTATACCGTGGGGAAGTGAACACCCTGCGCTCCCCCGGGGCTGGGTCGCGTGCACCGCTGTTATGTTTGCAAACGGGTTATGGTAATTTAAAGATAACGTTGCAACGTTCCGATGCGCCTAGGTGCGCTGATAATTAATTAGAATGTGCTCCGGGCGATAATTTTCCCTTAGTATATTTATATATTGTATATGTATACGGCATAATATACAATGATGATGATGTTCTCCAAGCCGATTTCGACCACGGCGACAACTGACGACTACTGTCGAGAGCCATCAACTGCGCAGGAGATATTATAGTGCAACAAGTGTACGCGCAAACACAGAGGCACTCACTCGTCCCAACCTACCCGCGCCCGATGTAACGCTGATGCGATAAGATCGGAGGTAGGCTAAGATGCAGTGTCAGAAACACGGGGACAATCACAACACAACCAGACCCGAAAACCAACAATTTATGTTTTAGCACAAATGTTAGCCCCGGCTGGGATTCGAACCCAGGACCCGCGGCTTAGAAGTCAGGTACTCTGACCACTAGGCCACGCGGTCGTCATAATATATAATAGTATAAGTATATTATGCCGTGTGGTAGCGGCTTAAGAGAATCTGCCACCCCATCTCAACGCGTGGGTGTCGTAAAAGTCGACAGATAAAAAAAGGAAAACCGGGAGATGGACGGCGCCATCTTCCTGGAACATCTGAATAAATAAACTGCGGTTGGCAACACGCCTGCCAAGCGTGGCAACTATGGCAAAATCCCCCCAAAATGATAGCTACAAATTTTTGTGGCAATCTCTGTGGGAGGCCTATGTTCAGCAGTGGACTAGTGATAGGCTGAAATGATGATAATGATGATGAAGACATTTGTGTTACATACTACTACATAGAATAATTTACATCAGTCTTTATTATCATTAATAATATATTAATATATAATAATTTAAAAAAATTATTATTAGAGCCGTGGTAGCTCAGGGGCTAGGCGCTCGCTTTAAATTTCATAGTACGCGAGTGACCTGGGTTCGATTCCCGGTGCCGGCACCACTAAAATTGTTAATTGCAATTTTAAGTGCTGATTTACCACGTGCTCGGCGGTGAAGGAAAACATCGTGAGGAAACCTGCATGTCTGAGGAACAAAAAAAAAATATTCCTATTTAATATTGTGAAGTCCGCCAACCCGCATTGGAGCAGCGTGGCGGATTCTTCCTAGCTCCAAAACCCTCTCAGAAATGAGAGGAGGCCTGTGCTCAGTAGTGGGACATTTATAGGCTGAAACTTTACTTTTTATTATTATTGATTATGAATGGTATAAATATTAGAATTCTGAAAGCGTGGCTGGAATGGTGATCGTTGTACGGCAGTCTATGCGACTCCCGTATGCCGATCAAAATCAAGAGCAATCAAGTATATAAAAGAGCAGTAAGACCAGCTCTACTATATGGATGAGAGTGCTGCCCAATGAGAAAAATGGATGAACAAAAAATTCACGTCACAGAGATGAAGGCGCTGCATTGGTCTGGCAGGAGTCTCTTCATACATACATACGTAGATCACGACTGTATCCCATAAGGGGTAATCAGAGACTGGGCACTCACTGCAAAAACAGATGACTGCCACAATCCACGTTTCACCAAAACAATATAATGCACTTGGTGTAATAGGTGGTGAGCTCATCGCCACCATGCGCTGTTGGGTGCACAGTGCAGTTTAATTCCTTACTCGCCTTTTACGAGATCCTTTGGATGAGATGGAGTGGTAGTATTCTTTTAACGAGCCGCCACCACACGGCAAGGAGTCTCTAGAAAAGATATATTAAGGAACGAATATATCCGTGGTACTTTTAAGGTTGACAAAGTACACGAAAAACTTAGAGAAAACCGTGTGCGCTGATACGGACACGTGATGATACGGGTTGTTGACCATATGATTGAAAGAGTGATGAACATAGAAGAGGTTAAAAGATACCGTGGACGACCACCAATGACCTGGCTGCGAACTAATAAAAATGACCTGAGACTTACTAACACGACTGAAGGGACAACGCACAACCGTACGGTTACAAAATTACTAGGAGGGCTGATCCCAAATAAATTGGTACAATAACCAAAGGAAAGAAGAAAAATAAGGGGAAAATGATAATTGAAATAAATAAGATTTAGAGTAAATAAATAAAATTTCCGTCACCGCTGAGCAAGTGGTAAATCAGTACTTAAAATTGCAGAAGTTTCAGTTTCAGATCGCTCGAGTCCTACGAAATTTAAGGGGATCGCTCGCCCAGCCTACACTTATATTAGAAAGAAAGAAAGAAAACATTTATATATATATATATATATATATATATATTAACAATACGCCACAGACACAAATACATAAAAATTAGGAACTAGACGTACAAGTTAACAATGTATTTACGGACAAACAGAAAGAAACATTAAACAACATCACAAAACTGAACATTTAACAAAACTCGTGTACAAAAATATTGTCACGTGCGTCGTGGCGCATTGAGCGAACGGGTCTCACTCAGCTTAATGCCGCAGTCGAGACTACAGCGCTGGTTTTCAGTGAGCCTGAGCACCTATATTATTTAGATCCATTAGATCAGATCAAATTTATTAATTTTTATATTTATATAAACTTATATCATTACAATAACGACACATTTATAACAGACCAAAAAAATACGAACATATAACGATTATGAAAATACGAAGAACATTTTCGATATTCCTATGAAACGAATTATAGATTATTAAAATAAGAATTAACAATAACATCAAGTATTCCAGTGTTTATTTGAACGAACCTCAATTAACTCAACCCAATCCAATCACGTACCCTTAATTAGATAAATCAGGAACTCCTCGGCTGCGATCGAGCTAACTGCGATGCTAATTTACGAAGCCCTGCTCTTTGTTCGCGAGATTCTTAGAAATGAAGCCAACTTTTCATGGCCGCGTTACCACGCAATTTGATTTACAATGCCGATTAGCTGTAGCGACTTTAGCAATTGCCTAAAACTTTATTAATTGCTCGACTTGATATTGATGACATTATAACCGGTGGACGCCGTGTGATGGCGGCATAAGAGAATCTACCACCCCATCTCATCCGGTGGGTGCCGTAAGAGTCAACAGAGGGAAAAATTTAAACCATCTTGCTGGAACATCTGAATAAATGAACTGGCAAAATCTCCCCAAAATAGGTCCTACAAGCTTACGGGTTTGTAGCAATCTATGAGGGCCTATGTTCAGCCTATGTTAACCTATGTTCAGCAGTGGACTAGTGATAGGCTGAAATGATGATGATGATGATAGCCGGTGGCCATGATAAAAAATTACCAAACCATACGTATCCTAAAAGTCTACTGAATGCAGTGACTAAAAAAATCCCATGTAAGTAATGCTAAGTAAAAATATGTATGTAAGGCTATGACCGCATGATAGTAACTAGGTTTCACTGAAAAAATGGTTTTAAATAATGAAATAGATACTTTTAAATTCGTTTACGTTTATATTAAAAGCGAGATTAATAAGTTTTTTGTTAAAATAATAATACAAAATACAGCCATGTTGGATGAAACACCAATCAGAGCGAATGACGTCACGCCTAAGTAAACATTTTTTTTTCTCTCGCATTGTTTCCCTCGCGCTTCTCTTGTGTAACAAAGTCATCGATAATCTCTGTACTGTTTATAATTTATTAACACTAAGCTAACAGTGCCCTTCAATCCGAAACATAGTGTTGTTTTCACACTACTGCTTCCTACATGGGAATCCAGCCACACATCTGGTGGTTAGAATGCAGGAATCCGTCTAGGTGGGTACCACCTGTGGCGTTCCAGTTAATATAAATTTTTACTTTTTCTTCATTTGTATCCATTTTTAACTTAATTACAATTAAGTAAACAAAATTTAAACAAGTAAACTGTAAAGTAAATAATATAAAAATAATGTTGTATAAAATATTAAAAATAAATACACTCAGCGTCACAAAAATCGCACCTCTCTGAGTTTGCGCGAAATGGCTGTAATGGCTAGAAACGAATTATATTTATATAAATATTGGTAAGTTTGAAATGGGGATTTGAATAGCTTTACATTATTAATAAAAAAATCATGAAATCATTAAATCATTTATCATTATAGAGCGTCAAAAATAAACACTGTCAAATGCTCGTTAGTAAGGACGCTAGTTACACCACCTAAAAAGGGTATAAAAGGGTCGATCTGGATGAAATATGGGCCAGTCGTAATTTAGACTTTGCAGTGAACACACGTGAACAAGTAACCCAAGTAAGAACAAGTAAAGATGGACACCAGCTCTGAAGAAGCCGGTTAAGTGATTGCCCTATTGCAGTCGGGGATGCGGCAGTGTGACGTTGCTTGACATTTGAACCTGTCCCGTTTTTCAGTTCGACGGGTGTTCCAACGTTTTCAGCAGACTGGTGGTTATGTTAGAAAACCGGGATCTGGAAGAAAACGGTGCACATCAGAAAGAGATGACCGTTTCATCGTTACGACATCTTTACACAGGGGGTAACACTAGGTTTTAAGAACTTTTTTTGTATTTATTAAGATTTTTTTAAAATTATTAATTTGCAAATTTGTACATACCCTGTCTTTTTCTTTAATTTCTCTTTCGTCTCGTTATAAAAGTAAAATTCAATTAAAATTCCTGAAAGCTAATGAAATTACCTTTCGAATGATACTCTCAAACCACAACATTGCCATTGGCCTGTTGTGTTAAAATAGTATTTAAATTATTTTTTTCGGATGTGCGGTTTTTTTGACGCCGAGTGTATAATAACCGAGAATCCTAGTTACCGACTTCTACATCTGGTTCGTTCGTTTTTATATTATTTTTGTAAAGATGCTTGCGCCTGCGCCGCCCGGCGACAACTAGTGCGATCCTATCATTTGTCGCGTAAGCCTGTGTCGGAATTCGCAAATTTCTCCCATCGCGTAGTTAAATAGTAAATTAGTAAATTAAAGAAAATACTATTTAATAGAATCAGGCGTTACTTTGCGGAAATCCATTATAGTAAAGAAAATAGTCGTAGGTCGTAGAGTCAATATCACTTGATAATGCCTCGTTTTGAGGTGAAACACGTGTCGTGTTCTCGACTTCAGTGGTGTGTATTGCCTAGTGGTAGTGTTGTAGTGGTGGAGGGTATCTGGTGGCGGCTCCCGGTTGCGGTATTGGTATTCTTGTGCACGCTGTTGTGGGAGGGCGGGCGGTGCTCTTCAAAACTAGGTAATACACACCAGTTTACATTTTGCATGCGGATCTTAGCAAATTAACTTTCTTTCCTTTGAAAATATTATTTGTTTAGTGTAATGTAAATTGTATACTAAATCGTGTAATTAGTTCGTGTTTTGTGTATACTTCAATGAGGACATAATAAATGTAAAAACATAACTTTAAGACAATATAAGATAACTTTTTGTTACATAACTTACGGTGTTTGATTTTGGAGTCAAAGGAATAAAAGGATTAACCCAATTATAAGCTGTAAGTTATACCACCCATCGCCAGTTATTCCGGGAAGCAGTAGTGTGCAAACACTATTATGTTTTTGTCTGAAGGGCTCTGAGAGCTAGTGTAATCACTGTGCATATGAGACTTAAGAACTGATGTCTCTGGGTTAAGGGCGAAATGCTACACAGAAATGTTCTGCGCGACACAACATTTGTTGTGGGTAGACGTTTTGCTCGGCTCGCCACCTTATTGTGTGGTGGCGGCTCGTTAAAAGAATACTACCACTCCATCTCATCCAATGGATCTCGTAAAAGGCGAGTAAGGAACTAAACTGCACTGTGCACCCAATAGCGCATGGTGGCGATTGGCTCACCACTTTTCACACCAAGTGCATTATATTGTTTTGGTGAAACGTGGATTGTGGCAGTCATCTGTTTTTGCAGTGAGTGCCCAGTCTCTGACTACCCCTTATGGGATACAGTCGTGATTATGTATGTATGTATATTTCGATTTTCATGATTAATATTGAGAGTGTTCGTGAACGTTTAAAGTCAATGGAAAATTCAATTCGAGGCCAGATATCGTGGTTTTCAGTTCAACAAATCTACTGTCATCTTACTGTCAATCTGAAGATTGTTACTTATTTTAAAACTTTGATACTGGAAAGCTTACAACTGTTGTCATAAGAAAATTAAAAAAAAAAAGAAAATTAAAAGTAACATATACTCCAAATTGTCTATAGTTGGGAAATTACTTTTCTTTTAGCTGTGTCATCGTTCAAAGTCGGTGGACTCGCAGCTCTAACACCGTTTATCGGTTTAAACGGCTTTTTCTGAGGAAAAACTAACTGTCCAGCAAAATTGCTAGCTTATTACTTTGAACCACGCCTTCTGAAATTACTTTTATTAATGACTTTTGCCTAGTTGACTAGATGTCGTCCTACACTCAGTTTTTTATGTATCGTGAGTGGATTTAGAGACATAAATTGCACGTATACACACCCAGACCAGGAATAACAATTTGAGGGTTATAGAAATGTTCACCTAATGGTACTTACTTTTACGAGATCCATTGGATGAGAAAGAAAGAAAGAAAGAAAATTTTTTTTTTTTATTCAATACTACAACACAACATACAAAAAATAAGTAAACAAAAAATACGACGTATTACATTGTCAGACGTACGTTGGGTTGTAGCAACGAAAAGGCTGTCGACTCAGCATAATGCTATGGCAGAGTTGCCACAGCGCTGTTATTCTGTCGATGCCTCAGGTTTAACGAGCAGCTTCCGGACATGTTGTTAATTGACTTAGTTTAATTTAAAAGAAATAAATATGCGCACATGTACACGGATACACACACACACACACACACACACATATACATATATACATATACATACACACACACATATATATATATATATATATATATATATATATATTGCATGCGCAAATTACAAAAAAAACAAACAGGTCTGAAATACTTACATATAAACAAAGTTATTAAATATTAAACACAAATGCAGTGTAAACAGATAACAAAAAATAAAAAGAAAAAAAAAGTTTCTGTATCTCTGTCACTATTCAATTTATCATGCGTAAATACTCTTTGGTAATAACCAGATTTTTAGTCTGTGCAATTATATAGTTGACACGTTTACTTTAATACGTGGCACCGAATTAAAAAATTTACTTTGTGTCATTGTTCTCTAGAAGATAAGACTTGTAACGAACAGTAAAATAAGGCTTTGTACGAATTTCTCGAAGCGGATGAGATGGAGTGGTAGTATTCTTTCAACGAGCCGCCACCACACGGCTCGAAATATACACGGAAATATCTTCTTCTTTATTTTATTGTTGCTCATAAAAGAATTCGGCCGTATCAAATCAGTCATGAGACAGAAAAATTTAAAAAAAAACTTACCATTCTTTTTCTTTTCTTTAAAAAAAACGATTCCTCACAGTACGTTTCACACACATAAATTCCACATGCACAAACCACCCAGACCCGGAACAACTATCTGTAGGCCATACAAATATTTGTCCCGTGCGGGAATCGAACCCGGGAATCGGAATCGGAAAAGCCAAGGGTTTAGCCACTGCGCCAACCGAGCCATTAAAAGTTTATAAAAAAGTTTATGTTCAAAGTTTATATTTAAAAAGTCTAGGTGTCCGGCAAAGTAGTATAGCGCCTACCTGTCTCTTACTGAGGTGTCGTAAAAGGCGGATAGCATTGTCTCCTGACTCCATCACCAGCCGTGTCTTTATACGGTACATCCGTATAAAGAAATTATACCGTTGTATCATCGATCCGTTTCGATGCATTGCGTCTTCGTTTCAAAGATCCTCGATCGCGTTCCACTAGGATAGATTTACCGCACACACAAAGCTTCGATAAACCTTATCGAAATATCATAATTTAAATAAAATAAATAATTTGTGTCTTTCCTGTATCAGTCATAAAATATCGTATATACTCGTAAAACAAAGAATAGTCTCATACACTACCGAAGCACGCTCCAGTGCAAAATTTCAAAACGATGTTAGCTGACCAAGTCTGTCATATTTTTTACTGGTGGTAGGATACCTATGCAGGAATCCGTCTAAGTAAGTACTAACCCAGGGCCAGTTATTCTGCCGTGAAGCAGTAGTGTGCATACATTACTGTATTTCGGTTTGAAGGGCTCTGTGAGCTAGCGTAATCACTGAGCATATGAGACTTAAGAACTTATGTCTGATGGTGACGGGCGCAGTGTGGTGTCACACAGAAATATTCTGGGTGACACAGCATTTGTCATGGGCAGACGTTGCACTTAACATCAGGTGAACGTTTTGCTAGTTTCGTCACTTTATCCAATTAAAAAAAAAAAAGTTCTGCGTCGGGTAGGAACTGACCGTGAACTTTTGAACACCGTCAAGAAGTGTCGTAACACAAAATATTTTTGATCAGCGCTCCACTGCGCCCGTCACTCTGAGACCCCAGCTCTTAAGACTCATATGCCCAGTGATTACGCTAGATCACAGTGCCCTTCAGACCGAAACACAGTAATGTTTGCACTCTACTGGATACTACACAGAAATGGTTTAATTGTACAGAATTTTTCTGGGTGACACAGCATCTGTTATGGGCAGACGCACTTACCATCGGGTGAACGTTTTGCTCGTTAACAATAAAAGAAAGAAGATTCAATCAGAGAACTTTTTTCGAGCACAGCTTCGAGCTATAACGGTGTGCCCACGCCAAAGAAATAAAATCGAAACTTCCACTCTTTTTTTAGAGGGTGTAATAAACGATTTGCAGGAAGCTGCGGTGTCGGGAGGAAAATTAAATTGTAACTGCGGAGGTTTCCGAATCAGTTCCGATACAATTGCCGATATTGTGGCCGTGGAGATCGAGATCATATCTCACACATATTTCAAACATGTCATTATATCATCATCATCATTTCAGCCTATAATAGTCCACTGTTGAATATAGGCCTCCCCCACAGATTGCTACATAACACGGTCCTGAGCCACCTGAATACATCTACTTCCTGCAAAACCGTGTAGGTCGTCGCTCCATCTAGTGGGGGGTCGCCCTACACTGCGTTTGCCGGTACGAGGTTGCCACTCGGGAACCTTTCTTCCCCAACGGTTAGCGGTTCTCCGAGCTATATGGCCGGCCCATTGCCACTTCAGCTTGCTAATCCTATGTTGCTCCTATATCCTATCCTGTCATTATATATTCTTGATAAATAACAATGTTAATGTTCTGCTGCTATAGATGATTATTCAATTAATAATTAGGGGCCAGTTATCCTGCCGTGAAGCAGTAGTGTGCAAGCATTACTGTGTTTCGGTTTGAAGGGCACTGTGAGCTAGCGTAATCACTGGGCGTATGAGACTTAAGAACTGATGTCTCAGGGTGACGGGCGCAGTGTGGTTTCACACACGAAATATTCTGAGTGACACAGCATTTGTTGTGGGCGGACGTTGCACTTGCCATCAGGTGAACGTTTTGCTCGTTTCGTCACTTTAAACTATACAAAAAAAAATCTCATTTCCGAGAGGGTTTAGAAGCTAGGAAGAATCCGCCGCGCTGCTCTAATGCGGGTTCGCGGATTTCACATGTCTTCGAAACGTTTTTTATTTCTCAGACATGCAAGGTTACCTCATGTTTTCCTTCACCGCCGAGCACGTGGTAAATCATCACTTGAAATTGCAATTAACAATTTTAATGGTCACTCGCGTACTATGAAATTTAAAAGGAGCGCCTATCCCTTGAGCTACGTCAGCCAACATAAGCGCAAGTATTTACACATAAATAGAGAGGCACTAACCCGGTGGTCAGTGCCACGCCTGCCCATAACAATTCCGTTATCACCCACTACTATGTATTGGAAACTGTTGTATAGCACAGCGCTATGTAAAATATCGCTATGAGATATCAGTTCTTGAGTTTCACATATTCTGTAATTACACTGTTTTTATAGTAAAAGAACAAAACGTACACCTGGTGGTTAGACTATATCAAACTTGATTGTAAGTTTTTGAAGTGCACCGCCCGCCTTAACTCAATAGCGTGCATAATTAAAAACTAATACTGCCACCGGGAGCCGCCACCAGACACCCTGTACAGTGGTACGAGTGGTAACATTTTAAATTTTGCATGCGGATCTGATCAAATCAACTTTCTTTCCATTATTATAATGGGTGACACAGCGTTTGTTGTCTGCCACAAGGAATGCTGTGTCACCAAGAACATTTCTGTGTGGCACCATACTGTGCCCGTCGGACAGGCGGACGATCACGACACAACCGGACCCGAAACGCAACAATTTAAGTTTTTGTACATATACTGGCCCCGGCTTGGATCCAAACCCAGGTCCCGCTAGACAGGTGCCCTTAGTACTAGGCCATACGATAAATAATAATGAAATTTCAAAGTCTCTACGGATTCGATTAGCTTAGGGAACAGCTTAACTACACCTAAGCTGTCCACAGCCCTCCATTACCTACACGAATTAAATTAAATTGATTTCTTAAATACCTGGCTATACAGATAAAGGTGAGGATAATAACACTTTGCTAGATTCCATTAAGCCGTGGTAGCTCAGGGGCCTAGTACCAGCACCTCTAAAATTGTTAATTGCAATTTTAAGTGCTGATTTACCACGCGCTCGGCGGTGAAGGAAAACATCGTGAGGAAACCTGCATGGCCTAAGAATAGAAATATTTCGAGGACCTGTTAATTCCGCCAACCCGCATTGGAGCAGCGCGGCGTATTGTTCCCAGCTCCAAAACCCTCACAGAAATGAGAGGAGGCCTGCGCTCAGCAATGGGACATTTATAGGCTGAAACATTACTTTGCTTTTTTAAATAAATAAGATTAATGAGTAAATAAATATAATTTCCGTCACCGCTGAGCAAGTGGTAACTCAGTATTCCATCCCAACCATTACATCAGATTTGATAAACCACAAATCCTCGCAAAAGAACATCGATTACCCTACCAAGGATGATTCGCGAGACTATTGAAATTAAAAAACATCCCAATTTTAATGGACAAGATGGTTGGGTGCTACCACGAGCATGGGATCCTACGATTAATAAAATAAATAACGGTAAACAGGCGCTGCAAATGTGAATTATCCGGCAAAGCAGCAATAAACACCTTTTGAATATTTAGCGCGCATCGCGTATCGCTCGGCCTTCGCCTGCGGAAACGCGATTGCGGTTAATCTGGCGGCTGCGACAATAACTGTAATAACGTTCGATATTACATACATACATACATACATAAGATCACGACTGCATCCCATAAGGGGTAGTCAGAAACTGGGCACTCACTGCAAAAACAGATAACTGGAACAATCCACGTTTCACCAAAACAATAGAATGCACTTAGTGTGATAGGTGGTGAGCCCATCGCCACCGTGCACTGTTGGGTGCACAGTGCAGTTTAATTCCTTACTCGCCTTTTACGAGATCCATTGGATGAGATGGAGTGGTAGTATTCTTTTAACGGGCCGCCACCACACGGATTCATATTACTTATTTATTAAATCTGTTACAGTAATTATTCAGGAGATACGAATAGCGTTAACAAACAACTGAATCAATTTAAAACTTTTGTAGAAATATAAACGAAATTTGCTCAATACGCAAAATTTGCTCAATACGCAATTTGCAAAATACGGATTCCTTTACTGGTGGTAGGATCATATGAGGGGAACCGTTCTAGGTAGGTACAACCAGGCAGTTATCTGTCTTGAAGCAGTAGTGGGCAAGCATTACTGTGTTTCGGTTTTAAGGGAAAAGATTGAGATAGCGTAATCCTGGGATTTGAGACTATAAAGAAACTGATGTCTCAGGGTGACGTGCGCAGTGTGTGTCACACAGAAATATTCGGGGGGGGGTTGACACAGAAGTTGTTGTGGGCGGACGTGGCACATACCCATCAGGTGAACGTTTTGCTCGTTCGTCACTTTTTACAATTAAAAAAAAAAACGTAAGCGTTCTTTCGTCCAACTACAGCCAGCCAATGCAACGAAGATAACCCACCCATAACAGAATAACAGTATAATAGTACACCGTATAACTTTCAATTACATAGTTTTGTGTAACACACTGCACTCGTCACCATAATAATATAATATAATAAATCATTTATTTCAAGTAATCGCTATGTTAGTAAGTGATAACAAAAATTATTTAAGTACAACTGTTGGTAGCGGTGTGGTAGCGGCTTAAGAGAATCTACCAGCCCATCCCATACCTTAGTGGTGCGTAAAAGCGACAGAGGCAAATTCAAACCAGGAGATGGGCAGCAGCATCTCCCTGGAACATATGAATAAATAAACTGAGGATTGCCAAAACGACTGCCAAGCGTGGAAACTATGGAAAATCCTCCAAATTAGAAGCTACAAACTTTTTGGCTATCTATGGGTGAGGCGTATGTTCAGCAGTGGACTTGTGATAGGCTGAAGCGAGGAACGACGAGTGTTAGTGTTAGGTTATTCCGGGGCGATGCCCTTCAAAATGTAGGTAATAGACAACCGTTTTAATTTGGATGCGGATCCTAGCAAATTAACTATTCTTTCCTATATTCTTCTATAAACCACACGTAATCCATACAGCCGTCGGTTACATGCGAATTTTTTTTTTTTATTGGATAGAGTGACGAAACGAGCAAAACGTTCACCTGCTGTAAAGTGCAACGTCTACCCGTAACAAATGTTATGTCACCCAGAACATTTCTGTGTGACACTACACTGCGCCCATCACCTTGAGACATCAGTTCTTAAGTCTCATATGTGTGTGTGATGTGATTACGCTAGCTCTCAGTGCCCTTCAAACCGAAACACAGTAATGTTTGCACGCTACTGCGTCACGACAGAATAACTGGCCCTGGGGTGGTACCTACCTAGACGGACTCCTGCATAGGAATCCTACCACCAGTAAAGTTAAATAAGAATAAACAATGACGTAATAACGAGTCACATATTGACAAACTGACAAACATGAATAATTATACTACCATCCGGCTACGTAAAATGTCTACTAGTGTGTTAAGACTTCACGCTAAAGAAAACTGAGATATCAAACAGCCTAATATTTCCGAGAGGGTTTTTTTGGAGCTGGGAAGGGTCAGCCGCGCAGCTCTAATGCGGGTAGGCGGACTTAAAATTGCAATTAACAATTTTATTGGTGCCGGCACCGGGAATCGAAACTAGGACACTCGCGTTTATGAAATTTTAAAGTGAGCTACCACGGCTCTCTTACGGGAAATATAAACTAAACTACTTTTTTTGTTGTGTATAGTACGCCGTTAACCCGAAGGCTTTGACCACCTTCGTCGGGAGTCGTCAGAGAGAAGAGTAACTTTAATGTTTGACCAAAGTTCCCTTTTTCCAATATTTTTCAACTTACTCCATTTCCTTTTTGTAGCTCAGAGCTTGGAAAAAGTTATCATAACTGCTTCGGTCACTGTATAGTTGTGAAAGACTAAGTAAAATATTCGCTGTTAAGTTGTTTAAAGTTGCTGGCAAATTTTCGTATTTTTATTTATTTATTTTAAATCTTTATTGCTTCCTTTACAATAAAAGGATACATAGAACTGAATGCCTTTAGACATTTTCTCCCAGTCAACCCATGGAGTGGTGAGAATGTGGTGTAGCAACGACGACAAGCGGAGCAAGATTAAGAAAAGAAAAAAAAACCATTGTTACTCATAAATAAGCATAATATAAATATACCAGTCATATATATATATATATATATATATATATATATATATATATACATTTATTTATATTTTACTGGTGATAGGATTCCTATGCAGGAATCCGTCTAGGTAGGTACCACCCCAGAGCCAGTTATTCTGCCGTGAAGCAGTAGTGTGCAAACATTACTGTGTTTCGGTTTGAAGGGCACTGAGAGCTAGCGTAATCGCAGGGCATATGAGATTTAAGAACTGATGTCTCAGGGTGATGGGCACAGTGAGGTTTCACACAGAAATGTTATGGGTGACACAGCATTTGTTATGGTCAGACGTTGCACTTATCATAAGGTGAACGTTTTGCTCGTTTCATCACTTTATACAATAAAAAAAAACATATTATACATATATATACACGTAAACTAAATGCACATTTATAACTGTGACCAACTACTAACTACTATTTTTAGTACCCAGAAGTTTTTTTTTTAATAAACGTTGCCCCACACTAGCTTTTCTCCTGTGTCGTAGGTGAGTTTTACACACATAAATTCCACATTAACAAACACACAGACCCGGAACTATCTGTGTGTGTGGCTATACTATTATTTGTCCCGTACGGGAACCTAACCCGCGATCCGTCGTGCAAAAGCCAAGGGCTCAGTCACTGCGGCAATCGAGCTGACAAAATTACCACTACTACCTCAAAGTCGTTAAGCGACCTATGAAATTGGTCTTACACGTGTTTCTCTGCGAGTTAGAATCCTTAATGACATTATCCGCAACAGAGCTGCAGTAACCGATGAATCCCTAAGGATCAGCAAGCTGATGAGGTAAAACCAGTCACGTAGCTCCTAAAACCGATAATCGTCGGGGAAGAAAGGTTTTAAAGTGGCAACCTAGTACCGGCAGACGCATGGGCGACCCTCCGGCACGGTTCTGCGGGAGGAAGACGGATGCTGGTTGCTCAGGACCGTTTGTGGTAGTCTGTGATGGAGGAATCTATGTCACTGGTGATAGGATTCCTTTGCACGAATTCGTCTAGGTAGGCTGTTTCGATCTCTTTTTTTTATTGGATAAAGTGATGAAACGAGCAAAATCTTCACCTGATGGTAAGTTTAACGTCTGCCCATAACAGTTGCTGTGTCACCCAGAAAACTTCTGTGTGACACCAAACTGCGTCCATCACCCTGAGACATAAGTTCTTAAGTCTCATATGCCCAGTGATTACGCTAGCTCACAGTGTCCTTCAAACCGAAATACAGTAATGTTTGCACACTACTGCTTTACGGCAGAATAACTGGCCCTGGGGTGGTACCTACCTAGACAGACTCCTACATAGGAATCCTACCACCAGAAAAAAAGTTTTAAAGTGGCAACCTAGTACTGGCAGACGCAAGGGCGACCCTCCGGCACGGTTCTGCGGGAGGAAGACGGATGCCGGTGGCTCAGGACCTTTTGTGGTAGTCTATGATGGAGGAATCTATGTCACTGGCGATAGGATTCCTACGCACGAATCCGTCTAAGTAGGTACCAATCCAGGGCCAGTTATTCTGCCGTAAAGCAGTGGTATGCAAACATAGCTGTGTTTCGATCTGAATGGCACCGAGAGCTAGTGGACTGGGCATAGTTTAGGGTGGTGCCACACAGAAATGTTATGGGCGACGCAGCATGACGTTGCAATTACCATCAATTGAACGTTGCACTGGGCATTTAGTTAGTTAGTCACTTTATCCAAAAAAAAACTCATTTTTTTTTAACCCGACTCTTTCTTGAGCTGCCTCATCTACATACGAGTGTAGGGATTTAGGAGTAAATTTTTTTTCTTTTATTAATCAAATTATAAATGTATTCACTACTATAAGAAATAATATACAAAATCATCATCATTATCATCCGTCCTCAGGAATCCGTCTAGGTAGGTACCACCCCAGGGCCAGTTATTCTGCCGTGAAGCAGTAGTGTGTAAACATTGTGTTTTGGTTTGAAGGGCACTGAGAGCTAGCGTAATCACTGGGCATATGAGACTTAAGAACCCATGTCTCAGGGTGATGGGCACAGTGAGGTGTCACACAGAAATTTTCTGCGTGACACAGCATTTGTTATGGGCAGACGTTGCACTTACTATCAGGTGAACGTGTTGCACGTTTCATCCCTTTATGCTTAATATTATGCTTTACAAAAAAGAAAAAGAAAAACCCTATCACTGCTGAACTCTCATTTTGTTGGGATTTTGCCATAGTTACCACGCTTAGCAGGCGGGTTTATTAATTCAGATGTTCCAGGAAAATGCTGGTCCTCATCTCGTGGTTTTAATTTTTTCTCTGTCTACTTTTACGAAACCTGGGGGATGAGATGGGGGTTGTAGATTCTCTTCAGTCGCCACCACACAGCAATACTACTTTTAGCTTACTTTAACTTACTTTAAGTCACACAAATATTTGAAATCGAAGCCACTACCCGTTGCCATAGATGCCCATCGATTTGCCGCTGTAACGTAGTAACTACGCTTGGGATATAAGTAAAGTAAAGTTTCAGCCTATTAATGTCCCACTGCTGAGCACAGGTTTCCTCTCATTTCTGAGAGGGTTTTGGAGCTAGGAAGAATCCGCCACGCTGCAATGCGGGTTGGCGGACTGCACATGTCTTCGAAATATTATTTTTTCGTAGACATGCAGGATCCTCACGATGTTTTCCTTCACCGCCGAGCACGTGGTAAATCAGCACTTAAAATTGCAACTAACAATTTTAGTGGTGCCGGCACCGGGAATCGAACCCAGGTGACTCCCGTATTATGAAATTTAAAGCGAGCGCCTAGCCCCTGATCTACTACGGCTCTTAAAATTGTTTAATAATTCATTAATAATTATTAAAAAAAGGTCACTGGCGTTCTATGAAATTTAAAGCGAGCGCCTAGCTCCTGAGTTATAATGATTAAAAAATTAACATATTTAAATATTCTTTCTTGAAGTTTAAATAAACGTATTTTTAATCAAAGTACGCACCCTTATACACATTCTGTAAAAGATAAGATCCACTTAACAAAAGATATCGTCTAGTACCTTCAAAGTGAAAACGAATTCCCTTTACATCAAGCACATCAAGTTTTATATCCAGAGAGGGTACAGATCCTCTCAACACTGACCTACTGTATCCCTCCGAGGTACTCTGCCCATTTACAACTAGAATGTTATTAATCAGCCCTCACCGCCCTCACGTCCCTCTCGGCCCTGCGCGGCCTCACTCCATTAGCGATTACCCGTTTACATTGCTCCCATTACTCCAACTGTTCAAACAACTTCGGAAACGCCAGTGAAGCCCGAAATAAAAGATAAATCTAGGGAAATACGGTTAATATTAAAGGCTCCTAAGTTTAGAGATTAATTGGAACTAATGGCGAGTTTGAATAAATGATTTACTTATTGCTTTAAAGCTTTATTGACTTTGAAAGATTGAACGGCCAAAGTAGCTTATTCAGCTTTCATCTGTTGCTAATGTTTAAATTTTGTTTTCCTAAGCCGACGAGTGCGTATTAATCGGCTCTTTAAATTTCGACTACAAAGAAAAAAAATTATTTGTTAGAACAAACTCAACACACATTAAATTAAGCTAATTCAAAATTTTTCCCATATAAGGGATTTTTTTTTAATTGATAAAGTGACGAGACGAGCAAGACGTTCACCTGATGGTAAGTGCAACGTCCTCCCATAACAGACGCTGTGTTACTCAGAATATTTCTGTGAAGCACCACACTGCGCCTGTCGCCCTGAGACATCAGTACTTAAGTCTCATATGCCCAGTGATTACGCTAGCTCTCAGTGCCCTTCAAATCGAAACACAGTAAGTAATGTTTGCACACTACTGCTTCACGGCAGAATAACTGGCCTGGGTTTGGTGGTACCTACCTAAACGGAACCTAGTTTCCACCATTAAAAAACTTACTCCCCATGGTGTTCTCACGAGCAGTATTGTGACAGCATTGCATATTATGGTGTATCTTCGAATAAAGGCTGTCCGTACAATACCAATTGCATCTTACGACACCTCGGCAGGAAAGTAGGTGCTATCCTACTCTGCCGGATACCTATCGGCTGAAAATTTAATCCTAATAACACGGAGAGTGTTCCGAGGAGTTGTTCGGATTAATTCCAGTTTTACCATCGAACATTGCGGCCTAACAAATTACATCAACATCACCTGGATGACAAGCATTCCTTGATTGTGAGCTTTGCTAGAAATGTTTTGCCACGCAAGACTTGGGCGATCACGATCTGCTGCCGAGAACTTTTTCCGAACTGATAAGACTTCAAAAAAATAGCCTACTATTTTCTTCGTTCCCATAGTTAATAGAATCAGGCGTTACTTTGCGGAAATCCATTATAGTAAAGGAAAGAAAGTTAATTTGCTAAGATCCGCATGCAAAATGTAAAATGGTGTGTATTACCTAGTTTTGAAGAGCACCGCCCGCCCTCCCACAACAGCGTGCACAAGACCAATACCGCCACCGGGAGCCGCCATCAGATACCCTCCACCACTACAACTAGGCAATACACACCACTGAAGTCGAGAACACGACACGTGTTTCACCTCAAAACAAGGCATTATCAAGTGATATTGACTCTACGACTGTCAACCGCTTTTGCATGCGGATCTTAGCAAATTAACTTTCTTTCCTTTACTTTTCTTCGTTCCCTTTAGATCGGAACACAATAATGTTTGCACATTACTGCTTTACGGCAGAATAACTGGCCCTGGGGTGGTTTCTACCTAGACGGATTCGGTAAGGTGTAAGTAAAGTAAGGTTTGACAAAAAAGAACAACACTCAATTTAATATCGTTATAACATATTATCTAACTAACAATTTTATTAAACAACTACATTACAAAAACTACGTAACATCTTATGTTACGGTCTTACATCATTACGTGCATAAACAAAACAACTGCCGGCCTCGCGCTAAAGCATTTACTTTTAAAGATGGCGCTTGACCGCATTTTAAAAACAAATACGTCAAGACGTGTGAAGGCGCCACACTGGTCTTGTCATAATAAAAATTCAAGATGGCATTAAGTGGGGCATTCCTATAAAAGCAGACGCGCATCTTATAAAATTATTATTATTATTTATGAAAGTCATCCATACTTCCATACTAATATTATAACTGCGAAAGTAACTCTCTCTGTCCCTCTGTCAGTTTCTTACCTTTTCACGTTCAATCGCTGAACCGATCTTGAAAAAATTTGGCAGAGAGATAGCTCCTGGAGACGGACGTAGAATACTTTTTATCCCGAAAAATCAAATAGTTTCCGCGAGATATTTAAAAATCTATATCCACTTGGACGAAGTCGCGGGCATCAGCTAGTTCATTATATAAATTATCCAAATAATTAAATATGTATAAAAATAAATTCAGACGTATTGTCTTTCAATTCTTGATCAGAAAGCGTAAATAAGGTATACTAATGTAAATGCGAAAGAAACTCTTTTTTTCCCTCTGTCTGTTTGATACGTATTCACGATTCAATCGATGAACCGAACTGAAAAATTTGACATAGAGATAGCTAATAGAATCAGGCGTTACTTTGCCGAAGTCCATTATAATTAAGGAAAAATTAGTTAGAAGTTAATTTGCTAAGTTCCGCATGCAAAATGTAAAATGGTGTGTATTACCTAGTTTTCAAGAGCACCGCCCCCACAACAGCGTGATAATGCCTCGTTTTGAGGTGAAACCCGTGTCCTGTTATCAACTTCATCATTATTTGAAAAGGGATACCGTAAAGGTGGTCCCTAATAATTTTAGTCCAGTTCTGATGATGGGATCCATGAGAAAATCATGAAACTCTTAAATTCGCTTAAGCATGTTTGGAGCTGTTGCGCTGAAGTCGTCTTTTTTTTAATAAAATAATTATGTAATCTAGCGGACGTGCCTCTGGATAAGTGCACCCTACCTACCTAGACGGATTCCTGCATAGGAATACAACCGCCAGTAAAAGTGTTACTATGACGAAATATGACTGAGACAGAGAGAGAGAGAGAGAGAGACAGAGAGCGAAATATAAGAGCATGTCAAGACACGACGTCATAGCACTAGCTGCACGATGTGGAAATTCAATAAAACATACAGCCTTGACAATGAGACAGATAACAACGCGTAATACAATATTATCTACACAAGCGCGAGTAAGCGACAAACATACGATACGACGGCAAATTTGTATATATGACACGATATCAGCGCACCTACGTCTGACGATGAGAATCGATCGACCTCAACCACCCGACAATATTGTTTTGTCTTTTAGATACAAATATACAATTTGTTTGGTAAATAGTATAAGAAGCGTAAAGTAAAATTCATATGGACGTCTTCCATACGTCATCAGTGCGTCGAGACGTATGGAGACAATGTTGATGCCGCAGGAGCCAACCTGAGGAGAGGCGCCGCCGTGGATGATCCTAAGTGGCTGAGAGACTAGGAAGCACGTGTTGTGTCGACAGTAGTCTGGTGCTGTGACTGTGGTTGCTGTGGTTCTGAGAAGCTGGCTGTACACACGTAGTTACCCTTTTCCTTGGCAATATCATCCGCCAAAAACGGAGACCCCCGACTTAATGAACATCGCAGCCAGCTTCTTCCCGGACTACAGCAACTACGTAATCGGCAGCCGTCGCAGTCACGGCATCAAACTACTGTCGGCACAACGCGTGCTTCCTAATCTCTCAGCCACTGAGGATCATCAACGATATCTCCTCAGGCTGGCTCCTTCTGCATCAACACTGTCTCAAAATGTCTCAACGGACTGAAGACCTGGAAACTGCTTCACCAGACTGCACATCATCGCCCGACATCATAAGATCTCCATGCTCACTACGACTTCCATTCTAGCGAGGGAGTGATGTAGCGACATCTACATACGTCGCCACATGAGAAGCTCAAGAAATATCTCATACGTTCAATAATGGCGCTATGATAGTTTATAAGATACGAACTATATATACAATATCTAAATATTCTACTAGTTGGAGGAGACGTCCTGCTCAGGTCAGACCACCCGATCAGACGGGTAGCTACCCTTCTCCTTGAAAATAGTGGCCAAGAGGTCAGAAAACGTGAATGTTACGCCTTGGATCTTGGGTTCGAAGCCGCGTGGCCTCGTCATCAGAGTCATCACTTGGCAATATCATCCGCCAAACATTATACGCGCACAAGTAAACACCAAAAGGCTGTAAAAGACGGACATACATTACTATTATATTAAGGCTGCAGACTTTGTATGTTTAACCACGTTAATCCCAGGAAATACTAAACGGATTTGAAAAAATATTTTTGCATTAGATAACTCGTTTATTGAGGAATGTTCTAGGTTATAAAACTATATGCTACCTTTTGCGTTTTACAATAACAACACAAGCAGAACTAAAAACTTACAATTTGTGTTTTTACACAAACTTAAAATGAAATAAATTAAATAATGTGTATACTGCTCTAGCTGCACTGTGGCACACCAATACAGTACACCGGTATGGAGTAATTGGCAGTTTGTCCCGCGTGCCGCCGTGATGACCTTAACACTACGCTCACTGAACATAGAGACAGCAATAGAACCGATACACGCCACTGCGTTGGCGTCAGTGTGACCAGCAAAAAAATTTATGTATGGAAGAAAACTACGATTTGAGAAATCATCAACGGCGATTGCAACATCTGTCCATAACATATACTGTGTCACCAAGAAAATTTATCTGTAAAGACACAATACGTTCGTCAGTCTGTGACATCAGCTCTTAAGTCTGACGAAAGAAAGAAAGAAAGAAACCACTTTATTTGACACAACATCAACAAGAATCACAAAAAATAGTGTAAAGAAAAATCACAAAATTTTTGATGTAATGTCAAAAAGGATCTCGCCTCAGTGATAATCTGTGGTACCCCACAGCACTGGTCTTCAGTCGGATCCATTTTGACCTCACGAGCAACCGGACATAGACAAAGTGCAAAAAAATAAAAGAAAAAAAATTCAAAACTTAACTGTACTAAAAAATAAACAATGAAAAAAAAAACGACGACGAGCGGACAGTGCCTAAAATACAGTAAGGTTTGCACACTCCTGTCACAGCCGTGTGGTGGCGGCTCGTTAAAAGAATACTACCACTCCATCTCATTCATTGGATCTCGTAAAAGGCGAGTAAGGAATAAAACTGCACTGTGCACCCAACAGCGGATGGTGGCGATGGGCTCACCACCTATCACACCAAGTCCATTATATTGTTTTGGTGAAACGTGGATTGTGGCAGTCATCTGTTTTTGCAATGAGTGCCCAGTCTCTGTCTACCCCTTAAGGGATACAGTCGTGACCTTATGTATGTATGTACTCCTGTTCAACGGTAGAATAACTGGATCTACGGTGGTACGTACCTAGACGTATTCCTGCACAGAAATCCTACCAGAAGAAAAGTTTAAAGAATAACATGTTAATTACGCGAGTTCACCTACTGAGTTTGGGGACCTACGTTAAATTACGAAAAAAGGACTATGTATCTCACAAATTGCGTTTGCACAGAGCAGCGACTACAACAGCAAAAAAAATTAATTTACCTTGTGGACGCGGAGAGGCGGTCATTTAGGGGAATCAAATAAAAATTAATTACACACGAAAGCTCGGAAAATCGCTGTCAGCGAGCATGTGTTTAATGTTTAAAAGATAAAAGTGTGAAATAAATATGGAAAGCGTTTTTAAAAGCATACATTTTTAATTAACAACGCGAGTTTGCCAGAAATGAAACGTACCAGACGTGCGTGTTGAAGTAACAGCCTATCATCATAGGTATCAGAAAACGCCTTTTTTCCATATAAGGGGAATCCGTCTCGGTAGGTACCACGCCAGGGCCAGTTATTCTGCCGTGAAGCAGTACTGTGCAAACTTTACTGTAGAAGTACTGTATAAGGTCACCTTATACAGTACTACAAGTACTACAGTACTTCTTAAGTCTTATACAAGTACAAGTTCTTAAGTCTCATATGCCCAGTGATTACGCCTAGCGTATGAGAACATGTGAGACTTAAGAACTTGTGTCTCAGAGTGACGGGCGCAATGTGGTGTTACACAGAAATGTTCTGAGTAACACAGCATCTGTTTTGGGCAGACATTGCACTTACCATCAGGTGAACGTTTTGCTCGTCTCGACACTTTATTAAAAAAAAAGGCAGAGGCCACTCACGTAGCCCACTTGTGATTACGCTAGGTATCATTGCCCTTCTAACCGAAACACAGTAATGTTTACACACTACTGCTTCACGGCAGAATAACTGGCCCTGGGGTGGTAACTACCTAGCCGGATTCCTGCATAGGAACCCTACCACTACCCTACTGCTAACCCTACTACTCGTTTTGAGTCAATAAGGGTCAGTAATCAGTGCAAAAGCACCTGCGATATGCGCAGATTAAAATGAGTGAGTGTAATAAATGAAATGAATGACGCAAACAGAAATGAAAGAGTGCATTACACTAAATCACTAAAATATCTTCCCTAAGTTACACTTCCTGATTGCTAAAGGATGGTATCGCATTCATTTACTGGTTGTGGGATTCCTATGCAGGATTCCGTCTAGGTAGGTCCAGTCGTGAATCACTGTGCAAACATTACTGTGTTTCGGTGTGAAAGGCACTGAGAGCTAACTAGTGTTATCACTGTATCTAATAAAATATATATAATTGATTATTTTCTTTGATTTTAATATAATCGATTGTACACTGCGAAGCTGTTTAAGAAATGAATGAATTTTAATGCCTAAATCTATGTATATACAATAGCGATTTACTAGTGACTCACCACGATATCTCCGAAACTACAAGACCTATTTTATTTTTTTTCCTGGTTGTAGGATTCCTGTGCAGGAATCCGTCTAGGTAGGTACCACCCCAGGGCCAGTAATTCTGCCGTGAAGCAGTAGTGTGCAAACATACACCAAACCGAAACACAGTATGTTTCGGTTTTAAGGGCACTGTGAGCTAGCGTAATCACTGGGCATTTGAGACTTAAGAACTTATGTCACCCTCTTTAATAGTTCCTTCAGTTATGTCCATTTACCGGTTGTCTGGAAGAAATCGCTCTTAGCGATAAGACCGCCGATTGCTATACCATTTGCTTGAATGTTTTTGTTTTTTTAAATATTATTTTCTTATACATTGGTGTGTAATAAAGAGTAAATAAATAAATAAATAAATATGTCTCAGGGTGATGGGCACAGTGTGGTGTCACACAGAATTTTTCTGGGTGACACAGCATTTGTTATGGGCAGACGTTGCATATCATCAGGTGAACGTTTTGCTCGTTTCATCAAAAAGGCGGACTTAATGCCTAGAGGCATTCTCTACCAGTCTACTTTTGGGTTGAGCAGAGAACATCTTCCTAAGGGTGCATAGTGCTAACGAGGACAAGCATAGTTCAAAAAAAAGCGACTTTAAAATAGGAATACATATTCTTTTCTCGACAGTACGAACCCACTACGAAATTATTTTACGAACATCTTAAAAATTTAACAAACCTGGTGAGTTAGTATGTTTGAACGCGCTATTCTCAGGAAGTACTTATTTGACTTGAAAAATGATCTTTGTGTAAGATAGCTTGTTTATCGGGAAAAGTTTTAAGCTATAATACTTAATGCCACGACCTTATGTTGCTGCAGTCTGAAAACCGAACATCACCGAAAAGTACCGAACTGTAGGGCCGTGGTAGTTCAGGGGCTGGGCGCTCGCTATAAATTTCATAGTACGCGTATTCTGGGATCGATTTCCGTTGCCGGCACCTTTTTACCTTTGCACTGATTTACCACGTGCTCGGCGGTGTCGGAAAACATCGTGAAGTAACATCAAGTATGAGAAATAAAAAATATTTCGAAGACATGTGAAATCCGCCAACACGCATTGGAGCAGTGTGGCGGACACTTCCCGGCTCCAAAACCCTGTCAGAAATGACGGGAGGGCTGTACTCAGCAGCGGGGCATTTATAGGCTGTTACATTCCTTTTTTTTAAAGCGCAATCACGTGGTCGCCTTATTTTACGAGAGTGCTACCGCAGGGCACTGCTAACCTATTTCCATTTATTTATTTCTCGATGACAGCTCCTGTGAAAACTTGAACGAGCGTCTTTTTCACATTATGTATGCATTATTTTATAAAAATATGACGTTTACACACGTACAAGGTTATACCAAAGTCGAAGAGACTGATAGGGATGGAGCTATATCGATAAACGTAACACCATAACAGACCCGATATTTTCTTACAAAATGTAAGAAACCAAACTACTGCCGGATACTTTTGTACAAATTTATTAAGTAATATTATATTTCATTACAAGATGTTACACGTATTAATTCTTGATTGATAATACATACATACATACATAAGATCACGACTGTATCCCATAAGGGGTAGTCAGAGACTGGGCACTCACTGCAAAAACAGATGAATGCCACAATCCACGTTTCACCTAAACAATATAATGCACTTGGTGTGATAGGTGGTGAGCCCATCGCCACCATGCGCTGTTGGGTGCACAGTGCAGTTTAATTCCTTACTCGCCTTTTACGAGATCCATTGGATGAGATGGAGTGGTAGTATTCTTTTAACGAGCCGCCACCACACGGCACATTGATAATGCCAACACCTTTTAAAATTTTCGAAGCTGTTGTAAAATAAGTAGGTATAGGTAGGTACTCGACAATGAAACGATATAATTATAACGACAGGTAATCTTTATTTTTTTATGATTTGATGAAACATAGTAAAATCATACCTTTATTTAAATCTGGTAGTACATCGGACCCTGCTAACTTTAGACCTATTTCTGTACTACCAACATTAAGTAAAATTTTTGAAAAAATTATACTTAATCAAATGTTAAAACATTTCAATTTAAATAAATTGTTTCACAAAAACCAATTTGGCTTTACGAGGGGTCGTTCTACAACCGATGCAGGTGTTGAACTTATTAAGAATATATTCGAAGCCTGGGAGAGTTCACGGGATGCCTTGGGTGTTTTCTGTGATCTTTCTAAGGCCTTCGATTGCGTTGATCATGAAACACTTATCAGGAAACTACATCACTACGGTGTAAGAAATTCTGCACTTCAACTTCTAATTTCATATTTGAGTAATAGAACGCAGACAGTAGTTATCAATAGCAGGAGTTCTTCCGGATCAGCAGTATCTATGGGTGTCCCGCAGGGTTCGATTCTCGGCCCATTTCTATTTCTTATTTACATTAATGACTTACCTTACCTAGTAGGGGACAACCATGATATAGTGTTATTTGCTGATGATACATCTTTGATTTTTAAGATAAAACGTCAACTTTTATTATATGACGAGGTGAATAATGCTATTTCAAAATTAGTACATTGGTTTAACGTTAATAATTTGCTTTTAAACGGCAATAAAACAAAATGTATTAAATTCACAACACCAAATGTTAAACAATTAGATGTAAATGTGCTTGTGAGTGGGGAAGAGTTGAGCCTTGTGGATACTGCTGTCTTTCTTGGAATAACTCTTTACGCAAAACTTCAATGGAGCCCCCATATATCTAAACTAGCAAGTAGACTTAGCTCTGCAGCTTATGCTGTAAAAAAAATTAGAAATTTGACTAACGTTGAAACTGCTAGATTGGTTTATTTTAGTTATTTTCATAGCATAATGTCTTATGGTATTTTGCTATGGGGAAATGCAACTGATGTTGAAGTGATTTTTGTTTTGCAAAAGAGGGCCGTAAGAGCTATTTATAATCTTGGCTCTAAAGTGTCTCTTAGGGATAAATTTAAAGAAATTAATATCTTAACCTTGGCCTCTCAATATATATTTGAAAACGTTTTGTATGTACACAAGAACATAAACCAGTTCACTAAAAAAAGTGATGTTCATAATGTGAATACCAGGAACAAGCACAAATTAATTATGCCAGTTACCCGACTTCACAGAGTCAGTAACTCTTTTATGGGGCAATGTATACGTTTTTACAACAAAATCCCAGAAAGTGCTAAAAGTCTTTCAATCAAAAAGTTTAAATTTTATATTAAACAAAGACTTCATAAAAAGGGTTATTATAATATTAAAGAATACATAGATGATGATAACCCCTGGGAATGAGGTGATCGCCGCCAAGCCATTTCTACATCTTTATAATACTGCTGTTATTGTACATTATTTTAAAAATGACTAAAAAAAAAGCCCGCTGGGTTTCTTACTGGTTCTTCCCAGGATAGAGGCATTTTTGCGAACCAGTGTAGCTTAAAAAAAATTACTTTCAATAAGTACTATGTAAATAGTCTATATTGAATAAAAATTTATTCTATTCTATTCTATTCTATTCTTTATTTAAAGTAAGTAAAGTAAAGTTTCAGCCTATAAATGTCCCACTGCTGAGCACAGGCCTCCTCTCATTTCTGAGAGGGTTTTGGAGCTAGAAAGAATCCGCCACGCTGCTCCAATGCGGGTTGGCGGACTTCACATGTCTTCGAAATATTTTTTATTTCTCAGACATGCAGGTTTCCTCACGATGTTTTCCTTCACCGCCGAGCACGTGGTAAGATCAGCACTTAAAATTGCAATTAACAATTTTAGTGGTGCCGGCACCGGGAATCGAACCCATGTCACTCGCGTACTATGAAATTTAAAGCGAGCGCCTAGCCCCTGAGCTACCACGGCTCTCCTTTATTTATTTATTTTAATCAAAATCTGATGAATCGTCTTTGTTCAAAATATAATTAATATATGCGATCGATATCATTACTTATTTGGTCACAACACTGCAACTATCAAATTAGAACTGTCATCGAGAAAATAAAAAAAATGGAAGTAGTATAGTTTACGAATTACGCCCAGCGAAAATAGCGCGTAACAGCTAGTATCATATACAACTGCTTTCAACCCTTTCCTATAGGAGATGATAAGTATGCAAGTAAAATGACCGCGCTCTAACGCGATACGCCCGGAATTAACAAAACAACCGACTTAACAGTAAATAACCATCCTCAGGCTCCTTATCATTCCAATAGTACATTGCAAACTAAATTGTGTGCAAGTAAACTACAAAATCGGACCTTAACAGACTATGTTAAGGGTCAGTTATGAACGGTCGATCGCAAATCGATGTTGCTGGGCGCCTGACCGACAGCCTAATGAGTCATTAGTGACATCATAGCGCCGCGTACAAAAGATGGCTGCGTTTTACGCGACGATTTTTATGTGATTGTGTGTTCGTTGGTTGGATAAGCGCATATATAAAATTTTATTCGTTTACCTGATGGTAAGTAACAAATGTTGTGTCACTCATAATTTTCTCTGTGGTAATACACCGCGTACCTCATCTTGAGACATCAATTCTTAAGTCTCACATGCCCACTAATTACGCTAGCTATCAGTGTCCTTCAGATCGAATCACTGTATTGTTTGTACACTACCGCTTCACGGCAGAGGAAATCGCACTGCGGTGCTACCTACATAGACAGATTCCTAGCATAGGAATCCTACTTTTTTTATTGGATAAAGTGACGAAACGAGCAATACATTCACCTGACGGTAAGTGCAACTGCCCATAACAAATGCTGTATCACCGGAACATTTCTGTGACACCACACTGCGCCCGTCAACCTAAGACATCAGTTTTAAGTCTCATATTATTTGTGGATTGATTGATTACGCTATCTCCCAGTGCTCTTCTAACCGAAACACAGTGATGCTTGCACATTTCTGCTTCACGGCAGAATAACTGGCCTTTGGGTGGAGCCTACATAGACGGAGCATAGGAATCTTACCACTAGTAAAACGGAAAAAAGAAATTGCCATATAATTTCAATTTCCAAATACTGGTGGTAGGATTCCTATGCAGGAATCCGTCTAGGTAGGTACCACCCCAGGGCCAGTTACTCTGCCGTGAAGCAGTAGTGTGCAAGCATTACTGTGTTTCGGTTTGAAGGGCACTGTGAGCTAACACTACCAGTCCGGAAAACAAACAATTTGTGTTTTTGCGCGAATTGGTAAACTGGTGGTAGGATTCCTATGCAGGAATCCGTCTACGTAGGTACCACCCCAGGGCCAGTTATTCTGCCGTGAGGCAGCAGTGTGCAAGCATTACTGTGTTTCGGTTTGAACGGCACTGTGAGCTAGCGTAATCACTGGGCATTTGAGAAGAACTGATGTCTCAGGGTGACGGGCGCAGTGTGGTGTCACACAGAAATATTCTGGGTGGCACAGCATTTGTTGTGGGCGGACGTTGCACTTACCATCAGGTGAACGTTTTGCTCGTTTCGTCTTTATACAAAAAAAAAATGTTCAGTCCTTTTGAACCATTTCTTCGTCGTTTACATCTGTTGGAGAGGTCTGTTTTAACACAAACACAGTATGTGCAATCCGCAAAACCACCGAATAAGCCAACGTTGCCCGAACACCGGCGACGGAACAATCCCCCCCCCCCCCCATCCCCCCAACCTGACCCCGATATCCACGTCTAGTATTTGGGTCAGGTAGAATCTGGGTTGTAATTACTGTTTGTACTTTTAACAGAGTGCATAAGTCGGAAAATTAGCTATTGTAAAAATAGTCAGCGATGAAAATGGACTGTAATTGCTGGTGGTAGGATTTCTATGCAGGGATCCGATTCTATGCAGGGATAAACATATAAAGAAACCTCTTAAAGTCATCACTCATCACTCGCCAGTCATCATCAACATCGTCACTTCAGTCTGTCACAAGTCCACTGCTGAACCTAGGCCTCCCCCACAGATTGCTGGCAAAGTTTGTATCTCATTACGGGAGGATGTGACTTGCTTGACAGACGTTCAGGTTCCAGGAAGAAGCTACAGCCCATCTCCATGTTTTCATTTTCACTCTGTCGACTGTTACGACACCCACGGGATAAGATGGAGTGGTAGATACTCGTTAAGTCTGCACCACCCGGCGATCTGGTTTTTTTTTATTGTATAGAGTGACGAAATGAGCAAAACGTTCACCTGATGGTAAGTGCAACGTCCGCCCACAATAAATGCTGTGTCATCCAGAATATATCTGCGTGGCACCACACTGCGCCCGTCACCCTGAGACATCAGTTCTTAAGTCTCAAATGCCCAGTGATTACGCTGGCTCACAGTGCCCTTCAAACCGAAACACAGTAATGTTTGCACACTACTGCTTCACAGCAGAATAACTGGCCCTCGGGTGGTATCTACCTAGACGGATTCCTGCATAGGAATCCTACCACCAGAAGATATTGCTATAGTTGTAATTGTTCAGAAGGTCATCACCCTGCTCTACGTACCCTGTACTCTGCCACAATTCCTTACTCTTCATAGAAATTTCTCGTTTAAAAAATATACTACCCTCTTGTAATTTTTTTTTTTCAGGTAGATAAATATCACTATTGTTGTTTACCTCCCACAATGCGTCGGAATGGAACAAAAGGAGTCTCGTACGCTTGCTCCACTATCTGCGGAGCGTACATGAGAACACGCATACTGGCCCTTTATTGCGGTGGCCTATTTTAATTTTACCAGTCTGTGGCACAGTTATAATGTAAAGTAGGTCTGTATAAATGTGAAGATTTTAAAGCGCAATTAAATACAATGGTGGCTTTTGTAAGCATCTAATGTTTAGCATAGACAAAACACTGAAACAGTATCATTAGAACGTGGGCAGGACTAGTGGGAGAGATGTTTCGCAGTGGGCTACTGCCAGCCTGTAGTAAATTGGTAGTCAGTCACGATCCAGGCTACACTGTACACACGGTTAATAGCTTTAATATAACACGCACCAAGACTCGCGACCGCTGTAGAGAGCGGCGCGCAGCAGTCGACAATCACACCGCGTACACACGATACACCCGTGTTCCACGGCGGTTCTCACCGCCCAGAGTTACCGACACACAAGTCGACAGTCCGAATGGAGGCCCGCCGCCTCCCTCGGACGGTCATTAGACGACTTAAAATCATTTAAGAAATTCGAAATCGCGCAAGCACGCAGCGAACGCGACACAGTCCGAATTTCGATGTTTTTGTAGGAGTTTATTTAAGTATTTATGTTTGGGTCAAACCAAACCTGGCACGCGGGCCCCTGGCTCGTGAGCACAGTATCCGATGAAGCTGTAAAAGCCAAAAAGGCTAACAGCAATTACATCACCGAAATTATATAGTAAATTGGTATAAACAGACTGAATTCCTAAAAGTGTGACAATCAGAAATTTCAAACAAACTCCTCAAGAAGACATGCTTTCTAAAGATAATTTAAAAAGGAATCATTACTTTGCACTTCGAACTCTCCGGCTACCAACACAAATGATATTATAATAAAAGACATTGTAATGAATTAATGGTTGTGTCTGAGCGAAGAAAATTCTGAGTGTGCTAAGTAAGACACTCAGATTATCTAAGTTAGTTTTCGTCTGTGACATCTAACAACTTAGACTGTGGCGCCATATTGTTCGATGTCATTCGCGCTATCGTCGCCAATGACAACCATCAAACTGTTGTCTTGTCTTGTCGGCTCGGTAGGCGCAGTGGCTAAGCCCTTGGCTTCTGCGCAGCGGGTCACGGGTTCGATTCCCGCACGGGACAAATATTTGTATGGCCTACAGATAGTTGTTCCGGGTCTGGGTGGTTTGTGCATGTGGAATTTATGTCTGTAAAACGTACCCACGACACAGGAGAAATCCTACTGAGGGGCATCGTTTTTTTTTAAAAAAAAAAAAAAAAAACTGACATTAAAAAATATTTTTGCAATTCGTTATGTAAAATTTTAAAGATTTATCAATGGGGGATCAAAATAACAATAAAATAATTTTACGTATTTTTTTATAAATTTAAGGTATTGTTATCGTAATTTAAAAAACGTTACAGACGTAAAAAAGTAAAGTAAAGTTTCAGCCTATAAATGTCCCACTGCTGAGCACAGGCCTCCTCTCATTTCTAAGAGAGGGTTTAGGAGCTAGGAAGAATCCGCCACGCTGCTCCAATGCGGGTTGGCGAACTTGACATGTCTTCCAAATATTTCTATTCCTCGGACATGCAGGTTTCCTCACGATGTTTTCCTTCACCGCTAAGCACGTGGTAAATCAGCACTTAAAATTGTAGAACAATTTTAGAGGTGCTGGCACCGGGGATCGAACCCAGGTTACTCGCTTACTATGAAATTAAAAGCGAGCACCAGGCCCCTGAGCTACCACGGCTTTCGACGTAACGTAGACGATAACATAAATAAATATGGTTACTCAGTCAGCAAGCCTGTTTTGGTTGACAAGCGCTAGACTGAGTCACTTAGACCTTAACTTTTTATTTTGTATCCAACTCAGTTAGAATTTAGTTGGTCCAGACACAGATATAGCTGATGTGAAGCATCGTCGCTCCAGGAAGTCTACAGTCTGTGACCGTGTTCAGGATCATCCCAACCATTACATCAGATTTGATAAACCACAAATCCTAGCAAAAGAATACCGGTTCCTATCAAGGGTGATTCGCGAGGCAATAGAAGTTAAAAAACATCCCAATTTTAATAGAGAAGATGGTTGGGTACTACTACCAGCTTGGGATCCTGTTATAATTAAAACTAAATCAAAAACCAAGCATACCATTGCAAGACTTCAAGATACAGTTAGCTCTTTCTGCGCAGATCGGACTAAAAATAATTATTAAAAGCTGAAGGTGCTCCTGGTTAACTGTGACATCAGGACATCTGTCACCTCAGTCCTCCCGTGACCATGTGTGCTGTAAAGCACTCGAAACGACGGGTTATAAATAGTAAAATTAAACTCGATGAAATCCACAAAAATAAGTTTCGTTTAAATGTGTCCAGACACGCCGATAAGTATAATTTATAAATGACATTATGTCATTTTTGTATAATTAAAATAAAAAAGAGTCCAGTTTCTTGCCGGTTCTTCTCTAAAAAGATCTTATTTTTCGAAATGGGATTTTTCGAACTGTGAGGTTCATAACAGCATTAGACAAGCCTAAATTGAATAAACAAATATTATTCAATATAATAATACTTCTCGGTCCTCCGTACTATCTGCGAAGGGCATGTGTATAGTCTAAGGCAGGGATGGTCAAACTATTTTGGGCAAGAGACCTTTTCTGAAACTGATACCTCGGACTTCCATAGCCAAATTATTATTTTAAAAATCCAATCTCCAGTTTTTTTTTTTCCTATTGATACAGAATGCTTACCAATTTAAAATTGTGCGGTTGATTGAGTGAGTAAACTTGACGTCATTTTCTCATCAAAATTTAACAAAATAAATAGACATAAAATTCAGTAAATATCAAGTATAATTAATAATTATTAATACAAATTACGTAAAAACCCTTAGGAAGGTAATTATTTTTTTTAAGAAAAACATTAAAATATATTATATTAGTTATATTATAACAAGTTGGTACACGTAACGCAACTCATACAGTACCAACATGAAAGTTTCAAATAAGAACTTGTGTTAATTAATAGAACTTTGGGAATCCCTGCTCCAAAGCAATGAAGCCTTTTCGAAACCGGCTTGTTCGGAAGACTGGAATGCGCGTCAACGCAATAATCAGTAATGCATTTCGTCAATATTATATATACACAATAACACAATAACACTGAACAATTCCTTTATTTGATGATTACAAGAATATTTTTTTATTTATTTGGCATCAAACAGTCCACTTAGGACGCATGTTTTGTTTACTTTTGCCTTCGTGATGAAAACCAGTCATTCTACTTCGTTCGATCGTATTTTTCGATTAATCGAACTAAGTGATACCTTATTTTAACTGGATCCGACGATAAAAGAGCTCCGAACTCTTTTATTTAGGACAGTTTGTGCCGATTCGTAAAGTTTTGCTTGGTAAACACGGAAGTTTGAATTGTTTTAGTAGCACGACTAAAGAAACTAATCCATACTAATCTATACTTCCATACTTTATAAATACTTAATATTATAAATGCGAATGTAACTTTGTTCCTCTGTCTGTTTGTTACCTTTTCATGGCTTAACCGCCTAATCCAAACTAAACCAAAATCCAAACGGTCGTTAATTTTAACTAGTATGATTGTTACTTAAAATAAACAATGGGAGATGTATGTTTAACGATAGATTTTGAATATAAATTCCTTTAAAATTATGATCTGCTAAAAGGTGACGACACTACGTACTGGTAACGTTTTCTGAATCAGACAAAATGGATAATTACTAAACTACATAATTCCATTTAATCCGATTTCTAAGATTTCTGTAATTAGTGGAAAAAGGCTCACACTAGAAGAGAATAGAATAAGTTTAATTCAACATAGATAATTTACATAATACTTATTGAAGTCATTTTTTTAAACTACGAGTACTTACACTGATTCGCAAAAAAGCCCTCTGCCCCGGGATGACTACTGGCGATAGGATACCACCCCAGGGCCAGTTATTCTGCCGTGAAGCGGCACTGTGCAAACATTACTGTGTTTCGGTTTGAAGGGCACTGAGAGCTAGCGTAATCACTGGGCATATGAGACTTGAGAACTGATGTCTCAAGGTGACGGGCGCAGTGTGGTGTCACACGGTAATTTTGTGGGTGACACAGCATTTGTTATGGGCAGACGTTACAGTTACCATCAGGTGAACGTTTTGCTCGTTCCGTCACTTTAGTGAAATAAAAAAAAAAGACAAAGAGCAAAACATAATCGCCTATTAACTCCACACGTAAATCAGGCAACTGAAGCGTCTCCGCATCAATTAAATCAATTAAATGAATCATTGTCAGTCTGTAGACAAGGAGACCAATTCAATTCTCTAATTGAGTAACTCAACGATACGAGGGCACTCATTGATCACTCGATTCTGCTTTTCTGAGGACGCGATAAATAACGAAATCTTTGTAAGCAGGAGTATTTATATCAATTATTTCCAAACGCCTATTGTTGGGAAAAAATAAATATAGCTTATGACGTCTTCGATTTTTGGATTTAATTCTCTTTGGGCGCGAGTGCAAAATTTTAAGGACGAATTTAAAATTGCCATTAATTAAACTTAACAAATATAAATTATAATAAGGTTCTCCTCTAACGTCGAAAGAAACTCCGCATGTATGCTTTTTTTTTAAATTCCGTTTATTTAATCTCAGTCATAAAACATTATTTCAATTTACAAAGAATAGTATCATAGACAACCGAAGGACACTCCATTGCAAAAAAAATCAAATAGATTCAATAATACACATATAACTCCAACTCCTTTGCAGAAATCCGTCTAGGTAGGTACCACCCCAGGGCCAGTTATTCTGCCATGAAGTAGTAGTGTGCAAACATTACTGTGTTTCGGTTTGAAGGGCACTGAGAGCTAGCGTAATCACTGGGCATATGAGACTTAAGAACTTGTCTCAGGGTGATGGGCGCAGTGTGGTGTCACACAGAAATTTTCTGGGTGACACAGCATTTGTTATGGGCAGACGTTGCACTTACCGTCAGGTGAATGTTTTGCTCGTTTCATCACTTAAACGAATAAAAAAAATCAGTCTCCTCAAGCACCTGCTCTCTTCTCACACGACATAGTGTGGCAGCCATCGCCCAACGTTTCTAAATCTAACATTTCAAACAAAACATTTCTGTTGCAAAAAGATCGGAAAATAGGTACTTGGTCAGTTCGGGGTTGTTTATTTATTTATGAAAGTTTAAATACTGAAAAGTTATTTTACAGAGACAAATATCATAATTTCAGCCTATTACTAGTCCACTGCTGAACATAGGCCCTGCCCCTTAGATTGCCACAAAAGTGTGTATCTCTTATTTTGGGGAGAATTTCGCCACGCTTAGCAGGCTATTAATTATCTTCAGGTGCACTTTGCAGGCATAGTTTCGTCAGAAATAAATTTTAAATATGCAATATTTAATCATCTCAATATCAAACGACGTCGCTGCTGTGCTGGATAACTAACCCAAGTGGTACAAGGTCACACGGTGACCCGGTTATTGCCATTTCTGCAAGAACTGGCAACAAACTGGTCAGCGACCAACACCGAACTAACGAACTAATTGTGAGCCCAGTGCACGACCATAGTTTTGAAATTGTGAAAACTTCGCCCAAGCGAGCCGAAGTAAAAAGATTCTTTACGAGAGCACGGAAAATTGCTTTAACGTTTCGTACAAATGTGAACAGGCCACATTTGAAAGAATTTTTTTCTATGTACGAGTACTCATAAATATTCGTTGATACACACACAACCACCCTCCTCTTCACTCTGAGGTTTATTGGAAAAACTCTTTTAGAGTTCAGCGGTTGTACATGAATTATATATTGTGTTAATTTACGGTCATATTCATAAAAAATATAGAAGGTTTATAGCCTTGTTACGAATTCACATTGATTATTTACAAATTCACAATATGCTTCACCTATGTACATATGAAATTTGATTAGGACGTCAACATAACCATGTTGAAGTATCCCTAGCGGAGCTTTATAATAGAAGGCCTAATTAGCTTTATAATTATTTAGTGTTATAATTCTAACGTAAGTATTTTGTATGAATAAGACCATAAGTGTTTCCAGCATACAGTCACGCCATTCTCCCATATAAGGGGAAGGCAGAGGCGTCACACATAGCCCACTTTTCGCCTCCGCGGGTAACGAGAAGTTACGGATGACAAACCACGTCGCCGCCATATTACATAATAATACGGTGTTATTCTGCACGAGTAAACGCCGTTAGTCTTACGACACCATGGTAGGAAAGAGATAGGCTGCTATTCTATAATGCCGGACACCTATAAGCCTATGTTTACAACATTATTTTTTATTGGAAAGAGCGACGCAACGAGCAAAACGCGCACCTGATGTAAAGTGCAACGTCTGCCCACTAACAAATGCTACATCACCCAGAACATTTCTGTCTGACACTACACTGCACCCGTCACCCTGAGACATCAGTTCTTAAGTCTCATATGCTCAGTGATCACGCTAGCTCACAGTGCCCTTCAAACCGAAACACAGTTATGTTTGCACACTACTGCTTCACGGCAGAATAACTGGCCCTGGGGTGGCACCTACCTAGACGGATTCCTGCATAGAAATCCTACCACCAGTAGTCATAAGTATTTTTTATAAATAATACCATTAATGTTTCCAACATACAGTCACGCCTTTCTCCCATACAAGGGGAAGGCAGAGGCGTCACACATTGCCCACTTATCGCCGCCGCGGGAAACCAGACGTTAACAACAAATGCTACATCACCCAAAACATTTCTGTCTGACACTTACACTACACCCGTCACACTGAGACATCAGTTCTTAACTAGCTCACAGTGCCCTTCAAACCGAAACACAGTTATGTTTGCACACTACTGCTTCACGGCAGAATAACTGGCGCTGGGTGGGTACCTAGACGTTTTCCTTCATAGGAATGTGGACATAAAGAATAAATAAGACTGGATTCCTATAATCCGTCTAAGTAGGTAGCATCAGGTGCCGTCAAACAGTAGTGTACAAATATAACTGTGTTTCAGTCTGAAAGCCACTAACAGCTAGTGTAATTACAGAGCATATGACACTTAAATACTCATGTCTCATGTTGACGGGCGCAGTGAATGTAGGACTTCACTTTATGCTGCAAAGTGTGACGTAGCACTTACCATCAGATGAAAAGACTCGTCCCCTAACTGTTTTAAGTAGGTTCTTTTTTTAAATGCTAGCTGACGACCGCGACTTCCGTCCGCGCGGATAGGTTTTTAAAATATCCCGTGAAAACTATTCAATTTTCCGTTATAAAAAGTATCCTGTGTCCGTCACCAGAATTCAAGCTATGTTTGTGCCAAATTTCGTCGAGATCGGTTCAGCAGTTGAAATGTAAAACGTTAACAAACAGACAGGTATCTTAATGGTAGCGGAGGTATCTTTGGGAGGTACAGAAGTAGACCCACGGAACTATATTATTTTCCCAGATTAAGAGTATCCTATGTCCGTCCCCAGCGATTGCTTGCAACGATTTGCCAGCGATTGATGCATACTGGTGGTAGGATTCCTGTGCAGGAATCCGTCTAGTTAAGGAAATGAGAATGAAAAATATATCGATGTTCGTCATTAGCAAAGTTTTCCTGCACTTTCAGTTAATTCATTAAATACCGCAAATAATGGACTCTTAAGTCATTATAAATTCTACGCCATACAGTACTGTATTTAGGAATATAACTAAAGTAACAGTACATTAAGAAAATTGTTAGAAACTAGAATAACCACTTGCGGTAACACATCTTTAATTAAAGAAAAACTAAGTTGTTTTTATTACGTGCTAGTGTTACAGAGCGGGAAGGTTCGCCGCCCGCTTTGTTATCCGAGTTCTAATTTTTTTTTCCTCCCTCGAATTTGTCCCTGTAGATTTTTTTTAAACGTATCCGACAATTTTATAAAGATATAATTCAGCGAGATTTCTCCTTCGCCAATTTACTTAAGACGTGATTTATGAAATGTCTTATGTTTTATTCCCAGTTCTCATTAACCTACCTTTCGCGATGGAAAAAGGTGATTCATTTTTAAATGTTGCTAATAGGCTAAAGTATTTCAACTTAGGGACATTTTGCAGTCATTTGATACTAAAAATGAGAAGGAAAATGTTATATAAGTAGTCATGTATTCGTTATATTTTCGCTTTAACGTTTATTTTAAACGTATTTTAGTTTATCTGCGCCTGGCACGAATTACGAATTCATTACCCTTATTATTATTATGAATAGTTTACTGGTGGTAGGATTCCTATGCAGGAATCCGTCTAGGTAGGTACCACCCCAGGACCAGTTATTCTGCCGTGAAGCAGTAGTGTGCAAACATTACTGTGTTTCGGTTTGAAGGGCACTGTGAGCTAGCATACTCACTGGGCATATGAAACTTAAGGACCTATGTCTCAGGGTGATGGGGCACAGTGTGGTGTCACGCAGAATTTTTCTGGGTGACACAGCATTTGTTATGGGCAGACGTTGCACTTACCATCAGTTGAGAGTTTTGCTCGTTTCATCACTTTATACAATTAAAAAAAAAAAACAATTTTAGCTATAGCTGCCGCCAAGCGAAGGTGTACAAACACCGCCGTGTTTCAGTTTAAAGGGAACCTGGCTGCCATGGCTTTGCGAAGAGATGTTGCATCTCTTTGCATTTTTTACAGGATCTACCACGGGCAGTGTTCCGAGGAATTGTCGGATTAATTCCAGCCGCTGAATTTCACCATCGCACCTTAGGGCACAACTTAAAATTCCATCTTCACCACCTTGATGGTTGGCATTCCACCACAGTGCGTTTTTCGCGGAATTTTCTGGAATGTGCTGCCGTCAGCGGTTTTTCCGGACCGATACGACTAAGGGACCTTCAAGAAAAGAGCCTATTCATTTCTCAAAGGCCGGCAACGCATCCGCTATTCCTCTGGTATTGCAGGTGTTCACGGGCGGCGGTGATCACTTACCATCACGTGAGCCACCTGCTCGTTTGCCCTCTGTTCGATAAAAAAACCGAAGCTAATGTAATTACAGAGTATGGGAGACTAAAGAACTGATGGTCTCATGATGACGAGAGCAATGCCGAGTAACAACAGTTCTACGTGATGCAGCATCTGTTATAGGAAGGCGTTGCACTTACAATCAGGAAAATTTGCACGACTCGTAACTTAGTTCCATAAAAAAAGCGCTGGTCTGTGATTTTAGACTTTTCGAGTAACTTGTCAAAATATGACCTGTCCTGACCTGACCAAAGTCTGACTTAGGATATCAGTTCTGGGATCAATTTCATCTTTGCTTTTCTTGGTTGTGTGGTAACTGAGTTAGTGAATCAACCGCCCCATTTCATACCGTGGATGTCATGTAATTCAGCAAAATGAACTGCCAGTAAAATTTAAAGGTCTTCGACTGCTGGTGGAACCATCTCAGATTATCCAGACCATCTGCCCATCCGCCTGACAAGTTTGGCGATCACGGCCCTTGATAGGATAACTCTTCCTACTTGGGAGAGACTACCTTGTAATTGCAAACTTATACTGGTGGTTGAATTCCTATGCAAGAATCCTTGTAGGTAGGTACCACCTCGGGGCCAGATATTCTGCTGTGAAGCACAAAAGTGCAACCATTACTGTGTTTCGGCATGAAGGGCTCTGAAAGCTAATTTAATTACTGGGCATATGAGACTTAGAACTGTTGTCTTAGAGTGACGAGCGCAATGTTTTGCCACACGGAAATGTTCTGGGTGGCACAGCATTTGTTATGGGCAGACATTGCATTTACCATCAGGTGAATGATTTGCTCATGTTGTCATTTTCTCCAATTAAAAAACCCCTGACTACCAAACATATGAAATTTTGATTTTTATGTAATTTATAAATGACATTATTTGGTAGTTAAAAAAGATAGACCCCAGAGTTTCTTTTCGGCCGGTGTAGATTTTGACATTCATACGAGCTTTATTAAACAAGCCTTAATTTTGACTGTGACTTTGGCCTGTGCCCAGCAGTGGACTTTTACAGGCTGTGACAAAAATTCTATTTGTTAATTCTCATACTCGTGTCAGTCAGGGGTTCAGCATATTATAACAACATTCCGTCGGGCTCTAAAGCATTTTGATTCTTTACTTTTCAAGTCCGACGTCACATATTTTAAAAAATTATACAATAAAAAATACGAAATATATTTTTATTTAGTGTTAACCAGATTAAAAAGTGTCAATGGTTTGTAAAATTCTTAAAATATTTTTCGATAGGAATTGCTTAGGGACTAAGTTCACATAAGCGTCAGTACTATTAGTTACAAAATCCATTCAATAGATCACTATCAGCGGTATCAACCGAGTTAAAAAAAGAGAAAAGTTGCGTGAAGCCTTTATAAGTTTTCCATGATTTGATCGTGCATGGATTACCAAGTTTGACGTTAGCACAACCTAATTTTGTTAGGATTACAAAGGTGTAGTCTTAATGTCATGAATTATTATCGCCAATGGAGTATTTATTTCTTTATTATGATTAAGACTTCGGACTTGAAGAGATATAAAAACAAAATACAATACGTAACGCATTCCAATTATTACTATTTACATAACGAATAGCTTGTGTTCAACGTAATGACTTCTTATATTTACAGCGAATATTACAAAATGAATAACACTAACTTATTGTCGCGTTATTTCGTCGAGTTTATTTTTTAACTATTTATTTCCCAGGCGTTTCGTGCGCTATTAGCACCCATGATCACGAGGGGATTGACAATGGGGCGGCTAAACCGGAAAAGTCCCAAAATGTGACAGAATAACATCTTGTAAAGGAAAGAAAGTTAATTTGCTAAGATCCGCATGCAAAATGCAAAACGGTCTGTATTACCTAGTTTTGAAGAGCACCGCCCGCCCTCCCACAACAGCGTGCACAAGAATACCAATACCGCCACCGGGAGCCGCCACCAGATACCCTCCACTACTACAACACCACCACAAGGCAACACACACCACTGAAGTCGAGAACACGACACGTGTTTCACCTCAAAACGAGGCACTATCAAGTAATATTGACTCTACGACTACGGTTGACATTCGTAACTAGGTAATACACACCATTTTGCATTTAGCATGCGGATCTTAGCAAATTAACTTTCTTTCCTTTACTATATAGGATTTCCGCAAAGTAACGCCTGATTCTATTAACTAGAATAATATCTTAAACTAGCAGCATGACGCTATGTTTCGAGTAATGAGTGAGGAAAACCGGAGCCGCAATAACTAGCAACGAAGCATTCCACCATAATCCTCAGAGGTAATAAGGCCTTCATCGTGATTATTTATTGGAGATCGGCTGACGGATAAATAAGCCCTTATGGTTCAATGACCATTTGCATCACGTTAACTGCATGCTCGTTGTCATCGTAGATAAAAAAGTTGCAATGATATTATATTGTATTTTAACCAAAAAATGTTTTAAGTTATACCATGTACTTATGATTACTTATTTACATAACTAATATAATAATGTTCAGTTTTAATTAAATAAGATTCGATAAGATAACATTTTCATTTAATTAGTTCGTTAACATATTATTGCGATGAATACAGATTGAAAAGAAATTTTATAACACAAAAAAATACATATTTACATATTTGCTTTCAATGAGCGGGATTCAAAAACTTTTGATAATTCCTAATTAAGTTTTGCACTAAAACTAATTAGACTGTTACGGTAAAATACATACGCGAGAGTATTGTAATGTTAAAATAACTTAGATGATAGATGGTAGTAATTTGGAATTTTGCGCTATTTAAACAATAAAAGTATTAGCAATTACAGGTACTCTGAACTTCTAGTAACAACATTACATTTGAATTTAATAGTCAGCAACATTGTAATTAAACGAAAAGGCCTCCCGTAGCTAGGTTATATTTTTTATTTGAAAAGTGACTACATAAATTTATACGTATAACAAACTTCTACAACAAAATTATTTTTAAAATTCGGTGTCAACGTCTTATAAATCTTGATTGCCTTAGCCAAAGTTATTATTTTAGTTTTGACAGGTTTACATCAATGTGATTAAAGTCAGTGAATTTTTAATTTATAATGGTTAACCAGAACTCATTTTCATAAAGCTGGCAACTTCTATACAATATTTTTAATGGCTAAAATGCCTATGTTACTTACCTAAATAATGCCCAAACTATTGGATGAAAAATTAATGAGAATCATAACAGTGTATCATAAATAACGTGGTCAGGAAATTTGATTGCCGCTTTGTGGATTCATCAAAAATATTCCCTAGGTCAACTTTCTTTAATAAAACTGATTTTCAAACAGACGCAAAAAGCCAAGGTTTTATTGTGTGCAGTATTATCTTATCTCTTATCAGTTCAATATGATCGCTACTCGGCGCTTACAGGTCTCCACATAATTTTTCAAGTAATAAACAAAACAAAGTTTAACCAAAAAAAAGTAAAGGAATAAGATAAATAAATTAGCCTTCTTACACATTGTAGAGTTTTATTAACAGTTTGCATGGACAAGGACGTATTCTGACGTGAGCGCGGTATCGAAAGAACCTTCTAATTTTATTACAAATCATATTCTACTTTACAAAATCATATCGTAATTGCAAATGATCTAATAGTAGAGAGATCGTTGGCCGCCGCGAATGTTTTGGTGCGTGCAGATGCCGCGGTGACGGGTTAAGTTTACACAACACTGTGCACGCGAGCGCGGGCGCGCGGACACCAGTTTCATAAATACGCGACGGCCGCTCGAGCGTGTAACGCCCCACCATAGCCCAACCCATTCGCGACGGCTATCAGCTTCTGACGATAAACACTCACCTTTTTGACCTGGAAGTGATCGGGACGCAGCGTCTCCTGGATCTCCTGCTCGATTCCGCGCGGCGCAGCCTGCACCGAGCTGCGGAACCCGTCGAGCACGCCCTTGAAAGTGAACTTCTTCATCGCGAACCGCGGAAGAGTCGCGGATCCTTTGTCCGAGCGCCGGCCGCGGCTACATCACAGCCGTCCGCGGCGGACAGCGAGCCGGTTTTGGCAAACTGGCAGAGTGAGCGCGAGTTCGCGCCGCCGTTAGTGCGCAGACCGGCGCTTCCGCCGACACGCGCACGCTACGCTGTGATCGACGGCTCTCGAGGCACCGCCTCCGGAATGTACAGCAATGCGGTCTCGCCCGCGATCGATAGTCGCCACGCTGCGACACACGCGCACTTCGCTCCAAGCGCGCTCTCTCAGAGACGCACACTAACTGGCCTGAAAGAGCGCGAAGCAACCGATCGATGCTATATCACATGTGTCACAGAAAGAGATGAGCGCACATTACGCACGAAGGCTTATAGCCGCGCCTTGCGGTGAAAAATACATCTGATAATCGCTCCCGGTCGCAGCCCACAGGTGGCGCTCGAAAGAAAAAACAAACGTGACTTTAGTCAGTTGTCATTTTTAGTTTTCTGTCAGTGTGTCAGGTGCTGTCATAATAATAAAAAAGTTTACTTTCACGAAAAAGTATTTTTTTAGAGAAATGTCGTTCAAAACGGTAGTGAGAAGCTTCCGGACTCTAAGCTATGTGGGAAGTTATAAGAAAATACGAGACCGACCTTACAAGTAAGTGTACTTTATACTATCACTAATCGTTGTTTACGATTTCACTTATATACCTTCTACCTATTTATAAACAAGTGTGAAGGAACGGTAACACGTACTTCAGAAGATTTTTTACATAGTTTACTATAAGTATTACCAGTATATATTCTATTTATACAGTACTTGCATTCCAAAGGACAAAACCAGCTAAACATGAAAGTTTATCAGATTATGATAAGCGACTGTCGTTTTAGATAAAAAACGAAATGTAATTCTTCATTTAGAACATCCCAAGAATTAAAAGTTATGTTATGTTGTATAGAACGAGGCGTATTTCTATTATAGGAATGTAATGGCTTTACTAAAGGTTAAAAAAATATATCTTAATTTAAAAAAGTTGTAGTCATGCGACAGTTCTGAGAACAGGACCTTTAACACAGCACACACACACAATACATAATGCTACTGCCTTTAGTAAAGTCATGCAAAAGCTAAATTTCACAGTGGAAATAACATATTTTCAACTCTGACCACTTACAATGTGTGCTGCTTTTCACAAGATAACATAATAAATAAACTGTATAACATTGATTATCAACTGAGTATAAGTTTTGTACTGTAAATTATGCTGTCAGTAATAACAGTTATTTACTGGTGACCTACCATTGCTGTTGGTTATCAGTGACAAACCAATATTAGTGGCAGTTATATAATCATAATTCCTGTGCAGAAATCCATCTAGTTTGGTACCACTGCAGGGCCAGTTATTCTGCAATGAAACATTAGTGTGCAAATATTACTGTGAATGGAATAGAAATTTTTGTATTCCATATAGACTGTTACCAAATACTCTCTGAGTATCATTTTTTATACTACACTGATTCAGCACTGCCAAAATCTTCCCCTGTCCTGGGAAGAACCAGGCAGTATTTTTTTTACACACAGATGGAGCGATGTTTCCATTGATAAGATGCTTTTCTGTAATTTTCGGTAAATGTTCATCAGGCAGGATCGTAGTTAAGCATTAGCCTAAAGAAAAATAACATAAAATTACGTATCGACTTCTTAGCCAGTATGTTAATTGAGTATTATAACATGTACATTACTGCAGCTTAAACTTTAGTGCCGTGTGATAGCGGCTTAAGATAATCTACAACCCCATCTCAGCTTGTGGGTGTCGTAAAAGTGCAAATGGGTAGCAGCATCTTCCTGGAACATCAGATTAAATAAACTGCGGTTGCAACATGCCTGCCAAGCGTGGCAACTATTGCAAAATTCCCCCCAAAATGAGGGCTACAAACTTTCGTAGCAATCTATGGGGAGGCCTATGTTCAGCAGTGGACTAATTATAGGCTGCAATGATTATGGTGATGAAGCTTTTCAAACTGTTAAATTGCAGTAGATTGAACTTTGACACTTAAATTTTCAGATTCTACTATGCAGCGATACTGGGCGCCGGATACATAGCATACAGTGAAATGAAGCAAAACAAGGCAGAGATGAAAGAAATAATTCAGTTAAGGAAATATATGGCAGAACCCATCACACCAATGTCTCAATTGGAAAAGAATCAGGATGATATGAAAACACAGATGGAGCTGCTGATAATGAGGATACAGGCAGAGTTCTGTAGGGCCCTTGAGAAAGAAGAAGACCAGGTAACTTGTAAATATTTATTTTTATTTTTCAAAAATCGTTACCATAGCTAGCTAGCGCAAACATTATGATTTCTCCCATATTGTAAGGCCATTTCACTGACATAAACTACAAATGCACAATACAGCCAGACCTGAAAATCGTTGATTGTGGCTTTTGATAAATGTTGGCTTTGGCATAGAAGACAGTTGTTACAATATAAAACTCAAGAAAGTAAAGCTATGGATGAAGTCCTGCCATGGATTCCATCCCCAGAAAAACAAGATACAATAATGTTTTCTTTTATTTACGCGAATATTACACATTTGAATAAAACTATTTTTACGGATTTTATCGCGTTTAATTTATAACTATTTCCCCTCGTGACCATGGGTGCTGTAAAGCGCCCGAAACGTCGGGTTAAAAAAAATAGTTATAAATTAAACGCGATAAAATCCGTAAAAATAGTTTTATTTAAACAAGATACAATATTAAGTATTGATTATTCATAGGCTCTAAAACCCTCTCAGAAATAAGAGACTTATAGGCTGTTACTTTACTTTTTTTTAAATTGAACTCTATAATCATCGAAGATTACTTAATTCACCTACCCTACATTACTATCTTTTTCCATTGTAGGCATGGGAAGACGAGAAAACCGCTGACGATTATGATTTCGACAACGATATATTTTTACAATCGCCGGTACGAATTTCACACTTCCCTAGTGTTTAAGGACTCTGTTACATTAGCTTGATAATCGCATTGCGGAATTCGAAGCCCAAGAGACAGTGTGACCTTTTATATCATTACCTATACTGAAACTGAAAAGTATGGGACAATCATAATACATCATGATTTAGTGGTGGTAGGATTCCTATGGAGGATTCCGTCTAGGTAGGTACCACCCAAGGACCAGTTATTCTGCCGTGAAGAAGTAGTGTGCAAACATTGCTGTGTTTCGGTTTGAAGGGCACTGTGAGCTAGCGTTATCACTGGGCATATGAGACTTGAGAACTGATGTCTCAGGGTGACTGACGGGCGCATTGTGGTGTCGCACTGTTCTGGGTGACACAGCATGTGTTATGGGCAGTCGTTGCACTTACCATCAGGTGAATGTTTTGCTTGTTCCGTCACTATGATTAAATTAAAAAAAACTGAATTTGAAAAAAAAATATTTTGTGTGCACAAGCTTATGTTCCTCGGCTATCATCGTGGACTGGCCTTGAACCCAGGATACACAACCTAGTGGTCACGTAGTCACGGAGTTGTCGAAGCCAAATATGAAACACAAACCGTTTGTTTCGAATCTAGAGAAATGGTCCCTCCAAGTCTCGTTACTGCATTCGAATCTACCCTCGTTATTATCGTCAAGTTTGAGCGAGTGCGTCTGTGCTCACATTGATGCGATCACATATTAGAAATGAAATGAGCGTTTCGTTTGAAACGTTTCGAAATGAGGTTCCTCTGACCAAGAAGTATCGACCAAATCACACAATGTCAAAATGTTAGGCAAGATACAATAATAAATAAATTAGTGTATTGCAATGGAGCGTCGATCTGCACAGTTTTGCGGGAAGTCGATGGATTCAGGTGGTTCAGGACCGTGTTTTGTGGCAATCTATGGGGGAGGCCTATGTTCAACAGTGGACTTATATAGGCTGAAATGATGATAATGACTAAGTGTATTGCTAACAGCACCTTGCCACAAGTATGACACATGTAGCAGTTATCGACAAGCAGATAAAAACTTCTTGTAGTAGCTTGAAGATTTCGATGTGGTGATAATCGTCCAAGTCTTGATTATTTCTACACACTTCTTACCACATGACATGAGATGGCGATAAGTGCAAAGTCTGCCTATAACAAATTCTGTGTCACCCGGAATATTTATGCGTAGCACCACACTGCGCCCGTCACCCAAAGACATCAGTTCTTAAGTGTCATATACCCAGTGATTACACTAGCTCTCAGCGCCCTTCAGACCGTAACACAGTAATGTTTGCACACTACTGCTTCACGGCAGAACATGTGGATGTGTGAGTCATCGTCGTTCTCATCATTATAGTGTATCAGTCCACTGCTGAACCCCGATCTATCCCCTACGATGCCGCCAAGCACGAAGCTGGCCGTTTCCATCTATTGGAGGTATTCCGGCACGACGAGCTAAATTTTTTCAGGAGGCGAAGTTCAAAGTCGACAGATGGACCAGAAAAGAGGGGGGCGGAGGGATCACGTGCGTGCTTCAAGACGGGCGAGTGTTTGAGAAGGCTGGAGTAAATATTTCCGTTGTGTCGGGCACCCTACCCCCGGCAGCGGTGCAGCAAATGAGGAGCAGGTATTTTATTAACTTTGTTCTCTATAAGGAAGTACGTGAGCAAGTCGTTATTTTGACGGCAAATGCAACGTCTTCCTGTAACAAACGCCGTGTCACCACACTATTCTCGTCACCCCGTGACGACCCGAGAATCAGGCGTTACTTTGCGGAAATCCAGTATAATATAAGTAAAGGAAAAGTTAATTTGCTAAGATCCGAATGCAAAATGTAAAATGGTGTGTATTACCTAGTTTTGAAGAGCCCGCCCTCCCTCAACAGCGTGCACAAGAAAACCAATACCGCCACCGGGAGCCGCCTCCAGATACCCTCCTCACTACAACACTACCACTAGGCAATACACATCACTGAAGTCGAGAACACGACACGTGTTTCACCTCAAAACGAGGCATTATCAAGTGATATTGACTCTACGACAGTCAACCGCCGAGTAACTTTCTCTCCTTTACTATCAGTTCTTAAGTCTCATATGAACAGTAATTACACTAGCTCTCAGTGCCCTTCAGGCTGAAACAGTAATGTTTGCACACTACTGCTCGGCGTCGAGTAAGCTGATTTACCACAACTCGCCGGGCTCTGGGCTACAACTCCACCTGTAGCCATTGCCTACGCCTGAACCACAGCTCCCCAGCCCCTGAGCTACCACGGCTCGGATTCTATTAACGTTACATCTTAATATTTACATACATACATAAGATCGCGACTGTATCCCATAAGGGGTAGTCAGAGACTGTGCACTCACTGCAAAAACAGATGACTGCCACAATCCACGTTTCACCAAAACAATATAATGCACTTGGTGTGATAGGTGGTGAGCCCATTGCCAACATGCGCTGTTGGGTGCACAGTGCAGTTTAATTCCTTACTCTGATGTGATGAGATGGAGCGGTAGTATTCTTTTATCGAGCCGCCACCACACGGCAATATTTACAGAGGCAAGAATCTCCAGTCGTCGGAGCTGCCGTTCTTCGCTGCGGGAGTCAGCGCGGTGATCCACCCGCGTAACCCAATGGTGCCCACCATACACTTCAACTACCGCTACTTCGAGGTCAAGGATAAGGATGGTAAACTATAATATACCAATTAAGTTTTTCTTTTACCATCGTTGCCGGACCGTCCCGATCTTAAAGGTCCGGTAAGACATCAGTCGAACGATATACTCGTCTCGTCGCTTTCTTTTACAAAAAAAATTTTTTTTAAAAAATCTACGGATTTTCCTGGTCGCTTAAAGGCGATACCTTACGCCCGGTTCCTATATTCACAAAACGAGACGTTTTCCTTACGATCCGTTACATGAGCTACGGATAGTAAGTCGGAACCGCACCTATAGCTAACGGACGTCAGTAGCTCATAGATGACTTGGTAAAAGTTGTGAAGCGCTGCGTAACGCCCGCTAGTCTTTCTAGCAGAGAAACGAATATTAAAAAAAAGTAAAGTTTCAGTCTATAAATGTCCCACTGCTGAGCACAGGCCTCCTCTCATTTCTGGGAGGGTTTTGGAGCTAGGAAGAATCCGCCACGCTGCTCCGATGCGGTCTTCGAAATATTTCTTATTTCTCAGACATGCAGGTTACCTCACGATGTTTTCCTTCGCCGCCGAGCACGTGGTAATCCAGCACCTAAAATTGAAATTAACAATTTTAGTGGTGCCGACACCGGGAATCGAACCCAGGTCACTCGCTTACTATGAAATTGCGTGCGCCTAGCCCCTTAGCTGCCACGGTAGTTACCAATAACTGTTCGTTGAATATAGGAACCCGACGTGTGGTGGCGGCTTAAGAGAATCTACCACCCCATTCCATCCCGTGGGTGTCGTAAAAGTCGCCAGAGTGAAAATAAAAACCAGAAGATAGGCAGCAGAATCCTCCTATAACATCTGAATAAATAAACTACGGTTGCCAACCCGCCTGCCAAGCGTGGAAACTACTCTACTCCCGAAAATGAGAGCTACAAACTCGTGGTAATTTATGGGGGAGGCCTATGTTCAGCAGTGGACTAGGGTTAGGCTGAAATTATGAATGATGATGAATATAGGAACCGGGCATTAGTCGACTCCAACAGAAACCGCAGTTCTTTATGAAGTTAGAAGAAGGAAGGTAAGTTACTTTGCTAAGATCCGCATGCAAAATATAAAAATGGTGTATATTACCTAGTTTTTTGAAGAGCACCGCCCGCCCTCCGCTCACTCGGTTCACTCGGCGGCAGTCTGTCGTAGAGTCTATGACGCTTGATAACGCCTCGTTTTGGGGCGAAACACGTGTCGTGTTCTCGACTTCAGTGGTGTATATTATCTAGTGGTGGTATTGTAGTGGTTGGTGGAGGGTACATGGTGGCGGTGTTAGTTTGCTTGTGCACGCTACTTAAGGAGGGCGGGCGGTGCTCTTCAAAAAAACTAGGTAATATACACCATTTTTATATTTTGCATGCGGATCTTAGCAAAGTAACTTACCTTCCTTCATTATAATGGATTTCCGCAAAGTAACGCCTGATTCTATTAACTATACGAAGTTAGAAGAGTCCCTGACGCCGCCACGATGTTGTAACACAGCTCATGTCTCCACCAGGAGTGCAGTGGTGGTTCGGTGGTGGGACAGACTTGACCCCGTACTATTTGAACGAAGACGACGCTGTCCACTTCCACCTGACCCTCAAGGACGCCTGCGACGGTCACGACCCCACTTATTACTCGAAGTAAGTACATATCGAAAGGGGCAGTACCATTGCTGTTGCTATTTACATACATACATAATATCACGACTGTATCCCATAAGGGGTAGTCAGAGACTGTGCACGCACCGCAAAACCAGATGACTGCCACAATCCACGTTTCACCAAAACAATATAATGCACTTGGTGTGATAGGTGGTGAGCCCATCGCCACCATGCGCTGTTGGGTGCACAGTGCAGTTTTATTCCTTACTCGCCTTTTACCAGAGATCCATTGGATGAGATGGAGTGGTAGTATTCTTTTAACAAGCCGCCTTGTGTTGCTATTTAAAATATTTTAATAATCTATACAAATAAATAAAAATGAAGTCTCTTTAGAATATCAAAAAAAACAGCTTTTTACTCAATTCTCATGAAAGTATATACATTACTTATAAAAAAAACAATTTTTAAAATTTTTGTCTGTCTGTCTGTTCCGGCTATTCTCCGAAACGGCTGGACCGATTTTGACGCTACTTACACTGACAGATAGCTGATATTATAGCGGGTAACTTGGGCTACTTATTATTATTATTATTTATTTATTTTTCAATGGAAACAGTCATAAACTATTTTCCAGTGTCAAGTTACATATCCAAGTATACAGTCTTAAATCTTCAAGCAGCAAGACTTCGAAGTTTTGATCGACAGTAAATTGATAGTTGACTTTTACTGAAGATTTGCTGGACTGATGGAGACAAAACGAAAAGCGCAATTTTGGTCTTGAATTGAATTTTCTAATCACTGTACACTTTCAAGAGCACTTGCTGCATAATAAACTATCAATATTAAACATCAAAACTCCAAATATAAACAGAAATTACAAAATTAAATAAAAACACTACCGCCACTTTTCGAGTTGGCGCCAAAAGTCCACTACCGTCACTTTCGAGTTGGCGCCAAAAGTCTCGAAGTCGATCTTTTTTTTTAACTTGTTATGGCAAAAAGGTTTTAATTTTTTGTCAAACGTCGATTTCAATAAATTATTATCGTTTTTATTTATAGTCAACAGACGTAAGCTTCCTGCCGGAATATTCAGATGAATATATAATTTTACTAAAAATCCGCAAAGACATCAAAGTTTGTTGGACACTAAAATCGAATCGAATCGCTAAAAGTGGATAGTTCACTTTTGAGTGAGAATTTGTTGGACTAATGATTTTTTTTTAATCCCTGTATTTACGAGCAACACACTATGTATCAAAGTTCTTCGACTATTGTTGGCAACACTGCCGCAAGTTGATGAACTAAGTCAATAAATAATACGCTCTTTTAGTTTTTTTGTTGTCTTATACACGCAAAGCCTCGTGGTTGTCTCTGGGATCCTGTTAAAAGAATCAAACGTGGATCTATCATGATCGTCTCCCGCCAGATTCAAGAAATGGTGCGACGACTACTTCACGATAACCCACCGCGGCGAGAGGCGGGGTCTTGGTGGTATTTTCTTCGACGACATCGACTCCCCCAACCAGCAGGAGGCGTTCAAGTTCGTGACGTCCTGCGCAGAGGCGGTCATACCCAGCTATATACCTCTAGGTATGTCGTAACCGTGGCAGCTCAGTGGCTAGGCGCTTGCATATTATGGTGTTATTCCGCACGAATAAAGGCTGCCCGTACAATAGCTTAGTCGCCTCTTACGACACCTCGGTAGGAAAGAGGTAGGTGCTATTCTACTCTGCCGGACACCTATCGGCGAAAAAGGCGTGACTGTAAGTATGTACGTAATCGCTTATATAAGATCCAAGACTAAATAGACCTATCGGCTACTCATTTTTTTTTATTCGATAAAGTGATGAAATGAGCAAAACATTCACCTGATGGTAAGTGCAACGTCTGCCCTTAAAAATGCTGCGTCACCCAGAAAATTTCTGTGTGACGCCACACTTCGCCCATCGCCCTGAGACAGCAGCTCTTAAGTCTCATATGCCCAGTGATTACGCTGGCTCTCAGTGCCCTTTGAACCGAAACAGTAATGTTTGCACACTACTGCTTCACGGCAGAATAACTGGCCCTGGGGTGGTACCTAGCTAGACGGATTCCTGCACAGGAATCCTACCACCAGTAAAAAAACTAGAAAAACAGTGGTAGTATTGTAGTAGTTAGTAGTAGGTAGTTTGCTTGTGCACGCTACTGAGGGAGGGCGGGCGGTGCTCTTCAAAAAACTAGGTAATATACACCATTTTTATATTTCGCATGCGGATCTTAGCAAATTAACTTACTTTCCCTCATTATAATGGATTTCCGCAAAGAAACGCCTGATTCTATTAACTATAAAAAAACTTTACAGTGACTAGGCACAAGGACGACGCGTACGGCTACCACGAGCGGCAGTGGCAGCTGTTGCGGAGGGGCAGATACGTGGAGTTCAACCTGATATACGACCGGGGCACCAAGTTCGGTCTGCACACGCCTGAAGCGAGATACGAGTCCATACTCATGTCTTTACCTCTTAATGCGGTATGTACCAACTTGTACATCTTTATCCTGCTCTAACACCAACTTGTACATCTTTATCCTGCTCTAACACCGGCTTTAACAATTCAAACCCAGGCCTTAGAATTTTAAGACAGTTATTTAAAACACTAAATAAACTGCGGTTGCCAAACCGCCTGCCAAGCGTGGCAACTATAGCAAAAACCCCCCAAAATGAGAGCTACAAACTGGCAATCTATGGGTGAGGCTTATGTTCAGTAGTGGACTTGTGATAGGCTGAAGTAATGATGGTGATTCAAATCACTGGTGGGATTCCTATGCAGGAACCTACTACCCCCAGGGCCGTTGAGCCGTGGTAGCTCAGGGGCCAGGCGCTCGCTTTAAATTTGATAGTACGCGAGTGACCTGGATCCGATTCCCGGTGCCGGCACCACTAAAATTGTTAATTGCAATTTTAAATGCTGATTTACCACGTGCTCGGCGGTGAAGGAAAATATCGCGAGGAAACCTGCATGTCTGAGAAATAAAAAATATTTTCGAAGACATGTGCAGTCCGCCAACCCGCATTGGAGCAGCGTGGCGGATTCTTCCTAGCTCCAAAACCCTCTCAGAAATGAGAGGAGGCCTGTGCTCAGCTGTGGGACATTTATAGGCTGAAACTTTACTTTTACCCCAGGGCCAGTTATTCTGCCGTGAAGCAGTAGTGTGTTTCGGTTTAAAGGGCACTGAGAGCTAGCGTAATCACTCTAACTAATAAACGGGCATATGAGACTAAAGAACTGATTACTCAGGGTGATAGGCGCATTGTGGTGTCACAAGAAAATTTTCTGGAGGTGAAGTAGGATTTCTTATGGGCAAATATTGCACTTGCCAACAGTTGAACGTTTTGCTTGTCTCGTCACTTTATAGAAGAATATAAAAAATCTACCATCCTCACCGAAAAAGTCTCATTTTGGGGAAAGTCTAATAGACTGCCCTCCATGAAGACCTAAGAGCGGACACTCATCCACAGGATCCGTCTTGTTGCGTGGAGATGTTATATGGGCTTTACCCCTTCTACCAGCAGGGGTGATTTCTGGAGGTAGAAGGGGTATTATTCTCCATGATCAATCATGATGACTATGCCAAAGTTGACCACTGTTCCCCCTGGATGTATCAAAGGGAACCAGCAACCGACCCCTGATCCGTTTCCTCCAATCCCAAGAAACATAAATGCCCTATTGATTAAACAATTTTACGTATATTCAAATCTTAAACTAGTTATAAATAAGCTTATTTTATTGCATATAGTGACGAAACGAGCAAAACGCTTACCTGGTGATCAGTGCAACGTCTGCCCATAACAAACGCTGTCACCCAGACCATTTCTGTGTGGCACCACACTGCACCCGTCACCTTGACACGTCAGTTTTTAAGTCTCATTTGCCCAGTGATTACGCTAGCTCTCAGTGTCCTTCAGACCGAAACACAGTAATTTTTGCACACTACTGCTTCAAGGCAGAATAACTGACCCTGGAATGGTACCTACCTAAACGGATTCCTGCATAGGAATCCTACCACCAGTAACCTTTGAACTAATTTGTACAGAAATGGGAATACATGCACGAACCGAAGCCGAACTCTCCTGAAGAGAAACTGATGAAGGTCCTCAAGGAGCCCAGGGATTGGCTCAACCTCGAGAAGGGGCAGCGGTCGACTGCTTAACCACATCACATATTTATTTACTAAGTCTCTCTATCTTTAAAAAGGTGTATTATGTAAAATCTTTTATTATATACATGGTTGTTGACTGTTGTTTTATTATTTGTATCACTTGTCAATAAATATGATGAATCGCCGTCATCATCATCACTTAAACTCAACACAAGTGCACTGCTGAAACAACATCTATCGGGGGTACCATAGATGTTGGCACAAGGTGAACGTGGCCATTACAAAAAACCATGGGGGTGGGTTTTTTATGGTAAGAACGGCACGATGTGTCACCCAGAACGTTTCTGTGTTGCACCACACTATGACGGTCACTCTAAACATCATATGAAGGTAGGCTAGCTTTCAGTGCCATTCAGACCGAAACTCAGCAATGCATACAACTGCTTCACGGCAGAATAACTGGCCCTGGTGTTTTTTTTTTTTTATTCGAGAAAGTGATGAAACGAGCCAAACGTTCACCTGATGGTAAGTGCAACGTCTGCCCATAACAAATGCTGTGTCACCCAGGAAATTTCCGTGTGAGACATGAGTCCTTAAGTCTCATATGCCCAGTGATTACGCTAGCTCTCAGCGCCCTTCAAACCGAAACACAGTAATCTTTGCACACTACTGCTTCACGGTAGAATAATTGGCCCTGGGGTGGTACCTACCTAGACGGACTCCTGCATAGGAATCCTACCACCATTAAAAGATTTCCACAAAACATTGTCATTATCCACATCCGCAGCAGGCAGCAGTGTGCAACATTACTGATTCGGTGTAGAACATAGATAATACCGCCACCCGCCGTGTGGTGGCGGCGAAGAGAACCTACCACCCCATCTCATTGTATGGGTGTCTTAAAAGTCGACAGAGGGAAAATTAAAACCAGAAGCATCCTGGAACATCTGAAGAAATAAACTGCGTTTACATTCCGGCAGGCTGGGCTTAGGGTCGATGTGTATACGCCCCAAAAAATATAATGAGCCTCGTAGCGGGATACCTGTAGGAGATACGCCGACTTGAAGAATTTGCTTAAAACTCATAGCTGACTACCCTGTTATAGCTGATCGAGGCAATGAACTGATAAATTTCTTCTTCTTTGTTTAATGGCTGCTCTTAAAAGAATTCTTCAATATCAAGTCAGTAACTGATAAATTTAATTAGGCTTCATTGAGCTGCCATCGAAAGAACTCGCAAGTACTAGGATAACATGAAGCTTAAGGAAATCTGTTGCGAAGTAAATCTGTTAGTATGACTCCGTAGTAGTGTAACTTAAATTAAATGGAGAAAAAAAACTTCTTCAAAGGTTCTTGCCAACGACTTTCTGAGTTAGGGTCGCGTAAAGTTTTACAAAACAAATAATTTTTAAGTTTTGTATGGACATTTTTAGTATTCAATTTTGTCATTAAAGCTTCACCGTTGTTTTTATCAGATCAAAGTAGCATGGGTAGGTGCCGGAATGTTATACCAATTATGAATAACGTTGTATAAATGTAATATAATTTACGATTATACATATAAATAAAATAATATTGAGCTTAAGACGTAGGAAACGAGTTTTAGAGTATACATTGCCGCAAAAATAAAAATAACAAGCAATGCTGCGAAAGGAATTACTGTGGATAAAAATTGACTACACGTCGTCTTCAACGGGCTTGTTTCTTGCTTGCTCGTCGGGCCTGTCGCTCATCCCCGATCCCCTTTGAATCGGGCGGCGACAGCTGCAACAGCTGTCGTGGTAGAGCAAGGGCGACTTCCGGTGGGCGAGCGTGTAGCGGCGCCGTTCTGGGTGATACGGATTTCTATTATAATGAACGAAAGAAAAGTTAATTTGCTGGGATCCGCATGCATAGCCTTGATGGGTGGCAATGCATCACTTGGTTTTTTACTGAATTTTCTGCCACGTACAACTTTGTGGAAACTTACTCAAAGGCCGGCAACCGTCACCCATAAACATATGAGTTATGGGTATAACTCATATGTTTATGGGTGACGGTGATCACTTACCATCAGGTGAGCCGAAATTTATAATGGTGTATAACCACGGCACCAGTAGTACATTGCACTGTTCGTGCTATTGTAGGAGTGAATGCATAATTCATTTTATATCTATTAAAAGGTATAACTCATCCGTAGGGTTATAAACACTTAATTTATTGGTAAAGTTATCGATGAAGAATTAAAATGAAAACGGTCTGTAACAGATTTATATGTAGTATGAACTGACTAAAGTGGCAACATGGCATATTGCGGGTACAGCATACTTTGTAAATATTTAAGGTAAGAGCATTTAGTTTCGGTAGCAATACAGTAAAAAAATAAAGCTTACATGTGACAGAAAAAATTATTGTGCCAATATGTATCATGTGGCCCACTGATTAGTAGCATAATCTGCGTTCCTCCCTTAGCTAGCATAAGTTTAAGTAACGGCAAAATTTGCGAAGAAGTACCTAAAAAGTCTTCACAATAGAGGATAAATAATACAGTACGTAGTAGTTTAAGATGCAATATGCAACATTTTTTTTTTCAAAAATACTTATTGGATGGGTAAAAGATTGTACAAAATAGTATATAAATATAAAACACATATAAGTGGCTTCTAGAATAAAAAAATTATGCGATAAAATAATTATTCGATTTCGTAAAATATATACAATGAGCTTAATTTGTATATTGCTAGGTAGCCCCTTAGTCTGTGATGTGTTAGCAACACTGAAAAACGTCAGTTGTCATTTTGGCGAGGGCTTTAATATTGTGATTTTATATTTTGTGTTATGTTTACTTGACGATTTTATTGCTCTATGAGAATATTTCGCCCGTCATTGAAACAACAACGCGTTAAAGAGTATCTAAATATTACGTTATTTTCATTTTCGAATAAACATAAATATGTGGCGCGGCTAACGGATGCATTTCCTCCATTCTTATGCCTTAAACGTACAGTGTAAGCGTTTAAAATCGTGATGTTGTTGCTAATTGGAGCTGAAGATGCCTTTTAAATTAAAGTTGAAGAAGACGCGGCAGTACAATGTAGCTTCGAAAAGCTTGTTCGTGATCAGTGTAGAATTGCTTGACGGTGGTGTAGCAGATTGTACTCTCTCCGTCGACAGCACGGGGCAGGAGTGCCTCGATAACGTATGTCAGCGGCAGGCGATAAACCAGTCGGAATTTTTCGGGCTACGGTACGTGAACCGCAACCAGCAGCCGCGATGGGTCCAATTAGAACGCCCTTTGAAACGTCAGTTGGACAAATACGCCTCTTCCCACCAATTGTATCTTCGCGTGATGTATTATGTCATATCTGGAACGAGTCTCATCACAGACGAAGTCACGCGATATCATTACTTTCTCCAGCTAAAGAATGATTTGATTGAAGGGCGTATAATTTGTGATTGCCAGCAAGCCGTCGTGTTGGCTTCGTACAGCCGTCAAGCGGAGTATGGCAACCATGACCGGGAGAGACACACGGTGGAGTACTTGAAAAATCTGTTGACATTTCCAAAGCAAATGCTGGACGGTGGTCAAATCATTGATGGTAGTACTTTGGCAGAGAGTGGGCGGCTGGAATGGCTGACTGCGGCTGTTATTCAACATCATATGTCCCTCCACAATATGTCACAGGTAATCTTTCTCATTTTACAAATAACTGATCAAGAAACAATTTAGAGGTGTGAAGGTCCCAGGACAATAAAGCAGTGGAGACTCCTTATTATTTACTACATAGGTTGAACAATATTTTTCTTTCAAGTATTCCAAAAATTTATTGCCGATACAAATTAAATTCTTCCAACAAACATATGTAAATACAGTAACAAAAATTGAGTATAATGTATATTTTTTTTTTTTTTAACATAATATTACCTATCTGGTATTAATTAGAAAATTTTACCTACAAATTACAACTACATTTTACAACATGGCAAATCCATATTTTTGTAAACAAAACCTTGTTCATCAACCTGTTAATATTTGCCGGAGACCTCTCCCAAGAGGAGTATTTGTCATTATCACACTGATTTCTGATTGTATTGTTAATTCTTACAAGACCCATGTGAGATGGGGATTGCAGATTTTTAAACATTCATAATTTTTATATGGGAGAGTGAAGAGACAATGAAAATGTTCACCTGATGGGAAGTGCAATGTCTGCCCATAAGCAATGCTGTGTCACCCACAACCACAACATTTCTGTGTGGCACCATACTGTATGTGTGTCACTGAGACATCAGTTCTTAAGTCTCATATACCGCTTCACAGCAGAATAACTGGCAGTGTGCTGGTATCTAGACAGATTCCTGCATAGGAATTCTACCACCAGTAACCTGAATGGTGAACTTATTTCAAATTCATAATAATTGCTGATACACAGAGGAAAACCTTGTGAAAGTTATTTTTAATTTTAATTTTATTTAGTACTCAATGCATTGATGTCCTCGCTAATTTTTGACCATGGTGACAATTACTGAATACTTTTGGAAGTTCCTGAATACTCTGGTAGTAGGATTCCTATGCAGGAATCTGTCTAGGTAGGTACCGCCCTAGGGTCAGTTATTCTGCCGTGAAGCAGTAATGTGAAAGATTACTGTGTTTTTTTTACTGTGTGCAGTGAGATGTCACCCAGCATTTGTTATGGGCAGATGTTGCACTTACCATCAGGTGAACGTTTTGCACGTCTCGTCACTTTAAACAATAAAAAAAAATATATAGAAGCCAGAACTCAGACACTTGGGCATACCATTGTCATCATCACTGAACTAATATTTTATACAGCCTCTTGATAACATTTTTCATTACTTTATAATTAATTTCAAGCAGCTTACAATAAACATTAATAGAAAGTCACACGGATAACATACACTCATTCCTATCGATTTTGTGTCCTAATTAGTGCAAATGACTCATGTAATTGCCAAACCTGTGTGTACATTATCAGTCACGTCATTTGCAGTGTCACTGATTAGAAAATTCATGATAGGTAGTTTGTATAATGTTTAAATGGATGAAAACAACAGCGTTTTTATTAACTCCCTTTTGTGTATGTCTGTTCGGGTCCAACTTCCCGAGGAGCTATATACTTGAAACTTTAAACATAGCTTAGAACTGGATGACAGTTCATAATTAGTTCTTGTCTTAAGAGACGAGACAAGCAAATCGTTCACCTGATGGTAAGTTCAATGTCTGCCCATAACAGATGCTGTGCCACCCAGAATACTTTTGCGTGGCACCACACTGCGCCTGTCGCCCAGAGACATCAGTTCTTAAGTCTCATATGTCCGGTAATTACTCTAGCTCTCAGTGCCCTCCAGATCGAAACACAGTAATGTTTGCACACGCTGCTTACTGCTTCACGGCAGAATAACTGGCCCTGGCGTGGTACCTACCTAGACGGATTACTACGAGTACATAGGAATCCTACCACCAGCTAAGCTTTCTTGTCTGTCTGTCTTCAAATTTTGCAATTGATTATAAACTAATTTTGTACTGTTAATCTGTTTTAAATATGTGGTACATGTTTTTGTATATGATACTAGTTTAAAACACTTTTATTGGCTTTATCTGTAACGAATCTGTGCTGAATGTAACGGAATCTTTCAGTTCCATTTATATCCGTTTCCAGACGTGGAAGTAATTTGAAATTTTGCACACATATTAGGGCCTATATACATTTTATGTAGTTTATAAATAACATTATGTAATATGTAGTATGTAGTGGCCGCTTAAGAGAATCTACCACCCCATCTCATCCCGTGGGTGTCGTAAAAGTCGACAGAGGGAAAATGAAAACCGGGAGATGGGCAGCAGCATCTTCGTGGAACAGCCTAATAAATAAACTGCGGGTGCCAACCAGCCTGATAAGCATGGCAACTATGACAAAATCCCCCAATCTATGGGGGAGGCCTATGTTAAGCAGTGGACTTAATACCGAGGGTTTTTTTTTTATTATTTCATAAAAGTGACGGAACGAGCAATACGTTCACCTGACTGAAGCATTTGTTATGGGCAGACGATGGTAAGTGCAACGTCTGCCCATAACAAATGCTGTGTCAACCAGAAAATTACTGTGTCCTGCGCCCGTCACCCTGAGACATCAGTTCTTAAGTCTCATATGCCCATTGATTACGCTAGCTCACAGTGCCCTTCAAACCGAAACACAGTAATGTTTGCACACTACTGCTTCACGGCAGAATAACTGGCCCTGGGGTGGTACTTACCTAGATGGATTCCTGCATAGGAATCCTACCACCAGTGAAAGGGAGCCAGTGAAGTGATTGGGAGCTATTTAAGTATTGAGTTTTAATTGAACAATATGATTGTTTATGAAAAAACAATCGTAACTTCGTATTTTAATTCCAGTGCATCATTGCGCTTTGCTCTGAATATTAATTCAAAACGACACCCTTCGCATGTAAATTAAATAATTAGCATGCGAACCTGATCGCTAAGTCTAAAACTAGCATTAGCTGTCTAAAGAGATTTCGCTCGAGAACTTCTGATAATTATTATACAGATTAAATATATCTATATTTTTTGGTACCTTTCGTAAGCCGCGAAATTGCCATTAGTGCCACGCTTAGAAGGCGGTGTAGATAGATGGAGTGAATTGTCCAAATGTGTGACGGGTCCGAACGGATACAGACGACACGGGACCAAAGGGGGCAAAGGAGCTGGCTCACGTGATAGTAAGTGATCATCGCCGCCCATGAACACCTACAATACCAGAGGAATAGCGGATGCGTTGCCGGCCTTTGAGAAAGGAATAGGCTCTTTTCTTGAAGGTCCCTAAGTCGTATCGGTCCGGAAAAACCGCTGACGGCAGCACATTCCATAAAGTGGTCGTGCGTGGCAGAAAATTCCGCGAAAAACGCACTGCGGTGGAATGCCAACCATCAAGGTGGTGACGATGGAATTTAAGGTCATGCCGTAATGTGCGATGGTGATTATATTATATTGCTTCCGTTACCGTCACGTCCACGTGAACGGGTTCTTAAACACGTCACGCCTTTTTCTATATAAGGGGTAGCAGAGACCATTCGCGTAGCTCATTCGTGACCACGATTTGCTAGTCTTGTCACTGAATGCCGAAAAAAAATTTATTTTCTACAAATGTGGAGGTACCAAGCCAATATTATAATCATAATGATTTCTTATATTTACGCGAACACTAGACATTTTGAACAAAATTAAACGCGATAAAATCCGTAAAATTAGTTTCATTTAAATGTGTAGTGTTAACAAAATTAAACGCGATAAAATACGTAAAATTAGTTTCATTTAAATGTGTGGTGTTAACAAAATTAAACGCGATAAAATCCGTAAAATTAGTTTCATTTAAATGTGTAGTGTTAACAAAATTAAAAGCGATAAAATCCGTAAAATTAGTTTCATTTAAATGTGTAGTGTTAACGAAATTAAACCCTTAAAATTAGTTTCATTTAAATTATAATCATGTTTACCGGCCTCCCAATGCTCAGTATACAATGGCACCAAATTCTCTCATGTTCGTGAAAGGCGAGTTGCGATTTCTTAAGTTAAATGTGATTCTCGAGCTCAATACTTAGCATAGAAATAATGTATTGACGGTCGGCTTAGTGAGAAATTGTGGATTCCAATTCGGACGTAGCCAGTAACGGGTATTTTGTCATTTTAATTCATTATAAGTAAAAGTTGATCGCTATTTTTTTATTGGATATGGCGACGAGACGAGCAAAGCATTCGCCTGGTAGTAAGTGCAACGTCTGCCCGTAACAAATGCTGCGTCACCCAGAATATTACTGTGTGGCATTACACCCGTTACCAAGAGACATCGGTTCTTAAGTCTCATACGCCCAGTGATTGCGCCAGCTCTCAGTGGCCTTCAGGCCGATACACAGTAATGTTTGCACAGTTCTGGATTTCTACCACCACTTTAAATTAATCGTAGGTGCGTTGTTACAGACATGAAGTTGCACTTACACAATCACGCAAATTCGTAACCACTGTCTACATACAAGCATATGTTCTTGTGGGCATCGTGAGTAGGGACGCAAAGGATACATCGATGTTTAGCAAACATCGATGTAGCTTTCATAAAAATCAATGTCGATATCGATTTTTTTTGATGAGCGATACATCGACGGCAAAAGTGTCAAACGACAACATCTTTCACATAATGATTTCTTATATTTACGGCCGTGTGGTGGCTGCTCGATAAAAGAATACTACTACTCCATCTCATCCAATGGATCTCGTAAAAGGCGAGTAAGGAATTAAACTGTACTGTGCACCCAACAGCGCGTGGTGGCGATGGGCTCACCACCTATCACACCAAGTGCATTATATTGTTTAGTTGAAACGTGGATTGTGGCAGTCATCTGTTTTTGCAGTGAGTGCCCAGTCTCTGACTACCCCTTATGGGATACAGTCGTGATCTTATGTATGTATATTTTCGCTAACACTACACATTTAAATGAAACAAATTTTACGGATTTTATCGCGTTTAATTTTTACTATTTATAACCCGATTTCTAGGATACGCATGCAAAATATAAAAAGGGTGTACTGGTGGTAGGATTCCTATGCAGGAATCCGACTAGGTAGGTACCACCCCAGGGACAGTTATTCTGCCGTGAAGCAGTTGTGTGCAAACATTACTGTGTTTCGGTTTGAAGGGCACATTACCTAGTTTTTTGAAGACCACTCAAAAGCTCATCAAAAAACTAGGTAATGTTTTTTTTTGTTGGATAAAGTGATGAAACGAGCAAAACGTTCACCTGATGGTAAGTGCAGTCTGCCCATCACATATGCTGTATCACCCAGAAAATTTCTGTGTGACACCATAATGTGCCCATCACCCTGAGACATAAGTTCTTAAGTCTCAAATGCCCAGTGATTACGCTAGCTCACAGTGCCCTTCAAACCGAAACGTAGTGCTTGCACATCCCATTTCCTATCTAATCCTTTTCCCTTCCTTTCCGCCAAGCCAGTGGTTGCCGCTCCGATGGCTAGCTATTTGTGGGAACGTAATGGGGAGCAAGAATTTTAACTCGTACCAAAATGGCGGCCACGTTTTCGCCACCAGTCGCATCTCGTTTCCTGCGGGGGAGAAAAGTGGGCTACGGATGTAGTCTCTGCCTACCCCTTGTATGGGAAAAAGGCGTGATTGTATGTATGTATTGGAACCGCGAGGAAACACCCACTGCTGAGCACAGGCCTCCTCTCATTTTTGAGAGGGTTTCGGAGCCTAGGAAAAGTCCGTCCACGCTGCTCCGATGCGAGCTGGCGGACGAAGTTCACTGTGTCTTTGAAATATTTTTTGATGAAACAGCGCAGGTTTCGTAACGATGTTCTCCTTCACCACTGAGCATCGTGGTAAATCAGCACTTTAAAATAACAATTTTAGAGGTGCCCGCAGCGGGGATCGAACTCAGGTCACTCGCGTACTATTAAATTTAATGCGAACGCCCGACCCTTGAGCTACCACGGCTCCGTAAAGCAGTAGTGGACTTAATATTACTGTTTTCGGTCTAAAGGGCACTGTAAGCTAGTGTGATTTTTTTTTGTCTGGCACTCGGATTTCTCCTGTAATTACACACATAAATTTCACACACACAACACAACCGTACCCGAAAATATCACCAAAAATTTCGACTCCGGCTGGTATTCGAACCCAAGACTTGTCCCGTAAAAATCACCACGCGGTCGTCGCACTAAGCAACGGTTCTAAACAAAGAACATTCTTCTTCAAATGTTTAAACACGAAGAGTACAATACGTTTAATTGGAATCTTCACCAGGCCCAAGCAGAAGAAGGCTTCATTACCGCCTGCCAGCAGCTGCGGGGCTATGGGCAGGAGATGTTCAGCGCGCGCGATCAGCTCGACCAGAGCGAGGTCACCATCGCAGTGTCGCTTACCGGCATCCGTGTGCTCACCGAGACCAGCGACACGCCGCATTTTTACAGGTATACCGTTTAAAGAAAGATGGTAACCCGATGATTGATGGCTGTCGTGTATAAAGCTCACATTTATGAACCTTATGTAAGTGAATCTACCCCCCCCCCCCCATCTCATTTCATGAGTGTCGTAAAAGACGACAGAGGGAAAATGAAAAGCATGAGATGGGCAGCAGCATCTTTTTTATTTTTTTAATTCTTCTGTTCTTCTGTGTGACACCACACTGCGCTCGTCACCCAGAGACATCAGTTCTTAAGTCCCATATGCCCAGTAATCACACTAGCTCACAGTGCCCTTCAGACCGAAACGCTGTAATGTTTGCACACTACTGCTTCACGGCAGAATAACTGGCCCTGGTTTGGTACCTACCTAGACGGATTCCTGCACAGGAATCCTACCACCGGTATGTATGTTAAAGTCCGTAACAATACATCGTTTGGTGCAGATGGATGGACATAACGAACGTGATCAACCACAAGCGGACGTTCAGCGTGGAGTGCCAGCGGCCGCTCGGCTCGGCGGCGTTCGTGCTGCCGAGCCCCGAGGACGGCAAGTACGTGTGGCGCATGTGCGTCCAGCAACACACCTTCTACATGCGCCACCAGGCAGCGCTCAGCGCCGCGCCCGACGAGCCGCGCCCCAACTTCCAGGTCAGACTGCCACGCGCACGCCGCCACGCACGCGGACAGACGCACTGACAGAGGCACGCACAGAGACCCACACGCACACGAACAGACTGAGACCCACACACAGATACATACCGAGAGACTTACACAGACAGAGACCGATACAGAGATAGAAACACAGTCACACAGAGACAGACAGACAAACACACACACACACACATACAGTTACAAAAACAAAGAGACTCACTCAGGTAGAGACAGATACACAGACAGAGATACACACAGAGACAGAGAGACTCATACAGACTTACTTACTTACTTTTACAGATACTTACACACAGAGAGAGAGAGAGAGAGAGACTCACGCACCCACGCATTGACGCAAACAAGTAGAAGGATTTTTATGCAGGAATCCGCCTGGATAGGAACCACCGCACCCTTCATTCGTCTCATTCTCTCGAAGTTTAGTTTTCTGAAGGTCTCACTACTCCTGATACCCTGCATTCGTCTCATTCTCTCGAAGTTTAGTTTTCTGAAGGTCTCACTACTCCTGATACCCTGCATTCGTCTCATTCTCTCGAAGGTTTAGTTTTCTGAAGGTCTCACTACTCCTGATACCCTCCATTCGTCTCATTCTCTCGAAGTTTAGGGTTTCGGAAGGTCTCACTACTCCCTGATACCCTGCATTTGGTCTCATTCTCTCGAAGTTTAGTTTTCTGAAGGTCTCACTACTCCTGATACCCTGCATTGGTCTCATTCTCTCGAAGTTTAGTTTTCTGAAGGTCTCACTACTCCTGATACCCTGCATTGGTCTCATTCTCTCGAAGTTTAGTTTTCTGAAGGTCTCACTACTCCTGATACCCTGCATTGGTCTCATTCTCTCGAAGTTTAGTTTTCTGAAGGTCTCACTACTCCTGATACCCTGCATTCGTCTCATTCTCTCGAAGTTTAGTTTTCTGAAGGTCTCACTACTCCTGATACCCTGCATTGGTCTCATTCTCTCGAAGTTTAGTTTTCTGAAGGTCTCACTACTCCTGATACCCTGCATTGGTCTCATTCTCTCGAAGTTTAGTTTTCTGAAGGTCTCACTACTCCTGATACCCTGCATTGGTCTCATTCTCTCGAAGTTTAGTTTTCTGAAGGTCTCACTACTCCTGATACCCTGCATTGGTCTCATTCTCTCGAAGTTTAGTTTTCTGAAGGTCTCACTACTCCTGATACCCTGCATTCGTCTCATTCTCTCGAAGTTTAGTTTTCTGAAGGTCTCACTACTCCTGATACCCTGCATTGGTCTCATTCTCTCGAAGTTTAGTTTTCTGAAGGTCTCACTACTCCTGATACCCTGCATTGGTCTCATTCTCTCGAAGTTTAGTTTTCTGAAGGTCTCACTACTCCTGATACCCTGCATTGGTCTCATTCTCTCGAAGTTTAGTTTTCTGAAGGTCTCACTACTCCTGATACCCTGCATTGGTCTCATTCTCTCGAAGTTTAGTTTTCTGAAGGTCTCACTACTCCTGATACCCTGCATTCGTCTCATTCTCTCGAAGTTTAGTTTTCTGAAGGTCTCACTACTCCTGATACCCTGCATTCGTCTCATTCTCTCGAAGTTTAGTTTTCTGAAGGTCTCACTACTCCTGATACCCTGCATTGGTCTCATTCTCTCGAAGTTTAGTTTTCTGAAGGTCTCACTACTCCTGATACCCTGCATTCGTCTCATTCTCTCGAAGTTTAGTTTTCTGAAGGTCTCACTACTCCTGATACCCTGCATTGGTCTCATTCTCTCGAAGTTTAGTTTTCTGAAGGTCTCACTACTCCTGATACCCTGCATTCGTCTCATTCTCTCGAAGTTTAGTTTTCTGAAGGTCTCACTACTCCTGATACCCTGCATTCGTCTCATTCTCTCGAAGTTTAGTTTTCTGAAGGTCTCACTACTCCTGATACCCTGCATTCGTCTCATTCTCTCGAAGTTTAGTTTTCTGAAGGTCTCACTACTCCTGATACCCTGCATTGGTCTCATTCTCTCGAAGTTTATTTTTCTGAAGGTCTCACTACTCCTGATACCCTGCATTCGTCTCATTCTCTCGAAGTTTAGTTTTCTGAAGGTCTCACTACTCCTGATACCCTGCATTGGTCTCATTCTCTCGAAGTTTAGTTTTCTGAAGGTCTCACTACTCCTGATACCCTGCATTCGTCTCATTCTCTCGAAGTTTAGTTTTCTGAAGGTCTCACTACTCCTGATACCCTGCATTGGTCTCATTCTCTCGAAGTTTAGTTTTCTGAAGGTCTCACTACTCCTGATACCCTGCATTGGTCTCATTCTCTCGAAGTTTAGTTTTCTGAAGGTCTCACTACTCCTGATACCCTGCATTGGTCTCATTCTCTCGAAGTTTAGTTTTCTGAAGGTCTCACTACTCCTGATACCCTGCATTGGTCTCATTCTCTCGAAGTTTAGTTTTCTGAAGGTCTCACTACTCCTGATACCCTGCATTGGTCTCATTCTCTCGAAGTTTAGTTTTCTGAAGGTCTCACTACTCCTGATACCCTGCATTCGTCTCATTCTCTCGAAGTTTAGTTTTCTGAAGGTCTCACTACTCCTGATACCCTGCATTGGTCTCATTCTCTCGAAGTTTAGTTTTCTGAAGGTCTCACTACTCCTGATACCCTGCATTCGTCTCATTCTCTCGAAGTTTAGTTTTCTGAAGGTCTCACTACTCCTGATACCCTGCATTGGTCTCATTCTCTCGAAGTTTAGTTTTCTGAAGGTCTCACTACTCCTGATACCCTGCATTGGTCTCATTCTCTCGAAGTTTAGTTTTCTGAAGGTCTCACTACTCCTGATACCCTGCATTGGTCTCATTCTCTCGAAGTTTAGTTTTCTGAAGGTCTCACTACTCCTGATACCCTGCATTCGTCTCATTCTCTCGAAGTTTAGTTTTCTGAAGGTCTCACTACTCCTGATACCCTGCATTGGTCTCATTCTCTCGAAGTTTAGTTTTCTGAAGGTCTCACTACTCCTGATACCCTGCATTGGTCTCATTCTCTCGAAGTTTAGTTTTCTGAAGGTCTCACTACTCCTGATACCCTGCATTCGTCTCATTCTCTCGAAGTTTAGTTTTCTGAAGGTCTCACTACTCCTGATACCCTGCATTCGTCTCATTCTCTCGAAGTTTAGTTTTCTGAAGGTCTCACTACTCCTGATACCCTGCATTCGTCTCATTCTCTCGAAGTTTAGTTTTCTGAAGGTCTCACTACTCCTGATACCCTGCATTCGTCTCATTCTCTCGAAGTTTAGTTTTCTGAAGGTCTCACTACTCCTGATACCCTGCATTCGTCTCATTCTCTCGAAGTTTAGTTTTCTGAAGGTCTCACTACTCCTGATACCCTGCATTGGTCTCATTCTCTCGAAGTTTAGTTTTCTGAAGGTCTCACTACTCCTGATACCCTGCATTCGTCTCATTCTCTCGAAGTTTAGTTTTCTGAAGGTCTCACTACTCCTGATACCCTGCATTCGTCTCATTCTCTCGAAGTTTAGTTTTCTGAAGGTCTCACTACTCCTGATACCCTGCATTCGTCTCATTCTCTCGAAGTTTAGTTTTCTGAAGGTCTCACTACTCCTGATACCCTGCATTCGTCTCATTCTCTCGAAGTTTAGTTTTCTGAAGGTCTCACTACTCCTGATACCCTGCATTCGTCTCATTCTCTCGAAGTTTAGTTTTCTGAAGGTCTCACTACTCCTAATACCCTGCATTGGTCTCATTCTCTCGAAGTTTAGTTTTCTGAAGGTCTCACTACTCCTGATACCCTGCATTCGTCTCATTCTCTCGAAGTTTAGTTTTCTGAAGGTCTCACTACTCCTGATACCCTGCATTGGTCTCATTCTCTCGAAGTTTAGTTTTCTGAAGGTCTCACTACTCCTGATACCCTGCATTGGTCTCATTCTCTCGAAGTTTAGTTTTCTGAAGGTCTCACTACTCCTGATACCCTGCATTGGTCTCATTCTCTCGAAGTTTAGTTTTCTGAAGGTCTCACTACTCCTGATACCCTGCATTCGTCTCATTCTCTCGAAGTTTAGTTTTCTGAAGGTCTCACTACTCCTGATACCCTGCATTGGTCTCATTCTCTCGAAGTTTAGTTTTCTGAAGTTTTCACTACTCCTCCCACCGCGCATTGGTCTCATTCTCTCGAAGTTTAGTTTTCTGAAGTTTTCACTTCTACCGCGTGTGAACTGCGGTAGAAGCTTTCATCTTAACACTAGCTGATGCCCGCGACTTCGTCTGCGTGGATTAAGGTTTTTTAAACAATCCTGTGGGAAATCCTCGATTTTCCGGAATAGAAAGTATCCTACGTCCGTCTCCAGGACAATAGCTATCGCTGCGCCGAGTTTACTCAAGATCGGTTCAACGGTTGAGCCGTGAAAAGGTAACAAACAGACAGAGGGACAGGGAGAGTTACTTTCGCATTTATAATATTAGTATGGATTTTTGTAAAAAAAATTGAATTTCTTATGTAAATTAATAATGATATATCATTTCATTCATTCCTATGCAGGAATCCGTCTAGGTAGGTACCAACTCAGGGCCAGTTATTCTGCCGTGAAGCAGTAGTGTGCAAACATTACTCTGTTTCTAGCGTAATCACTGGGCATATGAGACTTAAGAATTCATGTCTCAGGGCGACGGGTGCTGGTGTGGTGTCAAACGGAATTGTTCTGGGTGACCCGGCATTTGTTATGGGCAGACGTTGTACTTATCATCAGGTGAACGTTTTGCCCGTTTCGTCACTTTATTGTATAAACAATTTTTTTTTTCAACACTCCCGCAGCACGCGTACGTCCACAAACACTTACGTATGCAAGACACGACCCATCGCATGCCTTCCGAATCACGCATACTACTTAGATATTAATTGTTTGCTTATTATGGTTTTTTACCTACGTTTCTTACGAAGGAAAGTGGCGAGACTAAAAAACCGTTCACCTAACGGTAAGCGCAACGTCTACCCATAACAAGCGCTGTGCAACTCATAACATTCGTGAGTGGCATCACACTGCCTTCATCCCCCTGAGACATCAGTTCTTAAGTCTCATATGCCCATTGATTAAACTAGCTAGCGGTCCCATTCAGACCGAAGAACAGTAATGTTCGCACACAACTGCTTCACGGCAGAATATCTGACGCTGCGGTGGTACCACCGCGTGGTGGCGGCTTAAGAGAATCGACCACTCCATCTTCTACCGTGGGTGTTGTAAAAGTCTTCCACCGTCTTCTAGGAACATCTGAATATATAAACTAAAGTTGCCAATCCGCCCGCCAAGCGTGGCTACTATGGCAAAATTCTTGAATATAAGAGGTAACAAACTATGGGGTAGCTACCTGTGGGGGAGGCCTATGTTCAGCAGTGGACTAATAATGAGCTGAAATAATTATGAAGATAAAAGTTGTACCTATCTAGATTAGGATTTCTACATAGAAATTAACCACCAGTAACAATTTCTTATATAAATTGCTGAGAATTTTTTGTAACAGCATGGCTAATTGATAAACCAACCTTTTAAAGTGTGGGAACATGGTCATATCTAGATTTCACCCGATGGAAAACTTCGAATCGTTGCGAAGATCCATAAATAAATATAAAGAGACTGGCGGGCATCAGCCGCGACTTCGTCCGGGCGGATAAAAGTTTATTGAATATCCCGTGGAAACTTTTTTTATTTCCGGGACAGAAAGTATCGTATGTCCGACTCCAGGATAAAAGCTAGCACCATATCAGATTTCGTAAAGATCGGTTAAGCGGTTGAGCCGTGAAAAGGTAACAAACAGACATACGGGACAGAGAGTTACTTTCGCATTTATAATATTAGTATGGATAACGTATACGACATTACTTTATAAAATTGAATAGGAAAAATAATTCAATTGGCATATAAAACTTATTTGCGTCTGACATGTTTGGATGGCGATAGGTCTTCGGCACAGTAGAATAACACCTACCTTTTTCCTACCGAGATGTCGTAAGGGGCGACTAAGGTTTTACGGACAGCCTTTACTAATGCAGACTAATATGCAAAAGAATAAGACGAGCGAAACGGTCACCTGATGCTTTGTTCAACTTTTGCCAACATCATCTGACAAGATCCCACGAGACATCAGTTCTTAAATCTCATATACCTAGTAATTGCCGTGCAGCAGTGGTGTGCAAACATTACTGTGTTTCGGTTTTAAGGGCACTGTGAGCTAGCGTAATCACTGGGCATATGAGACTTAAGAACTGATGTCTCAGGGTGATGGGCACGCTGAGGTGTCACACAGAAATGTTCTGGGTTACACAGCATTTGTTATGGAGAGACGTTGCACTTACCATCAGGTGAACGTTTTGCTTGTTTCATCACTTTATACAATAAAAAAAGGCTCTGGGGTGGTACCTACCTTGAACGATTCCTGCATAGGAATCCTACCACCACTAACCAAATGTCTAATGAAGTGATTCGTGCACAATATAAAAGTAAATTATGCTTTCTTTCGTATGCGCGCACGACCGTATCTTAGAAAGTGAATTCGCAGCGATATGTGTGTAGGAAATCGTACCAACGATAGACGGACCGATAGATTGATAAACATCTTATATTCGAGTGTAGAAGTCAAAATTAAACACGTTTAATGGTCTGGAACTAAAATTGCTTTCTAAGAGATCATGTTTAGTGGAAAGTACGAGAATATGTGTTCATTTTTGTGTCGCGGTGGTCAGGATATTTAGGTGAAGAAAAACGAAATTATTTGATTTTTTATATTTTTTTATTTGATAAAAGTGACGGAACTAGCAAAACGTTCACCTGATGGTAAGTACAACGTCCGCCCATAACAATTGCTGTGTCACCCGGAACATTTCTAGTATATTCACCCGGAATATTTCTCTTCTTTCGTGATACCACACTGCGCCCATCACCCTGGGACATCAGCTCTTAAGTCTCATATGCCCCGTGATTACGCTAGCTGTCAGTGCCCTTCAAATCGAACCACAGTAATGCTTGCACAGTACTGCTTCACGGCAGAATAACTGGCCCTGGGGTGGTACCTACCTAGACGGATTCCTTTGCGTGCTCGTTACTTTAGGACGTCGACCACTGCGCCTACGATCTTGGAGATTGCCTTCGTCGTCATCTCGTGTAATCCAAATTCGTACGATAAAAAGAAATTTGACTTATATCCCGATCTGTGTGATGGAAATTATTTCTGCCCATTCTTATATTTTTAAATTACGAGACATTTAAAATTTAAATAATTGACAATAACCTACAGTCAGAAATTAAAAGGAATTTGTTTTTATATTATTTTTGAGTGGCTTTTAACAAGGCTCTAACATTATAATTAGTAGAAAAATAACATCTATTTCTTTGGAATCAAGGTTAAAACAAGACGCACTTTTAACGTATGCTTTGATTGGCTTACAGTCAACTAATTGCGTTAATTAAATACGTGAATAAAAGTCTGAGCCTGAGTGAATTTTTTTTTTTTTTAAAACGAAGCCCCACACTAGGATTTTTTTCTGTATCGTGGGTGCGTTTTACAAACATACATTTCACATGCACAACACAACCAGACCCGAAAAGCAACAATTTGTGTTTTTGCACAAATGTTGCCTCCGGCTGGGAATCGAACCCAGGACCGGTGGCGCAGAAGTCAGGTACGCTAACCACTACGCCACGCGGTCGACAAAATTTATATTGTCGTGAAAATTTATATTTCATCATCATCATTTAAGCCTATCACTAGTCCACTGCTGGACATAGGCCTCCCCCATAGATTGCCACAAAAGTCTTCTATGGGGAGATTTTGCTAGTTGCCACGCCAGGCAGGCCCGTTGGGTAAAATTAAATTTTAACTTTCGTGAAATTTATTTTTACTGAAAGTTGTTGACAAAAAAGGTATAGGAAAATGTCGGTCACCTATGTGGCGACATATATGTCGCTAAAGCTTATGCTTAAACATTAGCAAAAGCGGGTGACACTTGTCTCGTGGTTCCAGGAGCACGGTCTTTCTGAGAGCCGTGAGGAGCTGGACGCGAGGGAAGCCGGGAGCGTGTCCCAGCTGGAGCCGCTGACGGCCGCGCACCGCGCACACTCCACCTCCTGCCTGGAGCTGGCCGACCACCCGCCCCAGCCCCTCAGGAACAGGTGAGGGTTGCAAGCCTTCGATGTTATTCGATAGACGACGCCCGGCCCACCGCTCAAATTAATTCTGCTCAGTCGCAAGTAAAGTAACAGCCTATAAAATGACCCACCGTTGATCACAAGCCTCCTCTCATTTCATAGCGGGATTTGGAGCCGGAAAGAGTCCGCCAAGCTGGTCCATTTCGGGTTGGCGGACTTCACATTTCCTCGAAATATTTTTTAATCCTCAGATATGCAGGTTTGGTTTCCCTGCGACTTTTTTCTTCACTGCTGTGTGACGTGGTAAATCTCCTGATATACCACGTGCTTAGTTTTAACAGAAAATTCCATATATAATTGCACAATATTTTTATTGGTGCCTTGCCCCAAGGACCGAACTTAGGTAATTCGCGGACCATGAAATTTAAAGCGACCGCCCGGCCCCTGAGCTTCCGCGACTCTCATCCCAGCCCAAGTCGATATGTTCGGTTTTCGGGTCCGGGTGTGTTTGGATTACCTTTTATCCCACTCTAACTCCCAATATTTATCGCATAGACGTTACATCGGAAACGACGACATGAGTTTTTTAAAGTGACGAAACGAGCAAAACGTTCACCTGATGTTAAGTGCAACGTCTGCCTATGACAAATGCTGTGTCACCCAGAATATTTGTGTGACACCACACTGCGCCCGTTACCCGGAGACATAAGTTCTTAGGTCTCATATGCCGAGTGATTACGCTAGCTCTCAGTGCCCCTCAAACCGATACCCAATAATGTTTGCACACCACTGCTTCACGGCAGAATATCTGGCCTTGGGGTGGTACCTACCTAGACGGATTGATTGAATCCAACCAGAAAGTATTATTTGCTGTGTTATTATTTGGGTTGATGATATTCTCCTGGCCGATTTCGACCACGGCGACGACTTTAGAATATTGTCGAGAGCTGTCAAATGCGCAGGAAATATTATAGTGCCACGAGTGTACGCGCAAACACAGAGGCACTCACTCGTCCCAACCTATCCGCGCCCGATGTAACGATAAGATGCGATAGCGATAAGATCGGAGGTAAGCTAGGCTGCAGTGTCAAAAACACGGGGACAATCACAACACAACCAGACCTGAAAACCAACAATTTTTGGCTCCGGCTCGGATTCGAACCCAGGACCCGCGGCTTAGAAATCGGCTTAGAAGTCTGTGACCACTATGCCACGCGGTTAAACAATAATGATATCTTAACTATTTGAATCAGCAGTAGACAAGCGGACGGAAATGCCAGAGGTATCTGACTAAACTTTTTCTTCGTTTACTGTATATTTTCCTTCTATTGCAGAGCTCTCTTACCTTCATACCGACCAGCACCCGATTACGAAACGGCTGTCCAGCAAAAGTATCAGCAGCAAAGGGCGGAGGCCCAAATTCGTTATCAGAACCACCACGCCCATACTCAACTCCTAGGCAGCAACACCAAACCTCTAGTCTACGGCTCCCATCCAGATATCCACAGGATACATTACCCAGATGTCACGAGACACACAGTTTCAGTTAATCAAGGGGTAGCAGCCACTGACGATTACAACTATGGTCTTAAATTCATGGGCAACTACCCCTTCGCAGTCAACCCCAACGTCCAGACCGATCACGCCCTACACTACGTCAACGTTTACAAACCTCCACCACCCTACCCCTCGAACGGTCTAGCTTCCAACTCCACCCCAGACCTGGCCGTTGCCAGTCAAGCCCTCAACTATCACAGGGGTTACATCAACGCCCATGTGTCAGGTTCCAGTCCAGATCTAGTCTCAACGAGGACAGCGCTTAATAGACAATACCTAGGTTATTTAAACCAAGGTGGCCATAACGTTGTCAATTACGCCCGACCTAACCTACTCCCGGCCACACATGGAACCTACAATAATCTGGCATCAGTCCTCGATCCGAATCCTCATATCATAATCGACCCTCATCACATATCCGACAACATACAGAAGGTTTACGACGAGAGAGGGAACATAATGTATTCGATGCCGATGCGTCGGATATCCTACCAGAGGCATCTTGTGCTTCCTCAAGCCCAACAGATAAAGATGAACGACACACAGGAACCGATATACGAGAACGTTCCACTGCCGTGGCAAAACGAGAAGACGATGAGAGATCGGGCCCAGAGTCTGACGACTTCCGACGAAATATCACGATTAAACGAACGAAACAGCAGCCATCCGACTATAAACAGCTACGGAAACATCAAACCTACTATCAACCTCCCCAGCTACCGCTTACCAGTGAAAATAGAATCGGACAATCACTACATGAATTCTCAAGTTATTAAAGGAGTACGAGAGACGAGTGTGCCAAAAGACCTGAACATCTCTAGTCGATCCATTAATAAGACTGAAGAACTGGAGAACGTCGCCCTAGCAGTTGACAAGCTGTCGTTAAAAACCGATGAAAAAGATTTCGATGAAACTCCATATCAGAGTCTCTCTACCCACAAATCGCCCAATAACAATATTATCAGCAAATCTAGTGACAATGTGACTTCAATAACTGTGCAAGATATCAAATACGGACAGAGTATCCAGAACATATCGCAAAACAGCGTTGCGGATAGCGCTTTGTCCAGCTCCATTGCTAACTCTACTTATACCAGTGTGGAGTTAGAGAACTCAAAGAACAGTGTAAGCAGTAAAGAAAAGAAGAGAAGGCGGTGGGGAATGTTTATGGGCAGAGGGAATAAGACAGTGGAAGTGAAAAGTGCCACGTTGGGAAGGGATAGGGCAAAATCAAATGCAGTGCAGCCTGCCAATAAGCATCGGTGGTCAACTGGATTGCCCAAGTTTCAACCATTACCTCCCAGCATTACCAAAGAAACTTTGGTGAGAAAAATCTTTGATTAATTTATCAGAAAGCTTGATATCGAATATTCAAATTACTTGCCTCATTTGTTTTCGGTCCAGAAAAGATTTACAAAATAGAATTATTATTATATGTTGTAAAACTTTATTTTATTTAATAAAAAAAAGGTTTCAGGCGGAATATTGGCCTTTGAAGAAAGTTCAAAGGCCAATCTTCCGACCTGAAACCTTTTTTTTGTTGGAAAAAGTAACGAGACGAGCAAAACGTTCACCTGGTGGTAAGTGCAACGTTTGCCCATAACAAATGCCAACAACAAGACCCACACCCAGAACAACAATAACACTCAGAACATTACTGTGTGACACCACACTGCGCCCGACACCCCTGAGACAAGAGTACTTAAGTCTCATATGCCCAGTGATTACACTAGCTCATCAGTGCCCTTTAAAACCGAAACACAGTAATGGTTGCACACTTCTACTTCACGGCAGAATAACTGGCCCTGGGGTGGTACCTAGGACGGATTCCTGCATGGGAATCCTTCCACCATTAAATACCTTAAATACATTTAAAGGTTTGTATTGAGACGAAATGACTTAATGGAAATATTTCCAGTGCCAACTCCTGGAACGCAAGATGTCAGACGACCAGCTGGCGTTTGCTTTCGAACAGATCCCCAAAGGTCGCGAGAGCGGAGGTGAAATTCGCACAGCTCTACTGCCCCAGTACGCTGCTCTCAATGACTTCAGCACCGACCACTTGCCCTACGAAGACAATAGAGTGAGGCTGCACCCCACGCCTACCAACCCCCATGGATATATCAACGCTTCTCATGTCACGGTAAGTTGTGAACAATAGAAATGAATAGTGAGAAAGTTGGAATTATTTTTTATACAATTTTAACTATTTATATAATACAAATAGCATAAGCAATTGATTGTGTATATCACATACGCTTTTCTGTACATTAAAATATTGCGCTTTCAGCCCTTCGCTTTTTTGGATTTATATTATAGTCAATAACTAGACTCGGAATGGTTCAAGTAATTGATGTAAACAATGTGGGTTCTTTAATGTAAAAATAGGTGTGCAACAAGGCTTCATTCCAGGCCCTATTTTGTTTGTTATTTACATAAATGATCTACCGTTCTTAGTTCAGAATTTTACGTATATAGTGTTGTTTATAGATGAGATTATGCATCAATGAAATTCAAACTAAATCAAAAGACCTGAGTCTTAGAGAAGTTTACAATGCCTCGAGTATAATTTGGGATTGATTGATGCTTACAATGTAGGACATAACTAAAAAAGACTATTTTGTTAAGTATTTTTTTTTATTGCCAAAATACGACAGTTACCTGATAACGTTATTTTGCAAAGTCATACATTAAAATTTATTGATAGAACAGTATTTTTGGAAATTACCTTAGACTGTAAACCTCTGTGGAGTCCACAGCTAATAATAACCTCCTTAGGGTAAATAAGATGTAGAGACAAGCACCCATGGTCACGGGCGGACTGAGGTGACAGATGTCCCGATGTCATAGTTAACCCGGAGTACCTTCAGCTTTTAATTATTATTTGAGGTCCGATCTACGCAGAAAGTGCTAACTGTGTCTTGAAGTCTTGCAGTGGTATTCTTGGTTTTTGACTTAATTTATAAATAATAGGATCCCAAGCTGGTGGTAATACCCAACCATCTTCTCTATTAAAATTAGGATGTTTTTTTTCAATAGCCTCGCGAATCATCCTTGGTAGAAATCGGTGTTCTTTTGCAAGGATTTGTGGTTTATCAAATCTGATGTAATGGTTGGTATGATCCAGAAAATGGTTACAGACTGCAAACGTCTACATCAGTTACATTGTCTACTAACTACGAACTATTCTTTTTATTACATTGAATAAAAATATTTTCAAAAACTAGTGATCCGCCCCGGCTTCGCACGGATGCAATTTACTAATAAAGAAAATGAGAAGAGCGCTTAGAACTTGGTCACAGACTGCAGACTTCCTGGAGCGGCGATGCTTCACATCAGCTATATGCTTCTTTTACGCGGGTTTTTATTGATCTTTTTGTTTGCCCTATGTAAATAACAAAATGAAACGCGATATAATCTGTAAAATAGTTTCATTTAAATGTGTAGTGTTCGCGTAAATATAAGAAATCATTATGTAGAGACAAGGTTAAGGTCGAGTTGAATTTAATAAATTAAAAAAGATAGGCAGGACGGAGGACCACGGAACACAAAAAAAAATATTAATTATTTATCACGTGAAAGTTTTTACATCTCTCACTCTCTCATCTCTCCCTCGGGATTACCTCATGAGGTTTCAGGCTGCCCCTCCTACTAAGCAAACGTTGCACTTACCATCAACTGAACGATTTGCCTTGTTTCGTCATTTTATCTAATAAAAAAAAATCACTGGGCATATGAGACTTAATAACTGGTCTCCTAAGGAGACCGGCACAGAGGCAGACGTTTCACTTACCTTTACATCAGGCAAACGTTTTGGTCGTGTCGTGACTTTGTCCAACATAGAGAAGGTTTCAAGTCAGCGCTATCCACTGTTCAGATGACGGTGGGCAGCTCGCAGCGCTTCTACGTGGTGGCGAAGTGCGGTGCTGGGGCGTGCAGTGCGCACAGCGCGGCGCAGCTGTGGCAGTGCGTGTGGCAGCTGGGCGCGCGCCTGCTGGCGCACGTGGGCGAGGAGCCGCCGCCCTACCTGCCGCGCGACCACTGCGCCGCCGACTACGGACAGGTGCGCATTGTCCAATTGCAGGGACTTCGGGGTCGATATTGTGCATTGTCCAATTGCAGGGACTTCGGGGTCGATATTGTGCATTGTCCAATTGCAGGGACTTCGGGGTCGATATTGTGCATTGTCCAATTGCAGGGACTTCGGGGTCGATATTGTAGCTCTGGTAGGTGCAACCAGAGTTGCACAGTAGACCCCCTAGTCCTGGGTTCGAATTCCGCCCGTAGGCAACATTTGTGCAAAAACACAACATGTCATTTCGCATACATTATACTTAACATACATACGTATTAACATATATACGTAGCTCAGGGTCCTGGTGCTCGCCTTTAATTTCATAGTATGCGAGTAACCTGAGTTTGATCCCTGGTGCCAGCACTTCTAATTTTGTTCTACAATTTTAAGTGCTGATTTACCACGTGTTTAGCGGTGAAGGAAAACATCGTGAGGAAACCTGCTTCACCCAGGAATAGAAATATTTCATGGATATGTGAAGTCCGCCAACCCGCATTGGAGCAGCGTGGCGGACTAATCCCAGCCTCCCCACAGCAACCCTCTCATAAATGAAAGGAGGCCTGTGCTCAGCAGTGGGACATTTATAGACCGTTACTTTTTTACTTTTATATATGTATGACGGCCGGGCAGTAATATCCGGCTGATGACTACGTGTCCTTACAGTCAATGTAGCGGCCAGTCTCTGATTCGAATCCTAGGAGGAGCCAATATTTGTGCGAAAATACAATTTTGTCGATTTTAGGGTCTGGTTGTGTTGTGATTGTTGCCGTGTTTCTCTCACTGCATCCTATTCTGACTCTAATTTTATCGCATGAGCGTTACCGGGTGCGGGTAGGGGACGAGAGAGTGCCCTCTGTGCTTGCGCGTCCACTTGTGGTACTATCTCCTGCAGTTGAAAGCTTCCGACGGTATTCGGAAGTTGTCGCCGTGCTCGAAACTCTGGTGACGTGGTTTTGTCCGGCAGTTCAACGTGGCCGCGGCGCGCTCGTCGCAGGCGGCGTGGGGGGGCACGGTGCGCGTGCGGCTGCGGCGCGGCGGGGGGCCGGGCGGGGGGTCGGGCGCGGGGGGTGCGGGGGGCTCGCGGTCGCGCTGGCTGTGGCTCGTGCAGATGTCGCGCTGGCCGGCCGCGCTGTCCGCGCCGCACGACGTGTCGATGTTCCTCGGTATGTACTTCTCATTTTATTATTTTATCAAATTCTCTTAGCAAGGTAGCGTGGTTAAACGTGGTTCGCCAGCCGTCACGTCTCGTTTCCTGCGGTGGCGATAAGTGGGCTACGAGTGTGACCTCTGCCTTTTTCCCTAAGGCTTATATGGGATGACTGCATGTATGTAGGTATTTAATCAAATTCACCGTCTTGTGCCGGCCTAAGAGAATCTATCACCTTCTCCATCTATCACCATCTCACCTCGTGGGCATCCCTCATCGAGATGGACAGGTCAGCATCTTCCTAAAACATCTCAATAAATAAACTGCGGTTGCCAACCCGCCTGCCAAGCGTGGCAACTATGACAGAGTCGTCGAAACAGGGGAGTTACAAACATTTGTGGCTATCTATGGGGGAGGCCTATGTTCAGCAGTGGACTAGTGATAGGCTGAAATGATTACACAGCTCCAAACATCCTTTTACGAATTTAAGAGTTTCATGATTTTCTCATGGATCCCATCATCAGAACTTGACCAAATTTATATAGGATGTTCAGCAGTGGACTAGTGATAGGCTGAAGTGATGATGATGGTGATATAATGAAGAAACCGACTTTAACGCAACAGCTCCAAACCTAGTCATGCTAATTTAAGAGGTTCATGATTTTCTCATGGATCCCATCATCAGAACGTGACCAAATTTATATAGGATTTTCAGCAGTGAACTAGTGATAGGCTGAAGTGATGATGATTGTGATTTAATCAAGATACCGACTTTAACGCAACAGCTCCAAACCTGCTCTTGCGAATTTAAGAGGTTCATGATTTTCTCATGGATCCCATCATCGGAACTTGACTAAATTTATATAGGACCACTCTCACTATTTCCCCTTTCAAACAAAGATTTTTTTACTTGGTCCACAATTGACGAAAATATCGGTGAAGATGAAATTATGATGATGATGATGATATAACCGCCCCCCTCGCTGTCGTCGGTTAAGAACTGGCGGCACGGTGTGATGACCGTTTTGACGTTAGTCCGCTCATGAAGTTTTGTTTTTTTGTGTTTGATTTGAATCCAGTGAATTTATATCCACTAGGCACCACAAGGACCTCATATGGGACCCATTCTGTTCTTTATGTTTATAAATGCCTCGCCTAATAATATGACAATTTTCCAAAAATTTGCTTTTATTAGCTTGATCTTAATGTTATTCAAACAAATTTTATGCAATAAAAACTTTAAGATAATGCGAAACGTCTTCTATATCGTTAAATAAACCTACATCTTAATGTTTACACAGTTTTTCATTGTGATAAAATCAGGAGTATAGTTCCCTAAGCTGCTTCAACACGAATTGACGGTCTCATTGTGATTTGGAATAATATTATTCTTCAGCATTCAAACTTCCATGTTCCAACTCCCCTATTTTTTTTTTAAACTATAATTTTATTTAGTACATACAGTGAAACTAACGCGTTAACGTGTTTGAGACTGAAATCTGGGACAACTGTTTCATCTGCTTAGTAACTGTCGACAGATTTTCTGTCCGAATTGAACGGGCTGCGGTTGGTGTGTGAAGCGGAAGCAACTGAGGAGAAGCAGCCGCTTGCGTCGCGGAACGCTCCGCTGGCCTTCTGCTGCTCTGCGGGAGCGGGACGCAGCGGCACCGCGCTCGCCGCAGACCTGCTGCTGCACGTGCTGGACACCAATCAGGTCAGTGACCCGCTGCTGCACGTGCTGGACACCAATCAGGTCAGTGACCCGCTGCTGCACGTGCTGGACACCAATCAGGTCAGTGACCCGCTGCTGCACGTGCTGGACACCAATCAGGTCAGTGACCCGCTGCTGCACGTGCTGGACACCAATCAGGTCAGTGACCCGCTGCTGCACGTGCTGGACACCGATCAGGTCAGTGACCCGCTGCTGCACGTGCTGGACACCGATCAGGTCAGTGACCCGCTGCTGCACGTGCTGGACACCGATCAGGTCAGTGACCCGCTGCTGCACGTGCTGGACACCGATCAGGTCAGTGACCCGCTGCTGCACGTGCTGGACACCAATCAGGTCAGTGACCCGCTGCTGCACGTGCTGGACACCGATCAGGTCAGTGACCCGCTGCTGCACGTGCTGGACACCGATCAGGTCAGTGACCCGCTGCTGCACGTGCTGGACACCGATCAGGTCAGTGACCCGCTGCCGCACGTGCTGGACACCGATCAGGTCAGTGACCCGCTGCCGCACGTGCTAGACACCAATCAGGTCAGTGACCCGCTGCTGCACGTGCTGGACACCGATCAGGTCAGTGACCCGCTGCTGCACGTGCTGGACACCGATCAGGTCAGTGACCCGCTGCCGCACGTGCTAGACACCAATCAGGTCAGTGACCCGCTGCCGCACGTGCTAGACACCAATCAGGTCAGTGACCCGCTGCTGCGATAATTAAACTCGATAAAGTCCGTAAACATAGTTTGCTTAATAATTTATAACAACAATTAATCTTCCTTAATTTCAGGAGCTGGACATCCCAAGAACGATAAGCATGCTGCACCAGCAGAGAGCAAACCTGATACAAAATGTCCACCAATACAAGTTTCTGCACCAAGTGCTGCTTCAGTATCTGAAGCAGTCGCGGCTCATTTAGAGCGGCCGCTGCTCGGGGAACGGTGAGCGAACGCATTGACAAGTTGTTAATTTGTTCTGTCCGGAGGAAATTTCGAGTGTTTTTTTTTTATATAAATAGTGGAGTTTTAAATGATCTAATACCTCTAAATAACGCTTAGTGGATCTGTTGTTTTCCTTGTATAGTTTCAGGTGAACTTGTATCGTTTTGTTTGTTTGATTTTTTTTTAATTCTTTCAATCTACAGAACTCAATAGTACAGCGGCGCAAATAACAGTTTACTATAATATTGGTATTAGATGATTGTTCTCGAACTAATTAACTATAGTAACAAAGCAATCGAACTGAGATTTTCACCGACTGACACTTCACAAACTACGTCTTATATATAGGTTTTTTTTTGTATATTTCTGTATTTATTGTTGTTGAAATTATTATTTATGGATTATTACATACTAAGAATTGATTGATGTGAAAAATAAAAAGTATTATATTAGCTAATAGACAGGGTGTGCTGTGCCTATAGTAAAAGCCTAAAAGTATATAATATTGGATGCTTATCTAAGGTCTGCTTTCGGACACAGTTAGGTGTTAAGTGAAAATCGTGTGCCTTGAAGTCAGATGTCGTTCCTGATCTGATATACCTAATGATGTGCCTTTCTAATTTTAATATTATTATTATATAAGATTTGAAGGTGTGAGTCTAAGACTCACTAAAACTAAATTTTCTGTCCGTGTTTTTTTTTATTTAATTAAAGTGACGGAACGAGCGAAGCGTTCACCTGATGGTAAGTGCAACGTATGCCCATAACAAATGCTGTGTCACCCAGAACAGTGTGACACCACAATGCGCCAATCACCCTGAGACATCAGTTCTCAAATCTCACATGCCCAGTGACTACGCTAGCTCTCAGTGCCCTTCAAATCGAAACACAGTAATGTTTGCACATTACTGCTTTACCCCCACCAAGATTTATGAGTAAAATTTTTTTGAAACCGCCATTATTTGTAATGTTTATAAAAAACTTGAAACATTTTCGTACAACCCATATCCCTGCAAATAAAGATGATGATTTGACGGATTCCTACATATCTACATCATTAGTAGAGTATTTGTTGCATCACTTTTTACGCAGCCAGTGATTTTTGCGTACTGACACTGGGCCTTTATATAATTCAGTGAACATCTTTGTTGACACTGTAGCTCAATGAAGAATCAATTTCATTTATGATTTTTCTTTTATTGAAGAAAGTGAAGTGACGAGTCGAATTGTTCACCCTATGATAAGTGCAACGTCTGCACGTAACAAGCGTCAACCAGAAAATTTGTGTATGGCACCACACTGCGCGCCTCACCCATAGCCATCAAGTTCCATATGCGCTGTGATTACGCTGGCTCTCAGTGCCCTTCAGACCGAACCACAGTGGCGGATGATATTGGCAATGAAAAGGGGGAACTGGGGAGGACGGCTCCTCCCACTAGTAATATTTGCATGTTGTATACATAGTTCGCATCTCAGAAACTTTCATAGCGCGATTATGGAATGTATGCGATATTTGAGATTCTCATGTGGCGACATAGATGTCGCTACAGCAGTAATGTTTGCACTCTGACGTTTTTCTTACTCATATTTACGGTAATGCTATTTATTGTATAACACCAAGTTACAAGTTAACGGAAATATCGAGTTTCAAGTTATTTATATCTGACGTTAACTGTGGTCGGAAGCGGGGGGAGGGGGAGGGGGGGGGGGGCTTGCCATAGTTAGTCCTACCTAACCTTTTAATAATCAATTTCGGTCCGATCTACTCGGAACGAGCTTACCCGTGTCTAGTAATCTTCTGCGTCGTTATAGACTTTGGGTTAAATTCTATTGACTATAGGATCCCAAGGTAACCACCCATCTTCTCCATTGAAATTAGGATGTTTTTTTTAATTTGAATAGCCTCGCGAATCATGGGTACGAATAGGTGTTCTTTTGCAAGGATTTGTGGTCTATCAAATCTGATCTAGTGGTCTGTGACAATGTTCAGTATAGACCTTGTACTGAACATGGTCACAGACTGCGGACTTCTTAGAGTGGAGTCGCTTAACGTCAACTGTATGTAGTATAAATAGTAAACGATTGAATATAAAGTATTCAATCATTATTTTTGGTATCCGTATACTGACGATGGGCTCACCACCTATCACACCAAGTGAATTATATTGTTTTGGTGAAACGTGGATTGTGGCAGTCATCTGTTTTTGCAGTGAGTGCCCAGTCTCTGACTACCCCTTATGGGATACAGTCGTGATCTTATGTATGTATGTATGTATACTGACGGTAATTTCTATGCAGGAATCCGTGTAGGTAGGTACCACTGCAGCGCTAGTTATTCTGCCGTGATATATAATTTCGGTGATGTAATTGCTGTTAGCCTTTTTGGCTTTTACAGCTTCATCGGATACTGCGCTCACGGGCCAGGGGCCCTCGTGCCAGGTTTGGTTTGACCCAAACATAAATAAACTCCTACAAAAACATCGAAATTCGGACTGTGTCGCGTTCGCTGCGTGCTTGCGCGATTTAGAATATCTCAAAATGATTTAAGTCGTGTAATGACCGTCCGAGGGAGGCTGCGGGCCTCCATTAGGACTGTCGACTTGTGTGTCGGTAACTCTGCTGGAACACGGGTGTGTCGTGTGTAGGCGGTGCGATTGTCGACTGCTGCGCGCCGCTCTCTACGGCGGTCGCGAGTCGTTGTGCGTGTTATGGTAAAGCTATTGACTGTGTGTACAGTGTAGCCTGGATCGTGACTGACGGTATCGTGGTCAGGGAGTGCTGAGACGTCAGTGTCGTCTAGCAAGTTTCGCGGTCGCGTCTCTATCTGGTCGGTAATTTGCTGCTTTTCTGCCGTGCAGCAGCGCTGTGTAAACATTACTGTGTTACCTTTTGAAGGGTATATGGTACTTGAGAACTGATGTCCTCAGGGTGACGAACGCGCTGTGACGCTACACAGAAATGTGTTGGGTGTCGAATGCACGCGAACGATTTCCGCGACTGATCGCCTACCACCGTGAAAAAGCAATATATCCACTTTTATATTACATTGTTTTCTATCGAGTTTTGCAACTATGCATTTTGTGGTGCATTCTAATGTGTTCATAGCAGTGTAACGGTGTATACCGCTATCTAGTCGAACGGCAGCTCCGTTTTCCTTTAGAAACATGTAAGTCGCGCAGGTTCACCCACCAACAAATCGCCATTTGAGTGCCTATTAGTCTATTAATTCTACACCAGTGATGGCGAACCTTTTTGAGAATCGGGTCAGATTTCGTTGATAGCTCAGGGGCTAGGCGCTCGCTTTAAAGCTCATAGTACACGAGTGACCTGGGTTCGATTCCCAGTGCCAGCACCACTAAAATTGTTACTTACAATTTAAAGTGTCGATTTACCACGTTCGAAAACGTCGCGAGGAAACCTGCATGTCTGAGAAGTAAAAAATATTTCGACGCCATGTGAAGTCCGCCAACCCGCATTGGAGTAGCGTGGCGGATTATTCCCACCTCCAAGACCCTCTCGACAATAAGAGGAGGCCTGTGCTCAGTAGTGGGACATTTATAGGCTGTAACTTTACTTTTGTTGATTTCTTTTTTAGCAGTAGCGTGTGGGTCCCTAAGTCAGTAGCTGTTCCCTATTTAATGATGTAAAAATCATCGCAAATGACCCATTTCAAAAGCTTGCGTCAGTTTCTGGCCCGCGATTCATAGGTTCGCCATCCCTGACCAACACCATATACAAAATGAACGTCCATATTTACTGTCTACTTTTTTAGAAATTTATACTCTATACTATTTCTGCTACGACAAAATGTGATATTAAAATCTCTGTCTATACTATTTTCAAAACCTGTTCAGTCCAGTTTAGTCGGCCTCATGGTTATATCTCATGTTAGCCATGTGGTGGCGTCGTTAGAAAACGCCACCACATCTCGTTCCGAGGGTGTCGTAAGATGGCTCGTGGGAAATGCTTCTTCAAATATGGAGTCCCGAAGTAAAATGGTAATAGCCATCTCGATACACGGAGCGGTGATAGACAGCTTTTAAGGTCAAGCTCACCAATCCCACCTGCCGAGCGAAATAATACTCAATCCTCCCCACGTAGGAGTCCCAGTCCAGCAGTGAACTTCGAACAGGCTTATGAGGAATTTTTATATGAATTCTCTACAACGCGAGAACAGTTACGACAATATCTAATTTCGGAAGCTAACTATACAACATGAACACCATTTCATTGACCTTGTCCGTGATGATGTCCGTGGGATGTTGTCCGTGGGAAATCCAGAAAAAAAAAATAAAAAAATCAGCTGTTTTCTAAAATGAATGAACTATTAAAAAGTATTCAAGAACCATGAGGATTCGTGTGTAACAAAACGAGATATATATATATATATATATATATATATATATATATATATATATATATATGTAAAGAAAAGTAGAAAGAAACTAACCCTACTTCTTAAAACTGTCATGCAATATTTTACCCGCCAATTTTTTCTTCTTTTTAATTTTTCTTTATACTCTATTGACAATTTCTTAGTTTTTTTCCATAAAGTATTCACAAATGAAATACAGCATCATTAATTTATAGATATTATAAATAACCATAGCATTTATCACTTTACTTACATCGCACAACACGTATATTTAGTTTATAATGTCACAAGCTCCAAAAACAATAACTTTGTGCATAGATAAAACAAAGTAAAAAAAATCTACTTAATATTGCCATATTGTATACAGACATACTCCCTATATCAGTGAATCTGCTAAAAGTCAATATTATCTCAATTTATAATCTTATAATTCATGTTTTGGATTAAAAAGTATTTTTTTGGTATTGAATGATAAGTTTTATAAAAAGATGTTTTGTATTATTGTATCGACTTTTTTTTTGTTGTAATTATATTGAATGTACATACCCATCTCATTTTATTATTGTATATTTTTATGTACGATTTCTTCGCATTTTTTAATGTAATTGCGTAAGGTTCGCCCACATCTGGGAGCATCAGATTTGTGCAGAATTTTTATGCGATGTGTTATTTTCTCAATCGAGTGTTGTGTACCGAGTCATGAAATCGTTTTTTTTTTATTATATTGTGTTGTATTGAATGTATAAATAAAACGGAATGATTTTATAGCTTGTTGTTTATTCCTATACCCAAACTAAAAGTTATTTAGTTTTTTTTTTAAATACATTAGTAGGATTTCTCCTCTATCGAGGGCGCTTTTCACAGACATACATTTCACATGCACAACACAGCCAGACCCGAAAACTAACAATTTGTGTTTTGCTCTAACCACTAGACCACGCGGACGTCAAATGTACGCAAACAAGCACACACTCGTCCTAACTCACCTGCGATGTAACACTCATGCGGTAAGATCGGAGGTAGGTTAGGGTGTGGGGATGAGGGATTCGAACCCACGAAAGCGCGGTGTCTTTAGTACTAATTGTTTGCGTATTACTGAAAAGGTTACAACATGGCGTTCATACTTTTCAAGACAAAAATTAATGTATCGTTGTGTATCTCAGTAAATAAATAACATACATACATACATAAGATCACGACTGTATCCCATAAGGGGTAGTCAGAGACTGGGCACTCATTGCAAACACAGATTACTCCCACAATCCACGTTACTCCAAAACAGTATGCACTTGGTGTGATAGGTGGTGTGCCCATCGCCACCATGTGCTGTTGGGTGCACAGTGCAGTTTAACTCCTTACTCGCCTTTTACGAGATCCATTGGATGAGATGGAGTGGTAGCATTCTTTTAACGAGCCGCCACCACACGGCTAAATAAATAAATAAATAAACAGGATAATAAAGAGACAGCTCATGCAAAAAAATAAAACAATTGGTCCAGTCTATTTTATTTTATTCTGTAAAAAATATTAATCTAACTTATAACTAAACGCCCTCCGTTACGGGGGTGGATAATACGGTCTTGGGGGCAGAGGCCCGGGTGGCATGGGCCGAGGGGGCAAAGGCCCACCTCGGGCTGGCAGTGGAGTGAAATAGTTTGGAGGTGGCACACTGACCGGGGTTCCAAAACGAGTATGGTTTGGCGGGGGCTCCCGATACGCCATTGGTGGTACCACCGACGGTACAGTGTGTGGTGGCGGCACTGTGTGTGGGGGCACACTGTGTGGTGGCGGCACAGTGTGCGGGGGCACGCTGTGTGGAGGAGGTACAGTGTGTGGTGGTACACTATGCGGAGGAGGGCACAGTATGTGGGGGAGGCACCACTGTGTGGGGGTATACTGTGCGGAGGTACACTGTGTGGAGGGACGCTATGTGGGGGTACACTGTGTGGGGGAACGCTGTGCGGTGGTACATGTGCGGCAACCGTGTGTGGGGCAACTCCGGGAGGAGGCGCACTGTAAACCGGCGCAAATGACATTCCCGGATAACCCGGATAGCTGAATCTCAGGGGCTCCAGTTTCAGAGGCTCTGCTTTTGTCTCCCCCCCATTTTTCACGGGCGTGACCACCGGCTTAGTCGCGGCAGCGGCGACAGGCGATACGGAAGCGGGCGGTGTAACGGAGGGCGTTTTCTTCTCGTTTTTTGACGGCTTCGACGTGGTCTGTTCGGACGGTGAGTCACAACCCGACTGTTGCGTTTGCGGCGAATACAGATCAAGTACCTGAGTAATAGATATGCGATTTTCAATTAGGAATAATTTAAATACAGTATTTTATACACTAGACGAAGGTAGGCTGCACAAGGGAAAGCCTCTCCTGAAATTTCAAAGTACGCAAGTGTCTTGGGTCCAATCTTCGGTCCCACTTGAATAGTTACATTTCCATTCTAGGTGCTCATTTACCACTTTGTTAAGTGTTTTTTTTTTTTATGGAAGACGATGAGGCGAGGTTATCGTTCACCTGGTCGGATCAATGTCTGTCCATAACAAATGCTGTGTCACCAAACAAATTTCTGCGTGGCATCACACTGGGCTCGTCACCCTGAGATATCTGTTCTTAAGTCTTATGTACTCGAGTAATTAATCTAGCTGTTAGTGGCCTTCAGACAGAAACAGTAATGTTTGCATACCGTTCAAAGGCAGAATAACAGACACCTCGTGTTATTATTGATATTTTCTTTTTTTTATTTATGATTAAAGAGCAAAACGTTGACTTGATGGTCAGCCCGCCCATAGCAATGTGTGTCACCCGAAAAATTTCTGTCTGGCACCACACTGCGTCAGTCCTCCTGAGACGTCAGTTCTTAAGTCTCATATGCCCAGTGATTACACTAGCTCTCAGTGCCCTTCAGACCAAAACCCTAATGTTTGCACACTGCTTCACGGCAGAATAACTGGCCCTACGGCGGCACCTACCTAGACAGACTCTAGCATAGGAATCCTACCACCATTAGGGATAATTTGTGAATTATTTTTAAAACATGGTATTTTTTTAATTGAAAACCTCTACCTCCTCTCTTGGATTTCTTCTATATCGTGAGTACCTTTTACTGGTTTAAAGTACTCCCATACCGGGAACTATGTGAGAGAATAAAATGACCTGTACCACTGACTGGTGGTAAGATTCTTATGCAGTCGTCCATCTAGGTAGATACAACAGCAGGGTCAGTTATTCTGCCCTGAAGCAGTGGTGTGCAAACATTACTGTTTCGGTCTGAAGGGCTCCGAGTTGTTACTGAGCAAATGTGACTTACTAACTGATGTCTCAGAGCGATGGGCGCAGCATTAGTTATGGGTAGGTATTGCACTTATCGTCAGGTGAAAGTTTATATTATCTTGTCGCTTTCTCGTGTAAAAAAAACTATAGTTTATTTGTTATTCATCATCCTCATTTCAGCCTATCACTAGTCCACTGCTGAACATAGGCTCAATTTGAGGGGATTTTGACATAGTTGCAACGCTTGACAGGCGCCGTGGCAACCGCAGTTTATTTATTCAGATGTTCCAGGAAGATGCTGCTGCCCATCTCCTGGTTTTTAATATCCCTCTGTCGACTTTTGCGACACCCACGGGATGAAGTGGGGTGGTAGATTCTCTAAAGCCGCTACCACAACTTTGTTATTAACAGTTGTTAATATAACTTTTAATATTTAGGTTAGTTTTTGTATTAAAATATCCTAAAACAAACCTGATGACAAATGTCTTCAAGTAGATCCATGGTGATATCTTCAACAAACATGTCCCACCATGCATTATGCTTTGGTATGCGACCATTCCAGTCCATAACTTCAAACTTGCTCAGCTTCCCGGCCAGGAACATGAGGGCCACAGCTATCACCTCAGGCTCCCATTGTAGGCACAGGGTTGTGCACAGACTACCGAATAATTTATAGGATATTTCAAAATTAAAAGTTAAAAGATACACTTAGTATTAAAGTTTAAAAACAACATATACATAACGATTTATTATTACATGTCTGGCAGAGTAGAATAGCACATACTGCTATCCAAGTGTACCAAGGTGTAATAGGCAACTCAGATATTGTACGAACAGCATTTTTTAGTTCAAAATAGCACCATAATACGCAATACTGTCACTACTGCTTATGGGGACGCAATAAGGAAAAAGATTTTTTTAACTCCTACCAAAATGGCATGCCACACTTCCCACGGGTGCGAAAAGTGGGCTACTTGTGTGGCTGCATTCCCCTTGTATAGGAAAAAGGCTTAATTGCATATATGTACAAATAAATTGTAGCCACATTTCCACTTGTCACTTCTCGTTTCCAGCAAGGAAGAAAAGTGGGCTACATAGATTCTGCTTACCCCATTACACGGGAAGAAGACGTGTATGTATGTATTTAATTGTTTCATACTATTAATGTGTAAATGAAAAGAAAAGTTTTGGTATGGTGGCCCTGTGGTGACGGCTTAAGAGAATCTATCACCCTATCTCATCCCATAGGTGTCGTGAAAGTCAACAGAGGTAAAAAGAAATCCAGGAAATGGGCAGCAGCATTGTCCTCGAACATATGAATAAATAAAGTGCAGTTGTAAACCCCAATGCCAAGCAAGGCAACTATTATGTAGTTAAAAACACTGTATTTGCAAAAAACATTTATTATGCTGGTAGCAAGAGAAGAAGTGTTTGACATGTCATATTATTTATCTACCTACTTTAGTTTACCTTATTCTATAACAAGATAATTAAGTACCCGCAAATACAGTATTATTTTATGGTAAAGACATGACAGCAACAATGGCAAATTCCCCCCCCAAAATGAGAGCTACAAACTTTTGTGGGAATCTATGGGGCTCTCCTATGTTCAGCAGTGAACTGATGATAGGCTGAAACGTAAATAGTAAGTAGAGATGCGACACTTTTACATCTGAAATACCCAATCATTAGCAATGAAGCATTCCACAGTATTTCTATCTAGATTTTTTATTAGGGATAGATGGTAGGATGGTGTCCGGGTTACACTCGTCACTTACTATCATTTGGATTGGTCAGTAGTTCACCCAGTCTCAAAAACAATGTAACAGCTCTAAGCTAATCCAATTAATTTGTGCAAATATAAAAATTCTATATACAAATGTAAGTACTTCTACACTGCAGATTCTGTTTTCAAATTGTTGGTTTTCATGTCTGGTAGTGTTGTGCATGTGAAATTTGTCTGTAAATGCAGTCGCAATACAGGAGAAATCCTAGTGCGGAGCACAAATTAAAAAAAATCGCTTAAACAATATATGCATAAATCTGATTTAATCAAGCAAAGTATTAAAAAGATCCTTGTTTGATCACTATTTTTTTTTATTTCATAAAAGTGACGGAACAAGCAAAACATTCACCTGATGGTAAGTGTAACGTCTGCCCATAACAAATGCTGTGTCACCCAGAAAATTACTGTGTGACACCACACTGCGCCCGTCACTCTGAGACATCAGTTCTTAAGTCTCATATGCCCAGTGATTACGCTAGCTCTCAGTGCCCTTTAAGCCGAAACACAGTAATGCTTGCACACTACTGCTTCACGGCAGAATATCTGGCCCTGGGGTACCACCCCAGACGGATTCCTGCATAGGAATCCTACCACCAGTGAAAACATTACAAGTAGCAAAAAAGAAGGAAATTTATACAAGCATGCTATTTTATCTAATATAGATAAGTCTACCAGTTGGCATAAATAAATATCAGTTTATTGATACAAAAACAAAAACACAAAAATAAACCTTTACATGACATGATCCTTAAATTAATTTTAGGCAAAAGGAGGTGACTCAACATTTGCTGACACGAGATTAATACCATGCAGCGCTGGTTTTCAGACATTCCAAACTCCCTGAGATGGTAGACAATAGAAAGAACAAAATACTAAAGTGAAAATTATATAAAGTCCAGTCTTTAATTTTAAATATCCCACTGTTGCACTCAGGCCTCCTCTTAATCTGGAGAGGGTTGTACTGGAGAAGTTCAGCATGCTGCTCTAATGTTGGGAGATGGACTATAATATTTTTAACTTGTCAAACATGCAGGTTTCTTGAATTTTTTTTGTTACCACTAAGAAGTGGTAAAGCGGAACTTCATTTGCCAATAAACAATTATAGTGGTGTCAGCACCGGGAATTGAACAGTGAGCACCCTACCTAGCATCACCGGGTGTCTCGATTTGCGCAGGACGTCCAGATTTTTGGAGGTCGTGAGGACGACATGTCCATTAACCCTTGTTTGAAGGCCAAATGACCCCATTTTTCACGAACTTCTAAATTTATCTAGTTTCTTTAAGTTTTGTTTTGTTTCTCGTACTAAACAATGGTAACATACCATTTAAAAAAACTGACCATCACATAAAAACTAATTAATAAAACATTAAATAAACTCGGAGGCGATATTCTTAAGTATGTATTTGAAAAATGACGACAATGATTACCTGTTAGTTGTTACTTTGTGGAAATCCATTATAATGAAGGAAAGGAAATTAGAAAATCTAAGCAAATTAATGATTACCTGTCATTCACAAACGTCCATGCCATCTGTACCATCTTCTGTAGCTTAGCTCTATCTCCTTTTAGGCATTTAGCATATTTCAACAAATATCCATAAGGGTGTTCAACCTGCAAGTCAAACTTTATCGTCTGCAGCAGAATCCTTTCTAATGTCATCACCTCTTCCTTAGGATCTTCCCCGAACGTACTAAATTTCTGATCTGTTAGCAATGGCTTAGCTACTTTGATTATATCTTTACACTTTTTGGGTGTCTCTTCCACTTTGCCCGCCAGAAACAGACAGCAACATGCAGTGATATACCTTGGGAATGTCTTGAATGAGTGGAACATATAGAAACGATGGAAGTAAACAACACCCGTCGCCACAGTGTTATAACCTAAATCCATCTTTGATCCCGTGTCAATAATAAATCTTGCTCCTTCCTTACGATAGCGATTTTCCGTTTCATTGCTGATTCCTTCGCGAAACGATGGCGTGTTCTGCAAATCTTTCTTGTCATAGTACCAATAAGGCATTATTAATTTAAAATCTAAAATAAAATAAAAATATCAACAATTTATCCCCTACTATTGACTCATTGACTGTCAAACAAGTCAAATGTCAATTTGTCAATGTAGCCATTGGCGAAAAACCATGAACCATAGATTGTGTAACGGCAATACAACTACCACTTTTTTCAAACGATTGTTTTTTGACGTTTATGTGTATTTCTAGATCATAGCAGTGTCGGGAAATATGTTCTGTACTAAATCGATTTCAGTCATGTCCGAATTGTCGAAATAAATACGTACGGCCACTTTGACTTGTCAAGGGGAGTTCCCTTGACAATTCAAAGTAGCCGTACGTACCTTGTGAAAGTCTAATGACTTAGATCGTTGCTGTTATTTTATGGATAATGTACAGTCAGTACAAGTCTGAAGTCGATAATTAAATTACTAATACTTTGTTTCGTCCTCCTTGATGTTGACACATTCAAGTGTGTGTAAAGTGAATATAACCACTAACTTATAACGCAACAATTACGTAATTATATTTTGATTCACTATAATTTCATCTCTTGTCAGCTTGACGCCGTATAGTAATATGTCTATAGCATACAGATATCTTAATTTTCGACTACGGCCAACTGCTCAGAATATTACGGCGCATGTGATTATTGTTATATATGTGCACAGAATTACAATAATATTGAGGCAAATATTTTTTATAACTGTTATAAATCGTTTATAATATGTTTAAAAGTCAAAATAGCAGCCTATAAATATCCCACTGTTGTATACAGGCCTCCTCTCATTGACGTCTCTGACCGCAGCGTGGCGGACACGCTGCTCCAATGCGGGTTGGCGGACTTCACATGTCTTCGAAATATATTTATTACTCAGAAATGCCGGTTTCTCCACGATGTTTTTCTTTACCGCTGAGCACGTGGTACTCAGCACTTACAATTACAAAACTATTTTAGAGGTGCCGGCACCGGGGATCGAATTCAGGTCACTCACTTACTACGGAATTTAAGACAAGCCCCTGTCCCCTGGGCTAGCACGGCATAGGTATGGAAACATTATAAGTATTATATATAAAGTAACAGCGCGACTAATGAACGAAAGTCATGCAAACAAATTAAATCGTTGTCTAAAAGAACTACCATATGAAAGACAGGCTAGGGTTCAAAAAATGAGATTTTCTGACAATGTCACTGACTTTTCAGTACTTTCAGAAATTTTGTCTAAATGTATCAACACATAACACATAATGTATCAACATATAACAACACATGCCTTCACATACCACATACAACTTATTACTAAATCATTTTTTCTTATTACGAAATATATTACTAATTAATAAATATATTTTTTTAGTACTTGTGTTTTCTTTTTTCTATTCATTCCTGATAATTACAGTTTCCCCTTTTTTTTTCTTTTTTTATGTAAGAGGGGGCAAACGAGCAAGCGGCTCACCTGATGGTAAGTGATCACCGCCGCCCATGAACATCTACAATACCAGAGGAATAGCAGATGCGTTGTCGGCCTTTGAGACAGGAATAGGCTCTTTTCTTGAAGGTCCCTAAGTCGTATCGGTCCGGAAAAACCGCTGGCGGCAGCAGATTCCATAAAGTGCTTGTGTGGCGCAGAAAATTGCGCGAAAAACGCACTGTGCTGGAATGCCAACCATCAAGGTGGTGACGATGGAATTTTGCGCTGTGCCGCAATGTGCGATGTTGAGAATCAGCGGCTGGAATTAATCCGAACACGGAACACTCACCATGGTAGCTCCTATAAAAAATGCACAGGGATGCAACATCTCTTCGCAAAGCCAGTGGATCAAGCCGATCAGATAGAACTCGGTCGTCGACGATTCGAGCCGCTCTCCGTTGAATCCGTTTCCCTGACATGAGCTCAAAATACCGGACATGTCAATGTCAATTCCTGTCGTCTGGTAACCCAACGAGAGGCCCAACTGCTCAACTCAAATGATGTTTCATCTGAAACATCTGAGTTTTATATGGATAATTAATAATGGATAATTAGTCAACAATAAATCATAATCTGATTTCCAGCAGATCAATATGCTGAGTTAGGCTTCAAAGCTTTTTTAAACCCACTAGCTCTTGACGATTTTAACTTTGATTTTAGTACTAGACTAGTAGTGTCCAAACATTACTGTGTTTCGGTTTGAAGGGCACTGTGAGCTAGTGTAATGTAAGTGAAATAATAAAAACTGATATTTCAGAGTGATGGGCGCAGTGTAGTATCACACAGAAATTTTCTGGGTGACACAGCATTTTTCTTGGGCAGACGTTGCACTTACCATCAGGTGAACGTATTGCTCGTTTCATCACTTTACGCAATAAAAAAAAGTCAAGTATCATTTGACTGTCAATCGAAATGAAGTTGTAATTAAATATTTACATTGGCAAAAATGACTCGATTTGGTAGCTAATTGCCAGGAAAAAAAATAAGAATAAAAGTGTAATAAATAGTAAGATTTTCTGTTTACAGTTTGTAATCAAACACAAACAGCTTTTTGCATCACGCCGTCTTCTTATCAATGTAGTTATCGTTTTAGGCTTAGGGATTGTTAACATTTTTATGATAAGGTGAATAAATTAAAACTAAATGCGTGTATTAAAAAGGTCTCGCCATTGTTTCAATATTATTTTGTTGCTATCCTTATTGTACCGGGCGCACGCCTTTTTCATAGTCACTGGGTTCGATCCCTGATGTCGGCGTCACTAATATTTTTTATTTGATTTTTAGTGCTGATTAACGTGCCCGGCAGTGAAGCGAAATATCGTGAGGTAAATTGCATGACTGAGAACTAAAAATATATTTCCTTGACGTGGACGACTTCTCTCCTCCAAATCGAACTGGAGAAGTATGGCGGACAGTTTACGGCTCCAAAATCCTCTCAATAATGATAGGTCTATGCTCAGTAGTGTGTTTTATAGGTTACTAGCGGATGCGGATGGATAAAGGCTTTTAGGGTTCCGTACTCAACAAGGAACCCTTATAGTTTCGCCATGTCCGTCTGTCCGTCCGTCCGCGCCTTATTTCAGCACTAGAAAGCTGGCATTTGGCACATTTATTACGCCAACGAAGTGGTGAACACGTAAAGGGGGAAGTATATTCTCGTATCTCATGGTATGGGTTGTCGTTGGATAGGGCTTTCAAAAATATTGCGGGTGTGTGAGAACAATATTTCTATTAAGCTAAATGGTTGTTTTTTTTTTGATATAGTAGTATATTTCGTTAAAAGGAAAACTATCACAGCTAAGTAGGCTTTACAACTTACCGAGTAATAGTCGACCAACAAAATGTACTTGGATTTCATTGAAAATTACTTAGATGAAGTTGTTAGTTGTGTAAAACAACTAGTAAATATAAGTTTATGAACCATTTAAAAGATCATGCAAATGCACGCCAGTGTCGCAGTAGGTTTCGTAAGTATTTTTTTGTCGCAGGACAACCCTTGCATAATACTTGGAGATTTTAACGAAGACTATCGCAGTAACGACAATACTGCAGTATTCAAATTAATACCTGACGCTGATTATTATCAATCTTTATTACAACACACCACACTGCGCCCGTCATCCTGAGACATCAGTTCTTAAGTCTCAAATGCCCAGTGATTACCCTAGCTCTCAGTGCCCTTCAAACCGAAAAACAGTAATGCTTGCACACTACTGCTTCACGGCAGAATAACTGGCCCTGGGGTGGTATCTACCTAGACGGATTCCTGCATAGGAATCCTACCACCAGTAAACCACTACATGCGGTGGTACTCAAATAATAAAATATTTTTCCTAAGTTGCCTTGTTTTGGATTTTATAACTCCTTCTTCAGTTACCTTCGTCCTATGTGGGTCTGTTTTTAGACGTTATTAGCCGTTAAACCATAAACTCAGAGTATTAAACAAAAACCCCCTTCTAATATTGTAACGGGCAACTACGGAACCCTACACTGCGCGTGGCCCGACACGCACTTAACCGGTTGTAAATATTCCGGAAATATTTAAATTTTCGGGATAATGTTATGTCCGTCTACAGGAAGCAAACTATCTCTGTGCCGAATTTCGTCAAGATTGATGCAAAGGTTGATCCGTGAAAAGGTAACAAACAGTCAGAGGGACATATAGTTACTTTCTTTTTATAAAAAGTAAAGTAAAGTTTCAGCATATAAATGTCTCACTGCTGAGCACAGGCCTCCTCTCATTTCTGAGAGGGTTTGGAGCTAGGAAGAATCCGCCACGCTGCCCCAATGCTGCATAGTTTAGCAGGCAGCGTCTACCTACGGCGTTGTGGGCCCGTAAGGTTCGAAGTCCAAAGTACGAATCTAAGGCAACGCAAATATTACTGGTGGTAGAATCCCTATGCAAGAATCAATTTAGCGAAGTACGTTACGACCACATTTCCAGTTATTGCCTAGTTATACTAGCGCTCAGTGCCCTTCAGACCGAAACACAGTAATGTTTGCATACTACTGCTTCACGGCAGACTATCTGGCCCTGCGGTGGACCTACCTAGACGAATTCCTGCATTGGAATCCAACCACCAGTAAATTTTTACCATAATATATCCATTTTAATATCTATTATTTTCGCACTTACTAGTTCCTACAGATTGCATAGTTAATCAGTATTTAAAATTAATAAACATTATCGACGGGAAACGGTCTTGTGCTCAATTAACAGGTGCATAGTGAACAGATTCGCGTTTGCAATTTACAAAAAAAGATAACTTTGAAATCACACCCATCTTATAACGAAAATTTAGCTTTTCATTTATTACGTACGTATATCATTCATATGAATGTATGAATATAATACAAATTAAGTTTTAATACCAGTACTCCGCGTCGCGTTCGAGCTCTGTATCTTGAAAATAAACGTCGTGTATAACGAAATATTTATATAAAGTGATAAATGGTAATAACCGACCTCTGACGAAAGGCCATTCCTTATCTCCATTGCTAATGTTCGCTCGCATTGAAAACAAGTTATGTGAGTGAGTGGACGTCAGTAGAAAATGGCGCTCAAAATTGGTGTCACTTTTGTCAAGTTGAATCCAATACGACAAGCCGCTAGGGTGAGTTTTATTATGTTTTTACGTTTGATTATGTACAATTAATATGTTTTGAGTAAATATCAAAACATAAAATCAGTGTAGTGATTATAGTAAGCAAGTTATTTTTAATCTGATAAAATATTACATTCATTTAATTTCTTATTTAGAAGAGTTACCAATTAAACTTTTTGTTTTATTTCCATTAAAGCGTAAATAGTACTACACGTTGTGTATTTAACATCATTGTAAATAATACATGATATTTTTTTTGATAATGTCATCTGTCAAAATGCGTCTATAGCAAGTCATACGTTAGTTTTTATTCCTAGCGCGTTAGAGTGCATTATTGTAATCAACTAAGTATATATATCAAAACGTATATGATTTAAAGATTTTTTTTTAATTCGTGACTATTTTAATTAAATTTTATTTTTTAATAGAGTATTTAAATAAATATAAATAAAAATAGCCTTTATTTGCTACTACTACTACTACAATGAAACTTTGTATGAAAACTTAAACCTATGTGAAAATAATATTACGTATAATCAATTTATGTAAATAACAACTATAAAAATGCATGTTTAATAAGTAGTGAAAATATAAAAAATATATATTAATGCATAGGCCTCTCCTAAACCTTTCCATACATCTCTTTCCCGTGCCTTTCGCATCCAATGAGATACACATCTGTCACTGAAAATGTCTCTCCATCTTTTTCTAGGTCTCCCTTTAGTTTAATAGAGTATTTAATTATTTTAAAAAGTCGTATTATCAATTCCGACTCGTTACTTATTTTTTTAATATTTTTTCGAACTTACCGATACACACTATTATTACCTTTAGCCAAACATGATTAAGATATTTTTCTTAAATAACTATTCCTTGCAAGGATTTCTCCTGGATCGAGGGCGTGTTTCAGAGACAATTTTTTTTTTAATAACAGGTAGTGCTTGACTGCGATCCCACCAAACAGGACATGGATGGTAAAAGCGTACTTAAACCTCTTATGACAGACATACATACATATAGTCACGCCTTATTCTCATGAAAGGGGTAGACAGAGGCCACTCACGTAGCCTACTTTTTAGCCTTCGCGGAAAAGAAGACGTGACGGGCGGCCAACCACGTCGCCGCCATTTAAGTAGAAGTCAAAAAATTCTTACTCTCCATTCCGTTCCCACGAACAGTATAGTGACAGAATGTAATGTTCTGTTTAACAACATTTTTTGTGTATAGGCTGTCCGTGCAATACATTTGTCGCCTCTTACGACACCTAACCGATAACTGGTGATAGGATTCCTATGCAGGAATCCGTCTAGGTAGGTACCACCCCAGGGCCAGTAATTCTGCCGTGAAGCAGTAGTGTGCAAACATCACTGTGTTTCGGTTTGAAGGGCACTGAGAGCTAGTAATCACTGGGCATATGAAACTTAAGAGCTGATGTCTCAGAGTCACGGGCGCAGTGTGGTGTCACTCAGAAATGTTCTGGGTGACACAGCATTTGTTATGGGCACTTACCATGAGGTGAACGTTTTGCTCGTTCCGTCACTCTTATCTAATTAAAAAAAAAACTTAGCAGGAAAGAGGTAGGTGCTATTCTACTCTGCCGGACACCTATCGACTAAAGTCAAGTTAAGACACCGATAGTTTAACATTAAAATGGGACGAAAACACTGACCAAGGCAAATTATTCCAGTACGGTGAGTGTACGCATTTCGATGTGACGTTCTCCTGTTTTCCCGATTTTCGGCCACCATACTTGTGGAGATATTATAGTGCCACAAATGTACGCGCAAACACAGAGGCACTCACTCGGCCTAACCTGCCTGGTAGGAAGTTTGTTAGGATGCAGTGTCAAATACACCACAAAATCACAACACCTCCACACCTTAAACATAAAAAACTTTACCCTAAGTTACGCCACTGTACGTTTGTTATAGTAATTATAATTACTTGAATAATTATTAAACAAAGTTTCTAAAAATTCTAGCTCCTGTCCACACACACAAGGCCGGAAGTCTTTTATAATGGAGGAAGCATGGCAAATTTCCCAGGGGCTAAAGCTCCCTACGTGACAGAGATGAAGTTCCTGAACGAGAGCAGCTACGAACCCATCCCTATATATCGAGTGATGGACAACAACGGCGAAGTCATCGACGGCAGGGAGGATCCCAATATCGATAAAGAGACCCTGATAAACATGTATAAAACAATGGTGCAACTGAGTCAAATGGATAAAATATTGTATGAATCACAAAGGTAATATAACGTTTATCTTCTTTAATACATGTACATTCACGCCTTTTTCCCACGTAAGAGGTAGGCAGAGGCCACTCACGTAGTCCATTTTTCACCCTCGCGGGAAACTTGACGTAGCGGGTTGCGAACCACGTCGCCGGTATTTTGGTACAAGTCAAAAAATTCTTACTCCCCATTGCGTTCCCACGAGCAGTATAGTGACAGCATTGAATCATCATCATCATCATCATCATTTCAGCCTACCATAGACCACTGTTGAACATAGGCCTCCCCCATAGATTGCCACAAAACACGGTCCTGAGCCACCTGCATTCTGTACGAATACGAGTAAAGACTGTCCGCACAATACCTTAGTCGCCTCTTACGATATTCTTTGTTTTATATTTACGAGTATATACGATACTTTATGACTGAGACAGAAAAGGCACAAATTATTTATTTTATTTAAATTATGATATTTCGATAAGGTTTATCGAAGCATTGTGTGTACGGTAAATCTATCCTAGTGGAATGCTTTCGGGAAGATCTTTGATACGAAGACGCAATGCATCGAAACGGATCGATGATACAACAGCATAATTTCTTTATACGGATGTACCGTATAAAGAAACTACACCGTTGGTAATGGAGCCAGAAGACAATGCTATTCGCCTTATACGACACCTCAGTGGGAAAGAGGTAGGTGCTTTTCTACTCTGCCTTCCTGTATAGTCCTTCTTTCTTTATATAGTAGTTTAGTGTTTAATGGTTCTAAAGTGATCACTGCAACCCGTCCAGTGGTTAATCGAAAATAAAGCGAAAGTAACTATCTCTGTCCCTCTGTCTGTTTGTTACCTTTTCACGGCTCAACCGTTGAACCGATCTTGATGAAATTCGGCACAGAGATAGCTTGCATCCTGTAGACGGTAAAAATCAAAGATTATTTTAAAAAACTAAATTCACGCGGACGTAGTCGCGGGCTTCCGCTAGTGATTATATATGTACGTAGTTTAAGAGTTAATTAATCTCGGTGTCGACAGCAGAATCCCCTGGCACTTGCCTGCTGATACCCTCTTGGCCGATAGACCACGGCGGCAGCTCCCGAAAATTGTCGGAAGATATCAACTGCGCAGGAGATATTTTAGTGTCGCAAATAGACGCGCAAACACAGAGACACTCACTCGTCCTAATCTATAAGCTCCTGATATAACGCACCTGCGATGAAATCGAAGGTATGCTACGGAGCACTGTCAGCGAGACGGGGACAGACGCAACATAACCACACCCGAAAAACAACTTGCAGAGATGTCGGCTTCAGCTGGAATTTGGAGACCTAGGACCGGCGGCGTAGAGTCTGGTACTCTGATCACTTGGCCACGCGGTCGTCAATCGAAACTACTGCTTGGCAGTAAAGAATTGGCACTGTACCTCCCAAAGATACCTCTGCCATTAAAACCCTAGCATTAAGACGATACTGATATTATAAATGAGAAAGTAACGCCCTGTCCCTCTGTCTGTTCGTTACCTTTTTACAGTTCAACCGCTAAACCGATCTTGACGAAATTTGGCACAAAGATAGCTTGAATTCTGGTGACGGACCATAGGATACTTTTTATCCTGGAAAATCGAATAGTTTCAACGGGATATTTTAAAAAAAACCTATATCCACGCGGACGAATTCCCGGGCATCAGCTGGTTGTTCGTCGTCGTCGTCGTCGTCGTTTCAGCCTATCAATAGTCCACTGCTAAACATAGGCCTCCCCCATAGATTGCCACAAAAGTTTGTAGCTCTCGTTTTGGGGGGAGTTCGCCATGGTTGCCACGCTTGGCAGACGAGTTGGCAACCGCAGTTTATTTATTCAGATGTTCCAGCAAGATGCTGCTGCCCATCTTCTGGTTTTCATTTTCCCTCTGTCGACTTTTACGACACCCACGGGATGAGATGGGGTGGTAGGATTCTCTTAAGCCGCTACCACACGGCTATTATATCATTCATTCATTCATCATTATTCATATTATTGACGGCTGGTTGTTCATATTATTAAATCTCACAATGTTTCCCACAGACAAGGCCGCATTTCGTTCTATATGACCAACTATGGTGAGGAAGGTATCCATGTCGGCAGCGCAGCCGCCTTGTCTCCTCGAGATCTGGTCTTTGCTCAGTACAGGGAGGTCGGGGTGCTTCTGTACCGGGGAATGACGGTCACCGAGTTAGTTAACCAATGTTACGGGAACTGCGAAGACCCGGGGAAAGGAAGACAGATGCCAGTTCACTACGGAAGCAAGCAGCACAACATTGTGACATTGTCCAGCCCATTAGGTAAACTGGTTTTCAGTCCAGTTCAGAGATGTATTTCTATATTTTTTAGTTATTCTCAGAGAGAAGGTTTTTTATAATCGTCATCATCATTTCAGTCCACTGTTGAACAAAGACCTAGCCCGCAGATGTCCTAGGGCATCTGCCTCCATCGACATACCGCAAAACCTGCGTTTGCTGGTACGAGGTTGCCCCACGAGAACCTTTATTCCCCAACGGTCCTATAAATTACATGGCTGACCCATTGTAACATCAACTTGGTGGGCCTTAGGGTGGTGTGGCTTACTCCAGTTCTGCTGCGGGTATCATCGTTACGAATTCCGTTACGCAGAGAAACACCGAGTGTAGTTCGCTGGGCAATTTCGTGTGTACTCGTATGGGCCCACAGTGAGGTCTTAACCCGAGGCGTAGAGCCTAAGAGTAAAAGCCGATGATGTTTGCGATGCTAACGCTCGCTAAGGAGCTTACTGGTCTTCCCCCAATAAGATTTAAGCCGGTCAGCGCGGAGGACGGAATGAAAATGAGTTCTCCAAGGTACTGATCGCAATGCTAGAAATGGCCTACAATATTCACACAAGAGCACTGGGAACTAGTGTAATCACTGGGCATATGAGACTCAAGAACTGATGAAGGGCGTAGTGATGCCACACAGAAATATATTAGGTGACAAAGCATCTGTTATGGTCAGACGTTACACTTACTGATGGTGTGGTCTGGTCACTTTACCCAAAATTTTCAAAAAGAAACAAGGACTTGTTATTGACACGTCATCATTGATGGTCATTTCAGCCTTTCACTAATCCACTGCTGAACATAGGCCTCCCCCATAGAATTGGCAGCCACAGTTTATTTATTCAGATGTTCCAGGAAGACGCCGCTGCCCGTCTCCTGGTTGCCTAACCCCTCTGTTGATTATTACGACACTCACGAGATGAGATGGGGTGGCCTTAAGCCGCCAGCCACACAGCGCCATGAACGGTTGTGGATATGATCTCGGACAGTTACCCCAGAGACGCCCTTGGTACGGCGCAAAGGACGACCAGACTGCAAATATTTTAAGAACGGTTATTATAATATTAAGGAATGCATGGATGATGATAACCCCTGGGAGTGAGGTGATCGCTGCCAAGCTATTGCTACATGTTTATGATACTGCTGTAATTGTATATTATTTATTACTGGTGGTAGGATTCCTATGCAAGAATCCGTCTAGGTAGGTACCACCCCTGGGCCAGTTATTCTGCCGTGAAGCAGTAGTGTGCAAGCATTACTGTGTTTCAGTTTTGAAGGGCACTGTGAGCTAGCGTAATCACTGGGCATATGAGACTTAAGAACTTATGTTTTAGGGTGATGGGCACAGTGTGGTTTCACATAGAAATTTTCTGAGTGACACAGCATTTGTTATGGGCAGACGTTGCACTTACCATCAGGTGAACGTTTTGCTCGTTTCATCACTTTTCCGATAAAAAGAAATCCCGCTGGGTTTCTTGCTGGTTCTTCCCAGGACAGATGCATTACTTTGCGAACCAGTGTAGCTTTAAAAAAGTGACTTTCAATGAGTATTATGTAAATATGGAATAAAAATATTCTATTCTATTCTTAAAGTATACTTTGTATACTATATAGCGTAATTTATATACTATATAGCGTATTTTGTCGGCAGCAACCCAAATGCCCCAAGCAGTTGGCGCCGCGTATGCGTTGAAGCGAGTGCCTAACAACGACCGGTGCGTCATCTGCTACTTCGGAGACGGTGCGGCATCGGAGGGAGACGCCCACGCTGCTTTCAACTTCGCGGCGACGCTCGACTGTCCCGTTATCTTCATGTGGTATGTACTCGTATCGACGCAGGTATGCAGGAGTCCGTCTAGGTAGGGTACCAACCCAGGGCCGGTTGTTCTGCCGTGAAGCAGTAGTGTGCAAACATTACTGTTTCGGTTTGAAGGGCACTGAGAGATAGCGTAATCACTGCCTCGTTTTGGGGCGAAACACCGTGTCGTGTTCTCGACTTCAGTGGTGTATATCATCTAGTCGTAGTATTGTAGTGGTTGGTGGAGGGTACCTGGTGGCGGTGTTAGTTTGCTTGTACACGCTACTGAGGGAGGGCGGGCGGTGCTCTTCAAAAAACTAGGTAATATACACCATTTTTATATTTTGCATGCGGATCTTAGCAAATTAACTTACTTTCCATCATTATAATGGATTTCCGCAAAGTAACGCCTGATTCTATTAACTTTATGAATCGTTTTCATACAGCAGAAACAATGGGTACGCTATATCAACTCCCACAAGCGAACAGTACCGGGGTGACGGCGTGGCAGCCCGGGGACCGGCTCTCGGGATCCAAACCGTGCGCGTTGACGGCACCGACACCCTCGCCGTCTACAACGCGCTCCGACGGGCCCGGGAACTCGCCCTGGACAACAAGCCTGTGCTGATAGAGGCCATGTCGTACAGGTTCGTCACATTATCAGACTGTTCCCGTTAGCCAAGGAGCAGGGAGGGGCAGTCGCACCCCCCTAGAGACTCGATTTGGTAGGACATTAGGTACAACATAGGTATGACGACCGCGTGGCCTAGCGGTCAGAGTAGCTGACTTCTAAGCCGCGGGTCCTGGGTTCGAATACCAGCCGGAGCCAACATTTGTGCTAAAACATAAATTGTTGGTTTTCGGGTCTGGTTGTGTTGTGATTGTCCCCGTGTTTCTGACACTGCATCCTAGCCTACCTCCGATCTTATCGCATCAGCGTTACATCGGGTAGGTTGGGACGAGTGAGTGCCTCTGTGTTCGCGCGTACACTTGTGGCACTATAATATCTTGCGCCGTTGATGGCTCTCGACAGTAGTCGGCAGTTGTCGCCGTGGTCGAAATCGGCTAGGAGAACATCCAGGTACAACAGTATTCGGTGATTGTTGTCGTGACTTCATCTGCTTCGATTATAGTCATGAATTGTTTTTATAGCCTCTATTTTTTGTTTATTGATTTTCTTTTGTTTTTCTTTTTAATTTTATTCTATTATTTAGCGTTTTGCTTCGTCGTTCATAATGCGTACAGCAAAGGAGTGGAATAATTTGCCTGCATCAGTCTTTCCGTCCGATTATAATGTGGGTGTCTTCAAGAGAAGAGTGAATAGGCTTTTTCTAAGCTAGTGTGCCTACCAACAAAAACTACATCGCCACTTACCATCAGGTGGGATTGTAATTAAACGCTAGCTTATATTGTTAAAAAAAAAAAAAAAAAAAAATCTGATTCGTATTAATTTTGTTTATTCAACTGTACTGTAATATTTGACTGAAATCTGAAGTGTCGGAATAAATGTCTTTATGTCTTATGATCGAAAATCGCCTTCCCTGGCCCATTGGCCGGCGACGCTCTTGCGTAAAGTCACTCCTTTTTCCTATATAAGGGGTAGGCAGCGGCCACAGCGTAGCACACTTTTCGCCCCCACGGGAAACGTGACGGGTGGCGTTCCGTTTTTTCATTCCGAGGTACGGAACCCAAGATGCAGATATGTTGTCCTTGATAACAGACCACCGCCGTGGTGGTTCAGAGGCCGCACGCCATAATTTTTTCAAGTTAAGCTGAGCGAATTGGTTAGCGTTTAAAACTGCTGTTTGAAACGTGCTCGAAGTAAATGTCGTGAGGAAACCTGCACGTCTGAGTCCAGTTCAGTCCACACATGGATGTCCGCCGAGCCGCATTGGAGCAGCCGCCTCTATAAACCTCTCAAGAATTTATGGCGGCCTGTGCTGAGCAGTGAGACTTTAACAAGCTGTTGTAATTTTTTTAACTCAAGAATCACGCTGCTGACTAGCTGAAGTAGGCTACCGCGCTGTGGGGCCCGGATTCGATTTCCTCACGAGACTAAATAATCGATTGAAATGAAATAAAATTTCTATAATGTTTAACGTAAGGATTTCGTTTGTCGAACGTCATGTATTTTTACCTCCACCGCCGTTCCGTTATGAGGTTACTCTGACGGAGAAGAAACATGTTTGAGCATGTGGTAGCGGCTTAACATAATCTACCACCCCATCTCACCTCGTGGGTGTCGTGAAAGTCGACGGAGGGAAAATTAAAACCAGAAGATGGGCAGCAGCATCTTCCTGGAACATCTGAATAAATATACTGCGGTTGCCAACCCGCCTGCCAAGCGTGGCAACTATGGCAGCCCCCCCCCCATGAGCTGACATGATGATGATGATTTAAAATTTACGTCTATCACGATATAGGGTAATTCGTAGTTTAACTTGAAAACTAAATTGTCAATTAGTACCATGATGTTTCTTCTTCTAGAGTGAGCCATCATTCTACTTCCGATGACAGTAGCGCCTATCGACCGGTCGAGGAAACACAGAAATGGACGAAAGAAGAAAGCCCTATACAGAAACTGAGGCTTTACCTCGAGCACAAAGGTATTTACTTTTTTTATTGGAAGTAGATTTTTTTTTTATTTAATTAAAGTGGCGGAACGGGCAAAGCGTTCACCTGATGGTAAGTGCAACGTCGGTCCATAACAAATAGTATATCACCCAGAACAGTATGACACCACACTGCGCCCGTCACCCTGAGACATCAGTTCTTAAGTCTCATATGCCCAGTGATTACGCTAGCTCACAGTGCCCTTCAAACCGAAACACAGTAATGTTTGCACAGTACTGCTTCACGGCAGAATATCAGGCACTGGGGTGGTACCTACCTAGACGGATTCCTGCATAGGAATCCTACCACCAGTAGACTCTACCATTTCTTTCATCTAAAGGAATTTCTTTCACCCCATCTCATCCCGTGGGCGTCGTAAAGGTCGATATAGGGAAAGTTTATACCAGAAGATGGGCAGCGGCATCTTCCTGGAAGATCTGAATAAATAAACTGCGGCTGCCAACCCGCCCGTCAAGCGTGGCTACTGTTTGCGACCATCTACTGTGGAGGCCTATGTTCGGCAATGGACTAGTGACAGGCTGAAATGGTGTTGATTATGAAAGGAGAGTGCCACGTCTACCATTTCTTCCACCTCAAGGAAACTCACAATGCGCCAACACAGGCGCGTTGTCAAACCTTAGAAGTCAGTTGTCAAGTCTCCCCTGTCATTCCCCTGGCTTCAGTGCCCTTACAAATTTAAACACAGTCGTCCACGCCGCTGGCTGGACCGAAAGACCATGGTAGCTCAGGGGCTAGGCGCTCGCTTTTAATTTCATAATACGCGAGTGACCTGGGTTCGATTCCCGGTGCCGGCACCACTAAAATTGTTAATTGCAATTTTAAGTGCTGACTTTACCACGTGCTCGGCGGTGAAGGAAAACATCGTGAGGAAACCTGCATATCTGAGAAATTAAAAATATTTCTAGGAAGTCCGCCAACCCGCATTGGAGCAGAGTGGCGGGATTCTTCCTAGCTCCAAAACCCTCTCTGAAATGAGAGGAGGCCTGTGATCAGCAGCGGGACATTTATAGGCTGAAACTTTACTTTTTAACTTTACAGATTTTTTGTGTTTGTGGTTTTGGCCAGCATACGATTTCATTGCGATGATTGATTTGATTGAATACTTATTATTTTTTCTTTTTTTTTAACTACATTGGTTCGTAAAAAATACCTTCGTGGGAAGAACCAGCACGAAATCCAGCAGGCAATTTATTTTCTTTCCAGTCAGTTAAAAACAATGTACAATTAAAAGATATAAATGTAGAAATAGCTTGGCAGCGATCACCTCATTCCCAGGGGTTATCATTCTTTAATATTATAATAACCGTTCTTACATAATATGCACATATTATGAAAAAAATATGAGTTGATGGTTATGAGTGTTTGTATTGAGTATTTATAGACCCACGGCTGGGCAAAATAAATGCTTTGCTTTAATTAAAATACAAATTAAAAAATACATTCAGAACCTTGGATTGCAATTTTTTTTTTTAAATAAATGATGCCCTACAATAAGATTTCTCCTGTGTTGTTGGTGCGTTTTACAGACATAAACTCCGCATGCACAAACACCGAGACCCGGAACAACTGTCTCTAGGCCATACAAATATTTGTCTCGTCCGGGAATTGAACCTGCGACCCACGGCGCAGAAGCCAAAAGTTTAGCCACTGCGACAGTCGTAAATGCCCTAAATGTAATAGATTACAGTGGTGGTGCCACGAAACAGCACATGCTGTGGAATGGGCCGGCTCGCCCGGGGAAGTACCACGACCGCACAGAATACCGGCGGGAAGTAAAAGTAATATATACCCAAACCCCCCCCCCCCCCCCTTTTTCCCAAACTGCATGGTGGCGGATTGAAGTTGTCTACCACAGGTGGGTACCAGTTCCGACGGTTCTGGAGAATCGAACGGAATTCGGTACTAGTACCAGGTACAGAGCCCTTCAGAAAACTTTACCGAGGTACACTTTGACCAAAATTACGACTTCCAATTGACGCTTAATGTATTTATGTAAAAATATATTGTGAAACCATAAGTATTTGAAACAATAATTACAAAATACCTCAGCGTCAGGTATTTCAAATACCATTGATAAATTACATTTTTAGGAAGTAATTCGAATACAAATTACGAAATATGTACGTATTTCAGTAACAAGTTATTCAACTATGGCTCAACCCTGCAAAGACGTTGGGTCTTTTAACTTGGCTTGTTTAAGATATTTTTCTACGGAATTATGTGGTCACCTCCGTAATTTTTCAGCCCGTCAAAGAATGCCGTCGTAGGCGGGTCCTCGCGGGCCTAAGCCTAAATCCGCGCCTGGCTGGGGCAAAGATTTTCTTACTAATATTAGTGAAGGTAATGTTCCGCTGCAGAGCACAATCCTCTCATCTCTTCCTCAGGCATCCAAATCATTTTCCTAAGATGCATAATGCATTGAAGCACTGAGGTATCACGGCTCTCATCGTTTCAGCCTATCCCTAGTCCATTCGGATTTTCCAGGAAAATGCTGCTGCCTGCTCCAGGTTTTTATTTTCCCTCTGTCTACTTTCACGACACCCGCGGGATGAGATGCGATGGTAGATTCTCTTGAGCCTCCACCACGGCTCTCATTGTTTTTTTTTATTGTATTAAGTGATGAAACGAACAAAACGTTCACCTGATGGTAAGTGCAACGTCTGCCCATAACAAATTCTGTGTCACCCAGAACATTTCTGTGTGACACCTCACTGTGCCCATCACCCTGAGACATAAGTTTTTAAGTCTCATATGCTCAGTGATTACGCTAGCTCACAGTGCCCTTCAAACCGAAACACAATAATGTTTGCACACTACTGCTTCACGGCAGAATAACTGGCCCTGGGGTGGTACCTACCTAGACGGATTCCTGCATAGGATGTGTTGTTAATATCTTCTTGTTGCCTTGCCTCTCCTAAGAATGGGGGATTTGTTGTAATCACCACGCTCGGCAGGCGGATTGGCGATCGTAACACCAGACTCTGAGCACTGCAGACGTTGATTCCCGCCACAGCTCAGTGTAATTATGGTCTGACATTTTCAGGGATGGTGGACCACCTGTCGGAAAAAATGAGATTTTAGTCGACTCTTACGCCACCCACGGGATGAGATGGGGTGGCTTATTATATTACTCCGAAATCGCACGACCAGTTATAAAATGTTTACCATTCAAGGGTACTGGAACGAGGATGCCGACAAGCAGTGTGTTAAGGAGGCCCGCGACACAGTTGTCAGGACGATGCAGGAGGCGGAGAAGAAGAAACGGCCGCATTGGAAGGAAATGCTAGAAGATGTATATTATGATATGCCCGACAGGCTCCAGTGAGTATCATGCCGGAAAATAATACTTTCAATACACTTGTGAACAGTAAACTTTATGGCATGAACAGCCATCTTAATTATGCAATATAGCGTCAAATAACTTAGTTTATTAATAGTTTATTAATATAGCGTCAAATAACTCTCGCCGTGTGGTGGCGGCTTAAGAGAATCTACCACCCCATCTCATCCCGTGGGTGTCGTAAAAGTCGATAGAGGGAAAATGAAAACCAAAAGATGGGCAGCAGCATCATTCTGGAACATCTGAAAAAATAAACTGCGGTTGCCAACCCGCCTGCCAAGCGTGGCAACTATGGCAAATCCCCCCCAAAATGAGAGCTACAAACTTTTGTGGCAATCTATGGGGGAGGCCTATGTTCAGCAGTGGACTAGTGATAGGCTGAAAAGAAGAAGAAGAAGAAGAAGAAGATTAATAAAAAGTTAGAGCACTTACATGACAGGTTATGTTCCCGCCACAAACTCCCTACACCTTTCACTTTTTCTACTAAAAGTAGAATATTATTATTATTATTTATTAATGGAAACAGTCATAAACTATGTTCCAGAGTCAAGTAACATATCCTGGTACACAATCTTTAAGCAGCAAGATTAAAAAAAAATTATCTTTGAAATTTGAAAGGTAAAATGACAGTTGGCTTTTTTTGATGATTTTCTGGACTGAGGGTAACAAAACGAAAGGCACAATTGTGTTCTTGAATTTAATTTTCCAATCTCTGTACACCTTTAGGAGCACTTGCTGCATAATAAACTATCAATATTAAACATCAAACCTCCAAATACACACAGAAATTACTAAATTATATAAAAACACTACTGTCACTTTTCGAGATGGCGCCAAAAATCCAAAAGTAGTGTAACAGCAGGGCAAAGGCTTATAATTTTTAAAAGGGCAATGAAACCAAAACATCCCGCGTTAATTATGGCATGGGGAAGTTGTCATTATCGTCAAATTGTGTACAACATTACTGATACTGCTACTTTTTTTTTTCAGAAAGCAAATGCGTCAAATGGAGAAGCATCTTGAGAAACATCAAGAACACTATCCTCTCAATCAGCACCTAAGCGAATAATAGACTTCACGGCGAATGTATCGAAAATAATTCTCATTTGTATTTTTGGTATAGGGGATTGTAAAGTGTTATGAAAGTTGTTACAAAATAAATAGAAACATTATTGTTACATACTAAATCGTTTAAATTATTTCTGAAATCAGTGTCCAGAAAACCAACGAATTAAGTTTCATTTCATACTAGCTGATGCCCGCGACTTCGTCCGCGTGGAAAAAGGTTTTTAATTATTCCGTGGAAACCATTTGATTTTCCGGGATAAAAAGTATCTTAAGTCTGTTCCCAGGATGCAAGCTATCTCTGTGACAAATTTCGTTAAGATCGGTTCAGCGGTTGAACCGTGAAAAGGTAACAAACAGACAGAGGGACAGAGAGAATTACTTTCGCATTTATAATATTAGTATGGATTTATGACAACGATGGTAAATTTTATCCCCGCCGAAAATTTCCACAAATGTAATGTATACCATTTTACTTTTAGTAAATTTTTTATTGGATAAAGTGACGAGACGCGCAAAATATTCAACAGATGGTAAATCCTAAGTCTGCCTATAACAAATGCTGTATCACCCAGAACTTATCTGTGATCCCTTACAGACTTAAACGCAGTAATTATTGCACACTTCTGCTTCACAGCAGGATGACTGACCCTGGGGTGGTTCCTACCAAGACAGATTCCTGCATAGGAATTAATTGAAAATTAAAAATACTTTCCATTTATAAAAGAAGAAAAAATCATCAAGAATTCCGAATAGTATTTGCTATTTTTTTAAAACTTATCATCATCATCATTTCAGCCTATCACTAGTCCACTGCTGAAAATAGGCCTCCCCCATAGATTGCCACAAAAGTTTGTAGCTTTCATTTGGAGGGGATATTTATATATATATATATAGGTAGTTATATATATATATATATATATATATATATATACATGAGTAAGAGGGTATATATATATTTATATATATATATATATATATAACTACCCTTTACTAATATATATATACCCATACCGATTAAGAATGAAGGAAATTGTAAACGTATCGATATATATCATACCGATATAACTTAAAAATATTGATTTCGAAACCGAAATCAATATTTTTAAGTTATATCGAAAAAAGAAATCAATATCGGTAAAATTTGTTAGGAATATTGACGTTTTATAAAAAAACTATTGCGTTTTCCTAGTCTACTTCAATAATGTCACAACTAAATAAAGACAAAAATATGATAATTATTTATGTGATAATTAAGTTACACTGATTTTTAATCTTAAAACGAAAACATCGATAGGAAAGTAATATTTATAAATCAAGTAGGTCAATGGGTTAATCAAATACTTTAGTTACTAAGGCAAACCAATACTTTTCCGACTGAGACAAAAAAAAGAGATTATGTGCTGTGCTCTGCTGAAAGTTGGCTTCTGTTACTGGGTACGGTAAGATTTATCGTCGATGCCACGTTCTCAGATGAAACCGAGGACACAGTAGCTACTAAATATTTCAGAGCTAAGGTTTAAATTTTGTTTTAAAAACAAACACATAGTACGGGACATCATGAATATACAAAACAGAAAACACTTATTCGAAACAAGACCGAATAAATAATTTACTTTATATATTTGACGACCGCGTGGCGGAGTGGTTAGCCTACCTGACTTCTGCGCCACCGGTCCTGGGTTCGATTCCCAGCCGGAGGTAACATTTGTGCAAAACACAAATTGTTGCTTTTCGGGTCTGATTGTGTTGTGCATGTGAAATATATGTTTGTAAAACGCACCCACGATACAGGAGAAAATCCTACTGTGGGTAAAACAAGACAAGACAAAATTATTATTAACATAAGCAAGTGAAAGTCGTTGTTGCCGTACTTTTTTACGACTTATAATTAATGTGATTTTAGTCAGTGACGATGTCGCTATTGGGAAAAAATATAATTTTGATACGTTTTCAATGTTTTACGTCGATATATCGATACATCACCAGAAATATCGAACAATCGTTATATCGATACTTTTTCGGCAAGCCTATAACAGCTGTTGTCTGTCGTATCATTGCGGCTGTGTTTTTGTTTGTTTTGGATAAAATATATTGTTTCTTTTTGAAAATGTGTCTTTTGGAAATAAAGTAAATTGTAGGGAATCAATAAAAACAATTTTAAAATGTCTTTATTTGTACGAACGGATGTCACAGCTGTTAAACTTTACCAAGAATATGTCCTCACAGGTTTTATTTTTTTAAAAACACAAAAAAATATAATAAAGAGCTTAGACTTTAAATATTGTTAATTTCGATGCTTAAACTTTCGTCTCTATTAATTTCCGTTACACTTTTAATTGATATTTATGTTATTTAAAACGTAGTATGTTCCGATACTATGATTCATTTCCTTCTATTGTAATATTATTCTTATGTTTTCTGTTTTATGCAGGTGTAGGCAGTTCTATGTATGTTTATAAGAGGAATACTGCAGAGTTATTTTTAATTAACTACCATATACTCAAAGGCCAAAAAATATATGGCATTGTTCCGAATAAAGATGAATCTAAGTTGTTAATTTTTGGTGGTAAGCAGTTTAAAATTTTGGACAGATCAAGTCTGGAAAGGAGACTCTTTTATTTTTCACCAGGCAGTATTGTGTGTGATGACTGGCTACACTGTGGTGTTTGGATATCTGTTAATAAAATTGCCTTATTAACAGCACATAATGTTGTCCAGGTAATTACTAAAAAATCTTAATTTGCGGCTAGTTTATTATTTAACTATATAATGCTTTTGTTAGTCCTGAGTATTGTTTAAACTAAATAAGACATAATTCATGTTTATTCTCCAATGCCCCACACTGGGATATCTCTTGTACCGTGGGTGCGTTTTACATATATCAATTTCACATGCTCAACCCAACCAGACCCTAAAACAAGCAATTTGCATATATGTTGACTCTGGCTGGGATTCAAACATAGGACCTATGGCATAGAACTGTTTTTATTTTATTGTTTTTATTGGATAAAGTGATGAAACAAGCAAAACATTCACCTGATAGTAAGTGCAACGTCTGCCCATAACAACTGCTGTATCACCCAGATAATTTCTGTGTGACACCACACTGTGTCCATCACCCTGAGACATAAGTTCTTAAGTCTCATAATATGCCCAGTGATCACTCTAGCTCACAGTGCCCTTCAAACTGAAACACAGTAATGATTGCACACTACCGTTTCACAGCAGAATAACTGGCACTGGGGTGGTACCTACCTAGATGGATTCCTGTATAGGAATCCTACCACCAGTACTACTAGGCCAAGCGGTCATCAATTTCTTTGTAAAGACTATAAAATATGGGTAAATAGGTCCATAATTAAGCTTCCCTCCCTTCTTGCTTCTTGCAACTTGATAGTGGTAATTGCTTTGGGGTGGTAGAAGCAATGTGAATGTCTTTGTCATATGTTGACATTTGTGTGGTTGCAGTGTGCAATAGACTCATAGACCAGATACCATCACAGTGCCAGTTAATCTTCCACCGAGCAGTTACAATATTAAGATTGTGATGCCTTTTACAATGTGAATTGTTTACTGGTGGTGCAATCTGCCTAAGTAGGTACCTCTGCAGTGCCAGTTATTCTGCTGTCTAGCAATGACTTTGATGACTGTGTGGCCTAGTGGTCAGAGTACCTGACTTCTACACTGCAGGTCCTGGGTTCAAATCCCAGACAGGGCCAACAAAAAATTATGTGTAAATACTGTTTTGGTTCGAAGGGCACCATCAGATAAATGTTTTGCTCATCTCAATAAAAATAAAAAATAAAAGATATTCCAGTGTGCAGTGCAGTACCACACAGAACTGTCCAATTAAATTTTCAACACCACCAATGTTATGAACTGGTGCTGGTCTTACCATAATTTGATTTTTTTTTTATTGTATAAAGTGACGAAGCAAGCAAAACCTTCATCTGATGGTAAGTGCAACATCCACCCACAACAAATGCCTTGTCACCCAGAATATTTTTGTGTGACACCACACTGCGCCCGTCACCTTGCAAACAATTCAACAAATAATTTTTCTCATTACTAACATCCATTAAAAAAATGTTATGCCAAAGGTGTAATGACAAACCGCTTTTTTTGTAGATATGGAATGTATCAAGTGAGCTTCTCACAATGTACATTATCAGCAAGGATAACTCTATACTGTATAGTGGCATTCTTTTACCCCTGAAAGATGATGTTGTGGTCTTCAGTGGCACTGTTTTCTCTGAAGTGATCGTCTCTAGATGTAAATGTGAACAACCCCTGCATCGTTTGACTGGACACAAAGTGAGTAATCTAAATGTAGCTGAATTCTATGTAATAATTAACCTTTAGAGATTAAAAATAATAATTAAAAGCTGAAGGTACCCCAGGTTAACTATGACATCAGGACATCTGTCACCTCAGTCCTCCCGTGACCATGGGTGCTGTAAAGCACTCGAAACGTCGGGTTATAAATAGTAATAAATTAAACGCGATAAAATCCGTAAACTTAGTTTCATTTAAATGAATGAAATCTTTAGAGATTAGCTATTTATTATTGATGAGACAATGCCATTTTGCCATAAAGTAAAAAATCAGCACCTGAGAATTTAATACCCCATGTAGTCATATGGGTATTCTAATAGTCTACTACGGGAAACATCTGAATAATCTCCTGAATAAGTTCTGAATAAGTAGAGTGCCAATGTACCGCCATGTGGTAGCGGCTTAAGAGAATCTACCACCTCATCTTATCCTGTGGGTGTGGTAAAAGACGACATAGGAAAAATCAAAACCAGGAGATGGGCAGAAGCATCTTCTTGGAACATCTGAATAAATAAACTGCTGTTGCCAGTATGCCTGCCAAGCATGGGTAATAAATATCCCCCAAAATGAGAACTACAAACTTGTGTTAATCTATGAGGGAGGCCTATGTTCAGCAGTGGACTAGTGATAGGCTGAAATTATGATGATGATGGGTGTGCCAATTACAGATATGCCAGATCTAAATTATCCAGACCAGTGTCAGGCAGGACTGTCTAAGGTGTTCGCTCATGCTGAGTTTCCAACCTAGGTCTTACGACTCTGTGGCCAGGTACTCTGACCACTAGGCCACGCGGTCATAACAAAATAACGATACAAACATTACATACTACTTATTAGACGCCGAATGTTCAGCTGAATATTCGTATTCGGTATTTTCTGCATATTTTTTAATGTCGGTATTTTTGCCAAATAATTACCGAATGAAATAAATTAAATATAACTTTATATTTATTTAAACTTAAAGAGCTTAATATTATTTTAAGAGTAAATGATATAATTATGTTAGAAAGACTTTATTCAAAAACAATACATGGTATTTGTAATTGAAATAAATACTACCTTTTGTAACTATCGTTTATTTATAAAATTGAAGTTTTAAAAATTAACATAATATTCATAAAATCAACTAATAAAATTAATATTTTTTTGTAACTATCCTAAAATTTTTGAAGTATATATTAATCATATCGTATCGTAAAATAAACGTTATAGGTGCACATGTCAAGATAATGTACTGTATTGTCTATGTTATGGTCTATTTTCGATATGTTCACTGTCGGTGTGTCTAATTAAATAAATAAATATAATTTAAGATAATAAAAAAAAATACGATAAGTTTAACAAATGTTGTTTATAAATTATTATAAACAACATTTGTTAAACTTATCGTTTTTTATACATGCTTTATTTTCCAGTACAAGCAGTTATCAACAAGGTTTATTAAGTATTTTAATTGTATTGTACTGTTTGAAGAGTGAACAAAATATTCGGCCGAATATTCGGTTCGGTAACTTTTGAACTGAATAGTCTGCCGAATATTCGTATTCGGTTGAACCTATGTTCGGCGCATCTATACTACTTATCAATTTTTGTTAATTTCAGGGAGTAATATTTTCAATTTCTTGTAGCCTAGAAAAAGGAATTATTGTAACCACATCTGATGATAGATCAGTTCGGATATGGGGCTTGAATGGATCTGCCGATAATCGTGATACGGCCCATTATTGGGACAGTGTTACCATTTCATGTATACACGAATTGTATGGACATTCGGCTAGAGTAATGCGGTGCTGTATAACTAAAAAACATATAATATCTGTCGGAGAAGACTCGGGTGTCTGCTTCTGGGATTCTCATGGAAAGCTACTGAGAAGGACTACAGCACATCAAAACGCACCTATATGGTCCGTTGATGTTGACGAGGACCATTTAGTCACCGGGGGAGGAGATTGCGGAGTGATCTTGCATCCTTTATCAGTAGCAACTGATTATAGCCATTCTGAAATACTGCATATAGGTGTAGGAACTCCAAAGAAGTTAGTTTTTACTGCTAGAAGGAATATCGTTGTTCTTAACGAAACGGGAGATTTGATTTATTATGATGCAGCTGAAAAATCTGAAGCTGTACATAAAGTCAAACACGAGTCCACTTACATAATGATTAGTGTTTCGTCTTGTAAACAAATTATAGCAATTGCCGATATGAGTGGTAATTTAGACGTTTTCGTTGAAAATTGCAAGGGCACTGCATGTATTCGTAATATAATTAGCACAAAATTACTTATAAACGCAATATTATCTATGCACTGGGCAGGCAACCGACATTTAGTTCTATGTTCTGATAGCGGTGAAATATACGTTGTAGCATCTAACAATAATAAAGCAGAGATTGTTTCCAAACTTTCACTTCCACATTCCAAAGAAAGATGGCTGACGGCTGCTGCTATTAGCTTTGATAATAACTTATTAGTTGTGGGAGACAGATGTGGCAACATTTATTGTTACGTTAAAGAAGACAGAAATCCAATTAAAACGTTCACTAAAGTACACGGCAGATACGGTCCTACATCAATATCATTAAAGAGCAACGAAATTGTTACAACTGGAAGAGACGGTACACTAAAATATTTTTCAATAATAATCAACAATGGCGGGTACCGAATAAAACTCACAAGTTCCAAAGAAGCTGGGTTTCAATGGGTGGAAAAATTTATTGACTCTAATGGGAGTTTAATATGTGGCTTCCAAGAGAGAGTTTTTGTCATAACCGATTTAAGAAAAAACTCGAAATTAATCGAAGTGTCTTGCGGCGGTGGCCACAGGTCTTGGGATATAGTGCGATATATAGAAAAAAATAATCATAATTACGAACAATTCATCAAACTGATTTACTTAAAAAATTCTGATGTCAACGTAGAAACTTTCCAGATGAGCAAAATTACATCCACAGATATTATAAAGGGAAGTCATTCTAAAGAAATTAATTGCTTAAATTCATATATAACACAGATAGATAAATCTTTCACATTCTTTATATCTGGTGGTGAGGATACAACTTTACGAGTATCGAGTATGAAAAGCTTATATTTCCAAGATGAGGTTATCGTAAAACATCTGTCTAGTGTCCGAGCTTTGAAAACATATCTTCTAGAAAATGACAAGCTACTTATTGTGTCGGGTGGCGGAAGAGCGCAAATTTGCATCAATACAATACATTTTCGTAAAGAGAATGATGAAATCAATGTAATCGTTGAGGGTTTAGTTGACTTTTTGGTTAAAGGGACGGACAAAGTGCGGAAAGGTGACAAAAACTGGCGTAATTGTTCCGTGGATTTTGATCCAGAAACTAGGATAATGGACTTGGAGATCATTAGAGTCGATAAAAACGATTTCCTTATTTATACCGCTTGTTCGGACGCGTACATTCGAACTTTCCAATTTAAATATGACGTCGAAAATGTATTATTCAACCCTTTAGGCCAGCTGAAGTACCACAAAACGTGCATATTAAAAACACATTGTTTAGCTTTTCTAGACAAGATTATTCTAATAACGTGTACCACAAGAGGAGAGATATGCTTTTGGAATGTCACTGAAAAGGAGACGGATAAAGCGCCTTTCTTAGTCACCACCACTAATAAATCAGGGGTGAATTGCATCGCGACAAAAATAATTTCAGATACAGCAGTACTGATCGCTACAGGTGGTGACGATAATGCGATTCACATGAACATACTCAAAATTGAGAATGAAGATTTGAACACAGCCAAAATAGTTCACACTTGGTCCTCTGATCAATATCACAGTTCGCAAATCACTGGGATTGTGATAACACGCGATATTTTGATTGCGACGTCAGTTGATCAGAGGATTACCGTTTTACAAATTTGTAATAATGATCGTGGTGTACGATTTCTTTATCAAGATATTTGCGATGTAGCAGATATCCAAGGCATAGATATCGTCAAACATTCAGAGTAAGGAACTAAATATTTGCTAATAAAATATATTTTTTTAACCTTAGAACGGGAGACTTATGTCGAGAAACATTTTCAGAGATCTTATTACGGTTTGCGTTTTCGGGAAAGGCTTGGAGGTGCTGACGTTGCCTGTGGCGCTTTAAAGTTCTGAAGATGGATGAATTCACACACGCAGTGCATAATTTTATATTCGGTATGTATAACGTTGTCTGAGTGTTGCGTAAGAAGATAAGAGTTGACAAGGAAAATGCCTTGAAAATCTTACGGGGTCGGTATCGGAATTATCATCTCAAAAAATGTCAGCGGTGATGGGCAGTAGCGTTGAGGTGCTCAGCGTCTGGCATTGAGATCACCAATCCGAACGTGGTGATTATGACAAATTCTTAGAAACAGTAGACGTTTGACAGGATGATGATGATGATGTAAACAGTTTGGAGGCTACCATGAAGTTGACTTTTTCCGAAAGAAGGTGCTCCCGGAACAGTTGAAAATCCTAATAACACATACATACACACAGTTACGCATTTTTCCCACATAAGGGGTAGTAGGAGACCACATCCGTAGTCCAGTGTACGCCCCCGCTGTGACGGATCGCGAACCACGTCGCCGCGACTTTGGTATGAGTCAAGAAATTCTTACTCGTAAAGTGACAGCATTGCATATTATGGTGTTATCCCGCACGAATAAAGGCTGTCCGTACAATACCTTAGTCGCCTCTTACGACAATCATTTATTTTGTTACTTTCTTGTACATTTATTGCCTAGTTTGAGAAGCGCTCCCGGTTTTAAACTATATTGAATTTTGTGGAAGAAAGTGACGAGGCCAACACGTCGTTCACCTGATGGTAGGGTCTCTATGCAGGAATCCGCCTAGGTAGGGTAGCGCCTAGGTATGCCGGTACCAACCCAGGGCCAGTTATTCTATCGTGCATTACGTCGGAAGGGCACTCAAGAGCTAGTGTAATCACTTGGCATATGAGACTTAAGAACTGATGTCTCAGGGGGACGGGCACAGTGTGGTGTCATTCAGAAATGGAGTATGTCATGATCGCTTTAATGTCTCTGCTTGCGGCGGCTTCGTGTGGCGGTCGTCCACTTCCCTTTGAAATGGTTGAGGAGGGCGATGGATGCCACATGCGTCATACTTGTGAACAGGTGCTGTTGGTGGAAGCTGGTCTGCTCGAGCTTACAATTTACTTATTTATTAATTGATTTAATCTTGTCTAAGATTTGAACATGAAGCGTGCTTTGGTTTTCCTTGAGACTATTCTTTGTAAATTTAATTATAACGTATTTTGACTAAGATAAAAAAGGATTTACAAAAAAGAGCATACCTACGGACTGTCAAAGGAACCTCATAACGAAACGGCGGTAGATTGTAAAGAAATGACGTTTGACAAACGAAATTTATATTTCTTACGTCAAAAAATAAAGACTTTGCATTTTATTTCATTTCTATGATTTTTGTAGGTTCCACCACCGCAGGGCCATTCATTCTGCGGTGATGCAGTAGTGTGCAAACATTACTGTTTTTTTCGGTCTGAAAGGCACAGAGAGCTAGTATAATCACAACATTTGTTATGAGCGGACGTTGCACTTACCATCAGGTGAACGTTTTGCTCATCTCGTCCCATTCTCCAATAAAAAAATATCTATAGACAATAATGTATCAGACAGTTTTATAGCTCAATTATTCCAGTCTTTTCCATTATTTATCTGCAAGGTAACGTCGTAAAAAGATAAGCACAACAATTGTGATTTATCCGTGATAATCATAACAAACAAACTATCGCATCTCAGCTTACGATAAACAATTGCAGTTTATAGACGTTATCTCAATGCAAGTGATTACCTGACTTATTACTTGATTATTATTATTTACTAGATGTGCCCCGTTCACCCGCGTAAAATAATGCGACCATGTGGTGGCGGCTCGTTAAAAGAATACTACCACTCCATCTCATCCAATGGATCTCGTAAAAGGCGAGTAAGGAATTAAACTGCACTGTGCACCCAACAGCGCATGGTGGCGATGGGCTCACCACCTACCACACCAAGTGCATTATATTGTTTTGGTGAAACGTGGATTGTGGCAGTCATCTGTTTTTGCAGTGAGTGCCCAGTCTCTGACTACCCCTTATGGGATACAGTCGTGATCTTATGTATGTATGTGATTGAATGACGTGGTCGCATGGTTACCTCGCAGACCTGAGCAGTCGCAGTTCGGTCCATCTCTGTAATGTTCGGTTTTCGGACTACATAATGCAGGTTGCTTTTTCCTGACATGGCGCTTTCAAACATACAAATTCTAAAGCTTTATCATATTTGTAAAAGTTTATAAGAACATCAAGAGTAAATTGTTAGTTAATTTTTACTGAAGATTTTTGCACTGATGCTTATAGTACGTAAAGCGCGATTTCGGGTTTGAATTGAATTTGAACTGTACAGTCTCAGGAGCAGTAGTTAAACATCAAAATTCTACACATACGCAGAATGACTTAATTGAATATAAATACGCAGAACATCTATCAATTTCGAATTGACGCCGAAAGTCCCTTATCTGACTTTGATTACATTGTATTAATCTGCACCCAAGTAGTGATGTTCTTCGATAACTAGACCGGATACCAGAGGTTTCATACGTTTTTTCGTATTTATCGTTTATACTCTATATGTTCACGCCTCTTTTCCATTGGGGTATGCAGAGACCACAGCTTTCCCTTTGCTACGATCCTGACACATATCTTTCCCTTCTTCTACTTTAATTAGAGTTTTCATACAAGCTCGTCGGTTGCTGGTACTTTTGACGTGACCTTTCCTTAAATCGTCTTTGAACTAATTGTAGTACGTTCGCCTACGTCGACACATACCGGCTTGTCCATTCACACTCGCCTCAAAAATTTGTTTCGTCAATCTTCTTTTCCTCCATCCTCTCTACTTGTTCAAACCGTCCAAACACCCCTTCCTCTATCTTTATCACAACCTCTTCTACCACACCTTAACGTTCCCTTATCACGCCGTTTCTCAATTTATCCATTCAAGTCACTCTGCCTATACTTCTTAAACATCTCATTTCCACAGCATTAATTTTACTTTCATGCTTCTTCTGTCGGAGCCGCTATCAACTACCATACATAAGTATGGGGACCAGTTCTCCTCTATGCCAGCCAGTCGTGCCTTTTTAGATATTCTGGCCACTCATAAAGTTATTCAAGACCCTTTTTGCCAACAATTTTCGCTCAATATCACCGTCAACTTTCCGTCCCACGTAGACTTTGAAAATAAGTATACAAACTCTGTCACTTGTTCCGCTCTTAATCCTTCAATCGGAACTCTGCAATCCGTCATACTTTCTTCTTTTTCAAAAACGAATACTTTCGTTTTACTTAGATTTACTTTCATTCCCTTGCTTATTAGAGCACCATTCATAATATTAACCATCGCCTGCAATTCCTCCTCCGATGATCTTGTCAATATAATCTGATCATCAGTGTTAGGAGGCTTTTAACCGTCAGATCATTCATTATGGATCCATACGCACTCTTTTTCAAATCTTTCAAGCAATTGTCTATAAATGGGGTAAACAGCCCCGGCGAAGCTACACCGCATACGGTTTATATCTATATCAATAAATCTTCTTCCCTTGCCTTTCTTGTCTCTTGAATATCTTGACTCTCATGAGAAAACACTGGCAGTGTCAAGTCAGTCATGGAATGTACTGAAATAGAATTTATGTGTTTTTACCTTTAATTTTTAATTGTTAAAGTAATTAAAGACTGTTCCAAAAATAGTTGCAAATGGTAGGACCATTACTACTAATGAAAATTTATTTTATTGGATGGTAGCTAATTAAATAAATCTTCATTTTATATAGGTGCTCGGTAGAGTAGAATAGCACCTACCTCTTTCCTACCGAGGTGTCGTAAGAGGCGACGGTATTGTACGGATATCATTTATTTGTGCAGAATAACACCATAATATGCAATGCTGTCATTTTACTGCTTGTGAGGACGCAAGGGGGGGTAAGAATTTTTTGCCTCGTACCAGAATGGCGGCGACGTGATTCGCCACCCGTTTTCCCGCGAGGGCAAAGTAAAGTAAGGTAACAGCTTATAAATGTCCCACTGATGAGCACAGGCCTCCTCTCATTTCCGAGAGAGTTTTGTAGCCGTAGAGAGTGGTAGCTCAGGGGCTAGGCGCTTGCTTTAAATTTCATACGAGTAGTACGCGAGTAATTTTAAGTTCTGATTTACCACGTGCTCGACGGTGAAAGAAAACATCGTGAGGAAACCTGCATGTCTGAGAAATAAAACATGTGAGGTCCGCCAACCCGCATTGGAGCAGCGTGGCGGATTCTTCCTAACTCCAAAACCCACGCTCTAAGTATGTATGTAGGCACCGCACTACGCTTCGTTTCTGAAGTTTCATATTCCCAGTAACTAGAATACACTATCTTTACTTTAGTTAGTTTGGCCAGAAACGCAGGGGTTTTCGAACGTTGGCACACTTCTATCGAGCTACAAGAGCCGTGGTAGCACACGGGCCGTGCCTTCAATTGCATAGTACGCGAGTGACTTGAGTTCGATTTCCGGTGTCTCTTACATTGTGCTGCAATTTTAAGTGCTAATTAACTACGTGTTTAGCGGTGCAAGGAAAACATCGTGAGGAATGTCTGAAAAATAAAAGATATTTCGAGGACACGCGAAATCCACCAATCCAGCCCTAGCTTTTTAGCTTTAAAACCCTCTCAGAAATTAAATGAGGCAAGGCTCAGCAGTTGGTCATATATAGTCTGTTACTTTACTTACGCCACTACTTGACGGCAAAATAACTGGCTTTTGTATTTATAATTTTCAGGCTTTCGCTTCGTCGCTTCTACTTATACGAGGAACTTGATGCAAAGGATTTTGAATAGATTTTCATCGTTTTTGCAATCCGAAACTTGTTATTGGAATTCAACAAGTAAAATCAAGTAAAAAGTTATGACATATGGACAACACCTACTACGAGCGAAAAATCGTTCATACACTCCTACCCGCGTCATTAATAAATTTTATTAAAATTAAAATACTATGTAACATTGTTAATGTTTGATAAGCTTATTTTTTTTATTAAATCGTTAATTGTAAATAAATGAATCTTTTAAACAACTCTGTTTTAGTGGTTTAATTTTTTTTATCTGTATCTAACAGAAACATCAAAACTAAAATATACACAGACTTTTGGCGGCAACTCGAAAAGTGGCGGTAGTGTTTTTATTTAATTTTGTAACTTCTGTGTATATTTGGAGTTTTGATGTTTAATATTGATAGTTTATTATGCAGTTAGTGCCCAAAGTGTACAGTCATTGGAAAATTCAATTCAAGACCAATATTGTGCTTTTCGTTTTGTCGCCATCTGTCAAGCAAATCTTCAGTAAAAGTCAACTATCATTTTACTGTTGATCGAAATCGAAATTTTAACGAAGATTCGAATATTGTAAACTTGGATATATGGCTGACGCACAAACCGTGCAGGCCAAGAAATGGGGAAATAAATAAATAAAGTGAAAGGATCATCTATTTAAAGTCTAATGTTCAGGATCAGGAATTGTCAGTGTAAATGCATATATGCGAGTGATTAATAATTTGAATTACTAACTAAAAAGTTTGTCAGTGGCATATGCGCAAACCGCGCGATGCCAAATTAAAAAAAATATACACAGAAATTACTTGGTATTGACTAATAATCGTTATGCTGACGTTCTGATCTAAGTTCCACATTCAAGTTTCGCTTACACAATAATACAGACAATACACAGGTTTGTACTTGTATTATAGAATGTTTTATTTTATCCAATAATATACCACAGTTGGACTTTTGGCGCCAACTCGAAAAGTGGCAGTAGTATTTTTATTTAATTTTGTAATTTCTGTTTATATTTAGAGTTTTGATATTTAATATTGGTAGTTTATTATGCAGCGAGTGCTTCTGAAAGTGTACAGTCATTGGAAAATTCAACTTAAGACCGAAATTGTGCTTTTCGGTTTGTCTCCATCAGTCCAGCAAATCTTTAGTAAAAGTCAACTATCAATTTACTGACGATCCAAATTTTGAAGTCTTGCTGCTTGAAGATTGTATACTTGGATATGTTACTTGACACTGGAAAATAGTTAATGTCTGAATATGAATGGATACACCATTAATAAATAAATAAAATAAAAAACCACAGTTAACTATCAGTCCCTCCTTTCACTGTGTCAGCTGCCAAAGACTATTATTACTTTCTACAAAAACCCATTTGCCTTCCTACAAACTACAAGACTTCCCAATTGAAAAATATACTAAATAGGTTACTTTACGTTTTTATTTCAAAATCCTTTAAGAAAACTTCTTGATATCACATTTCGATCAAAACGCTCCTTACTATATCTGTAGCACAGTAAACTTAATCTCTTTGTTGACACGTGATATACATCCGACATTTGTAAAGATTAGTACAATAACTATATAAAACAGAATGCGGCGGCGTGAGTACTAACTCAGTTGTCGACGGCAGTGTTTGTGATTCTCAGGCGTCGATCGAAATTTTAATTGCAAAGTGAGTACCTATTTTTAATAGCTTTCGCGCCAAAAATATTTATGGTTCAATTTTTTATAGATATCTAATATTGATCAGGCTTAAAATAAATTACGTTGGAGATTTCTAACTCTCGAGTCAAGAATACGTCAACTTTATTGATGGAGCGTAAAACTGACAAAACTAGACAAGCTCTCGATACTTTACCATACATTAGAACTGCCATGTCTTGTAGATTTAACTGGTGGTAGGATTCCTATGCAGGAATCCGTCTAGGTAGGTACAACAACTAGAAGAGCCAGTTATTCCGCCGCGAAGCAGTAGCGTGCAAACATTACTGTGTTTCGGTTTGAAGGAAACTGAGAGCTAGTGCAATCACTGGGCATATGAGACTTAAGAACTGATGTCTCGGGGTGACGCGCAGTGTAGTGTGACACAAATGTTCTGGATGACACAGCATTTGTCATGGGCAAACGTCACACTTACCATCAGATAAACGTTTTCATCGTCTTGTCAATTTTTCAAATGAAGGAAAGTAAGTTATTTTGCTAAGATCCGCATGCAAAATATAAAAATGGTGTATATTACCTAGTTTTTTGAAGAGCACCGCCCGCCCTCCCTCAGTAGCGTGTACCAGCAAACTAACACCGCCACCAGGTACCCTCCACCAACCACTACAATACTACCACTAGATAATATACACCACTGAAGTCGAGAACACGACACGTGTTTCTCCCCAAAACGAGGTATTATCAAGCGTCATAGACTCTACGACCGACGACCGCCGAGTCCGTTCTCTTCAAAAAACTAGGTAATATACACCATTTTTATATTTTGCATGCGGATCTTAGCAAAATAACTTACTTTCCTTCATTATAATGGATTTCCGCAAAGTAACGCCTGATTCTATTAATTTTTCAAATAACAAAAAAGTTTGCGGCGGGACGTTTTCCGTGAATTCACGTCTATGCGGGTATTTTGCTGGTGGGCATGGATGTTGGTTTATTCGAGCCAACCAAGCTCCTTCAGGAATCGCAGCAAACCCTTTACGTTGACGGCGACCTCGGTGAATGATCTCGAGATACTTAGCCCTGTATTTCGCGACCATGAGGCAGTCCAGCGGGACATAGCCCGCCGTTTCGTCTGTCTGTCTGGCTAGTAGTAGTATTACCCATTAAAAAAAGTTCCGTCATATTCATTTGAAAAAATATAGGTCTAAACTTTTTTTTTTTTGAAACGAGCAAAACGTTCACCTGATGGTAAGTGCATCGTCTGCCTATAACAAATGCTGTTTCACACAGAATTTCGTTGTGACACCACACTGTGTCCTTCACCCTGAGACATGAGTTCTTAAGTCTCATATGCCCAGTGATTACGCTAGCTCTCAATGCCCTTCAAACCGAAATACAGTAATGTTTGCACACTACTGCTGCACGGCAGAATAACTGGCCCGGGGGCGGTACCTACCTAGACGGATTCCTGCACAGGAATCCTACCACCAGTTACACTGGATTCTTGAAAAAAATATAAAAACCAAACGATACTACGAGATCATGATACAAGAAAGTGAATTTTGTAACACATACTTCAAGTGAATTAAGGAACTTAGAACATTCTAGAAAAGAGCCTGAAAGGCCGGCAACGCACCAGGAATACTTGGTGTTGCGAATGTTCATAGGCGGCGGTGATTACTTACCATCAGGTAAGCGGCTTGCTTGTTTGCCCCTATAAATTTTTTTTTTATTTATTTACTCTTTAATGTATTCACCTTTATGTAAAAGGATTACAAATAGCGAACCTAATGCCGTTTGGCATTCTCTTCCAGTCAACCACGCGCATGGAGAAATAATATGATAGGTGCTTTAAACATCATAAACATATTACATATAGATATATACCCAGATACATACATGCATATTCAATTAAATAAATATATCTATACACATATATACACACGTACACATATAAACATATGAATACATACATTTACAAAATGTTACCGGTTGTCTGGCGGATTTTTCTTAAAATTTTCTAAACTGCAAAACTTCTCTTCAAATAGAAAAGACGACTAAAAAACAGTTGTGTGGTTTGTATCATAAAATATATAACATAGTACAGATTTATGTAATAATAATCAATACGATTCACACCTTTCACATATCACAAGATAGCAGAGATACGACAGTTTATCGCTTGATTAGTTACTAGGGGTTTTCGCCATGACAAGGTTATATCGTTTCTTGCATGAATTGAATACTATCATCACAATTGACGGCTTGATTGTCGGAGTGGCTAAGCGATAGGCTTCTGCGCTATGAGTCGCAAGTTCGATTTCCGCACGGGACATTTCTTTGCCTGACATATAGATAGTTATTCCGCCTCTGGGTGTTTGTGCATGTGGAATTTATGTCTCTGAAACGCACTCATTATGCAGTGGCAATCCTAGTGTGGGCCGCCGTTGATTTTTTTTTTTAATTATCATCACTGACAGCCTGTCACTCGTCCACTGCTGAACATACTCCCCCATAGTTTGCCAAAAATGTAAGTAGCTATCCTTTAGGTTTTCTAACTACTCAGATGTTCCAGGAATATGCTGCTGCCCAGCACCTGATTTTTTTCCCTCTGTCGACTTTTACGACACCCACGGGATGAGATGGGGTGGTAGATTCTTTTAAGCCGCCACCAAACGGCGATTAAAACTTGCTAGCAGTCGAAAACAATTGTTTACTGGTAACCAGTAGTTCACTACAGAACAGAAGCCTCCCCAGTAATGCTACAAAACAGTTTCCATAGCTACCTGTATCCATTTATTTTCCGTTATCCTTATTGTTTTGTCTTCTCTTTTGCTCTTATAAAGTAAAGTTTTAAAGTTTCAGCCTATAAATGTCCCACTGCTGAGCACAGGCCTCTCTCATTTCTGAGAGGGTTTTGGAGCTAGGAAGAATCCGCCACACTGCTCCAATGCGGGTTGGCGGACTGCACATGTCTTCGAAATATTTTATATTTCTCAGACATGCTGGTTTCCTCACGATGTTTTCCTTCACCGCCGAGCACTTGGTAAATCAGCACTTAAAATTGCAGTTAACAATTTTAGTGGTGCCGGCACCGGGAATCGAACCCAGGTCACTCGCGTACGCTGCTTCGCTCTTATGAAGAGTCCTCATATATTTTATTTATTTTTTTATTCCCCAATAATTTACTCCACTGATTGTCATTTATTGACCATCAGTGGAATAAATTACTGGGCATATGAGACTTAAGAACTTTTCTTAGGGTAATGGCGCAATGTGGTGTTCACACAGAAATGTTCTGGATGACACCGTATTTGTTATGGGCAGACGTTTCACTTACCATCAGGTGAACGTTTTGCTCGTTTCATCACCAGTTCCAATAAAAAAAATATGTCCGAAAAATAAATATATTTCGAGGAGATGTAAGGTCCGCCAGCCCGCACTGGAACCTTAGAATCCTTCGCGCTGTAGCTGTCTCATCCCGGCTCCATTGTTCTTTAAAAAAAAGATAGGTGGCCTGTGCTCAGGTTTACTTTACTTTTTTATGTTCTCTATTTCAAATAGAAGTTATTGTTTACGTTTCTGTGGTTTTACAGTAGGTATGTAGGTAATGATAAAGAGTATAGATACAGAAAACGAGAAGTTACTTTAATAAACCACTCCTAGAATATGTATTTCCTTAAACCATTGCGTCATCTGAGCAATTAACAGACGGAAGAATTTATAATTTAGTTCAAAACGTTATTGCCACATGGGTGGACCTGTTTCGCGCGCTAAATTGTGAGCTGTCAAGTTTCAGGGTCGCGGAAACCGCCGAAAAATCGGAAGGTATCTTAAAAAGTGCTTTGTATATAGATAATGTATAATAAATATCTATTAGGCATTAAAATTATTTATTTAAGTAATGTTGTTCAAAATCATAGTTAAAATATTATGTTTGTACGCTCATAAAGTTTTGTAAAAAATTTACGACTACGTTTCAAGGAACAAGTGATGTCCTTTATTGTCAACAGCGTCGTAAAATTATAACTTATATTAATCTTTAATTTCAAGACAAAGGAAAAGTTTGTATATTATCTATTCTCACAGAGATGTGAGAATAAATAACATGTTAGAGCATGAACATATAATTAACTAGCTGAAATCCGCAACTACGTCCGCGTGGACTTAGGTTATATAAAAATACCGCGGGAAACTATCCAGACTAAAAATATGTATCCTATGTCCTTCCAGGAGGCAAGCGATCTATGTGCCGAATTTCGTCAAGATCGGTTCAACGGTTGGGCCGTGAAAAGTAATAAACAGACAGAGGGACAGAGAGAGAAAATAGTAAAAAAAAAGTAATACATACATACATAAGATCACGACTGTATCCAATAAGGGGTAGTCAGAGACTGGGGACTCACTGCAAAACAGATGACTGCCACAATCCACGTTTCACCAAAACAATATAATGCACTTGGTGTGATAGGTGGTGAGCCCATCGCCACCATGCGCTGTTGGGTGTACACAGCGCAGTTTAATTCCTTACTCGCTTTTTACGAGATCCATTGGATGAGATGGAGTGGTAGTATTCTTTTAACGAGCCGTTACCACACAGCCTATAAATATCCCACTCCTGAACACAGACCTCCTCTCTATTTCTAGAGGGTTTTGGATCCGGGAAGAATTCGCCACGCTGTTCCAATAAGGGTTGGCGGACTATTATCATAATTTCAGCCTTTCCACAATAGTTTGTAGCTCTCATTTTTGCGGATATTGCCACCTTAGGCAGGCGGGTTGGCAAACGCAGTTTATTTTTAAAGACGAAAGGAAAATGAAAACCAGGAGATGGGCAGCAGCCATCTTTTCCTTTTGTCGACTTTTACGACACCCACAGGATGAGATTGTGTGGTAGATTCTCTTAAGCCGCCACCACGCTGTTAACTGCGTAGAATATGATAATGCTTTTCCAAATTCTACCGAAAACTATACGCAAAATCAAAGTCCTCACTCGTCCTAACCTACTCGCGCCCGATGTATGTTTTTTTTATTGGATAAAGTGAAGAGACGAGCAAAATGTTCATTCGATGGTAGGTGCAACTTCTGCCCATAACAGATGCTGTGTCTCCCAGAATATTTCTGTATTGCATCACAATGCGGCCATCATGCTGAGACATCAGTTCTTAAGTCTCATATGCCCAGTGATTACGCTAGCTCACAGTGCCCTTCAAACCGAAACACAGTAATTTTTGTACACTACTGCTACCCGGCAGAATAACTGGCCCTGCGGTGGTACCTACCTAAACTCCTGTATGTGATAAGATCAGCGGTTGAGGTGGATGCAGTGCCAAAGACATTCAACCGTATCCGAAAACCAACTATTTGTATTTTTGCACAATTGTTTGCTTCGGCTTCTATTGTACACAGTATCCGCAGCGTAGTGGTCACCTACACTGACCATTAGTAAAGCGCAGTTTGGTGCCAAACAAATGTTCTGAGTAACACAGCATATGTTATGGGGAGATGTTGCACTTACCACTTACCAACGGGTGAACGCTTTGCTCGTCTCGCCGGATTTTCTTACGTCGCCGTAATTATTTATCAACTGCTCTGTAGATATAACATGGTCACAAATGTACGCGCAAGCTCACTCGACTCACTCACTCGACCCAATCTACCCGTCCCCATGTAACGCTCAGTTTATTTATTCAGATCTTCCAGGAAGATGCTGCTCTTCCCATTCCATGCCCATCTTCTCACGCGCGTTATTATAATAATAATTAATCATTAATTTCCACCATAGTTAGTATAACAATAGATATATATATATATTTTTTCTGATCAAATAAGATGATATATAAAATATACATAACAAAGAATTTAATCACTATGTTAGTAGGTGATAACAACAATTATTTATGTACAATTGTTGGGGATATGTAACCCGGCGCAGTGCATCATGTAGGGACAGTCCACCCTGCACACCAGGGACACTCAGCGCTTACGCATAGTAGCATGGAAGCAGTATATGCGCGCCTCTGAAAACATCCCCGATGCGCTGCAAAAACGTGGGAGCCCCGTCAACACCCGGAACGCGTTATTGTATGGGACCCGGAGGCCTCTTTCCCATACATCGTTATTCATAATTGGTATAACATCCAGGCACCTACCTATGATACTTTGATCTGATAAAAACAACGGTGAAGCTTTAATGACAAAATTGAATACTAAAAATGACCATACAAAACTTTAAAATTATTTGTTTTGTATAACTTTACGCGACCCCAACTCAGAAAGTCGTTGCCCCGAACCAGACAAATTCAAAATACGTTTTCTTCTGTATTTCATTTATGTTTCCCTACTACGGCGTCATGCTAACAGATTTACTTCGCAACAGATTTCCTTAAGCTTCATGTTATCCTAGTACTTATACATAACAAAAGATCACGATCGTATCCCATAGGGGGTAGTCAGAGACTGGGCACTCACTGCAAAAACAGATAACTGCCACAATCCACGTTTCACCAAAACAATATAATGCACTTGGTGTGATAGGTGGTGAGCCCATCGCCACCATGCGCTGTTGGGTGCACAGTGCAGTTTAATTCCTTACTCGCCTTTTACGAGATCCATTGGATGAGATGGAGTGGTAGTATTCTTTTAACGAGCCGCCGCCACACGGCCTTGTACAGTACAGTACAGCACAGTACAGTACTTGCGAGTTCTTTCGATGGCAGCTCAATGGAAAAACGCCCAATTAAGTTTATGAGTTCATTGCCTCGATCAGCAGTATAACAGTATATAGATGACTACTACATCTATGAGTTTTAAGCAAATTCTTTAAGTCGACATATCTCCTACAGGTATCACGCTACGAGGCTCATTATATTTTTGGGGCATATACTCGTACACATCGTCCCTACGCCCAGCCTGCCGGGATTTATAGGACATTACGAATGACACTGTGTAAAGGTGTAGGTAGAGGCCAAACACGTAGCCCACTGTAGGCCCGCGTGGAAAACGAGACGTGACGGGTGAAGATATAATATCAGAAGATACAATACCTTAGTCGCCTCTAACGACACCTCGGTAGGAAGGAGGTAGGCGGTATTCTTCTCTCGGACACCTATCGGCTTATAATATTGTAACACAATGTTATATATAAATTTTAACATTCCGCACGCATTCTCTCAACTTTAACTATGCCAAATCTCACACCTTGTGCGCAATATGCTTAAAAAGGGTTACAAAGTTGTCTCTACACGTATTAATATAGGTCTCCAGTAGAGTAGAATAGCTCTTTACTACCGAGGTATGATAAGAGGCGACTAAGGTATTGTAAGGACAGCTTTTATTGGTGCACATTAACAACAATGCAATGCTGTTACCAGGCTATTCAATCTTCTTACAAAATAAATGCTATTAGAGAACTGCCACTGTACTAATTTGAGATGAACAGAAAATACAATCAGACGTATTTAAAGTACAGATCTCTTTGATTTAGCAGTGTTATAATTTGTTAGTTATCACGGTGTCAGATGGCACTACTATAGAGAAAATAACATTAAAAGATGTAGGTATGGATTATAGTGAACTTAACAGCAAATTGAGTGTCTCCTAAAAATGGTTGCATAATTTTCACGTCGTTAAATTACGCTTGTACTGTTTGGTAAAATTTTGTTATCACAAATTCCTTTGAATAAATGAAATAAACTCAGGTAGTGTCTAGTTGAAAAGTAAAATATGCCACTATTGCAATATATTCAGAAATCTATTGTGTTGTTCTTTTTTATTCAACTTATTTAATCCTTTACTAAGGTCATTTATTTTAGTGGTAAGATATGAATTAGAAATTCTGGCAACACTTAACGAAATTCTTTGACTTTTTAGTTTTTCTTGTTTTAATTGTTACTTTTCCGGCCGCCAGGAATTTACTTGAGTCTTAGTATTTTCAAAGGTTTTCGGAATTAAACTATCAATATTTAAAATTTACACGTACATAAAGTGAAGGAAAACAGCAATCGCTACCAATCAATAGCTCATACTTTTTTACTCCTAAATATTACAAATCATATGTTTAACAAGTCAATGTACGTATACAATACTTTTAGAGTTAGGTTTTGTCTTATATTAGTACCGTAAAACAAATTCAGATGGCGTTGTACGTTGTTGCCTATTTTAGCCGTCGAGTTATGGCTCTATTTCCATATGTTAAAAAGTACTCTGTGGCTGTTACTATACTGCTCGTCGGGACGTAATGGGGAGTAATTTTTTTTTATTCGTACCAAAATGGCGGCGACACGGTTCGCCACCCGTAACGTCTCAATAATCGCGGGGCGAAAAGTGTATTACGTGTAGCCTCTACCCTTATATGGGAAAAATGTGTGATTGTATGTATGTAGATAACAGAAACGCTGTAAGAAAGAAAGAAAGAAAAAAGAAATACATTTATTGAACAATAACACTGCACAACAACAACTGGTGGTAGGATTCCTATGCAGGAATCCGTCTGGGTAGGTACCACCCCAGGGCCAGTTATTCTGCTGTGAAGCAGTAGTGTGCAAACGTTACTGTGTTCGGTTTGAAGGGCACTGAGAGCAAGCATTGCGCTGCAACAGTGTCTCATCCAAAGGTGCACTGCATTAAATGCAGCATTAACATAGCGGTACTACATTGTAGCGCTGGTTTTCAGCAGTGTCAGCAGTGCCAGAAGACGCTGCACTCAAATTGGACCTTGAAATTTTCCTTACATTCAATAAAATCTCAATACAATTAACAGCAAAACGCAGTAGACACGATAATTTGACCGGAATGAATGAAATGAATGAATGAATGAATGAAATATACTTTATTGTACATAATTAAAACGGAAATATACAAAATAACAAAACTGCTAACTAATTAAGGTACAAATGGCGGCCTTATCGCTTACAAGCGATCTCTACCAGGCAACCACGTTGCAAAGGATATCACGACCAGAGAGAAAGGGTTAGGACCGGAAGTAATGAAATGAACGGCGCATGATTACAGATGGCGCCACAAGTGACGGCGGTGACGGAGCCCGTAACCCTGGGCGAGGGCCCGCACTGGGACAGTGAGCAGCAAGCCCTCTACTTCGTGAGCATATTCGATCGCTCCATTCACAAGTACGTGCCTGCCACAAAGAAGCACACGCGTTCTGTTTTAGGTGAGAATTCCGTTTGATTTTCTTCATCCAAGTAATTGAAGTAATACGTGACATATGGACAATTCGCTCACCTCATGGTAAGTGCAACGATGTCCATAACAAATGCTGTGTCACCCAGACCATTTCTGTGTGACACCTCACTGTTCTCGTCACTCTGAGACATCAGAGTTTTACCCATAGCCAGTAGCCCATAGCTAACAGAGCCGTTCAGATCAAAACACAGTAATTTTCACAGCTAGGTACTACATGACGGTTCTTTGATAAAGTGACGAAACGAGCAAAACGTTCACCTGATGGTAAGTGCAACGTCTACCCATAACAAATGCTGTGTCACATAGGACATTTGTGTGTCACCACTCTGCGCCCGTCACCCTGAGACATCAGTTCTTAAGTCTCAGTGATTACGCTAGCTCACAGTGCTCTTCAAACCGAAACACAGTAATGTTTGCACACTACTGCTTCACAGCAGAATAACTGGTCCCCGGGTGGTACCTACCTAGACGGATTCCTGCATAGGAATCCTACCACCAGTAAAGCAAAGGTACTACAATAATATAAATAATCGTAAATATTACGTGCGTTGCCTACTGACCAGATTACCTGACTTCTACGCCGCAGGTTCTGGGTTCGAATTACATCCGGATGTCTCAGTGTGACGAGCGCAATGTGGTACCACACAGAAATATTCTGGGTGACAGAGTATTTTTTATGGGCAGACGTTGCACTCACCATCAGGCGAACGTTTTGCCCGTCTCGTATATTTATCCCATGTGAAAAACTTCTAGAATGTATAATGTAATATGATTCTTAACCGCTTCCAGACGATATGGTTGGTTTCATAGTCCCTGTAGAGGGAAAACGGCAACACTTTGTGGTCGCAATGAAGCGACGCATCGCCGAAGTGGTGTGGGACGGGCAGGACGGCACCGCGAAGGTTTTGCGCACCATTGTTGAAGTGGACGAGCATAATCCAGAGAACAGGCTGAACGATGGCAAGGCAGACCCTAGAGGTCGCCTGTTTGCAGGTGAGAGACCCCTTTCAATTTTGCATTCCTAGACGGTGAGAATAAGAATTTCAAATGTTTCTTGGACAACTGAATTAGAATATATTCTGTTGGAATGGATGTATTATTTTTTGTAAGTCATTTCTTGCTAGTAAAATTAAAGTGAAAGACGCTCTAGGAAGTCTGCAGTATGTGACCATGTTCTGGATCACCCCAACCATTAATTAAGATTTGCGAGACCACAAATCCTTGCAAAAGAACACCGATTCCTACCAAGGATGTTTCGCGAGGCTATTAAAATAAAAAAACATCCTTATTTCAATAGAGAACATGGTTGGGTACTACCACCGGCTTGGGATCCTATAACTAATAAAATTAATCAAAAAACCAATCATACAAGCAAGACTACAAGATACAGTTAGCTCTTTCTGCGTAGATCGGACCAAAAATAATAATTAAAAGCTGAAGGTACTCCGGATTAACTATGACATCAGGACATCTGTCACCTCAGTCCTCCTGTGACCATGGGTGCTGTAAAGCACTAGACATGTCGGGTTATAAATAGTTTAAAAATTAAACGCGATTAAATCCGTAAAATTAGATTTATTAAAGTGCAGTGCAGCCTATAAAAGTTGCACTGCTGAGCACAGTACACACGATGTTTTCATGTACCGCTAAGTATTCCTTTGGTATAATCTATAATACAAACTATATCTGTCTCTTTCATTTCCATTAAAAAAAAATTACCAAAGTCTTAAAAATAAGTATAATATAAAAGTAATCAAAATTTAAGAATGAAACGATAAAATGGACTTTATTCGGTCATGTCAAATTGAGTGTGTTTTAAAACAAGGAATTGTACTTAATAAAAAAAAAACTTAGCAACTTAATCCAATCTATTTCTAAACTGGTCATAGATTAGGCCAGCGCCACTGAAAAGTTGTTCACAAATATGTAACATGACAGATATTGGAGGGCAATCGAGTACATTGGTTGGAATTTTGTATTTACTTTCCACTAACGCTTACTTTTCACTGGTGGTAGGATTCCTATGCAGGAATCCGTCTAGGTAGGTACCACCCCAGGGCCAGTTATTCTGCCGTGAATCAGTGGTGTGCGAACATTACTGTGTTTCGGTTTGAAAGGCACCGAAAGCTAGCGTAATCACTGGGCATATGAGACTAAAGAACTCATGTCTCAGGTGACGGGGTCAGTATCGTGTCACACAGAAGTGTTCTGGGTGACGTTTGTTGTGGGCAGACGTTGCACTTGCCATCAGGTGGGCGCTTTGCTCGTTTCGTCACTTTATCAAATAAAAAATACCACAGCAAGGTAACTATGGACGTGTGTCTTAATAGAATCTATCACCCCATCACATCGCGTGGGTGTCGTAAAAGTCAACAGAGGGTAAAAATAACAACCACGAGATGGCCAGGAGACGATTTATAACAATTACTGTATTTTTTGACATAAATTTTGGAATCGACATTATTATCTGAAATGTAGAACGTGTTTTTAGAGAGAGACATGGGGGGGGGGGGGGAGATAGAGATCCTTATACCAAGACCTCCTGCATTAATTTCCAGGTACAATGGGCTGCGAGTATGAGCCGGGCAAGTTTTACCACAAGAAAGGCGCTCTGTACCGAATCGACCCGGATGGCTCCGCGCACAGCCTGGCCGACAACGTCGACATCTCCAACGGGCTGTGCTGGGACGTGAAGGAAAAGGCATTTTACTACGCGGACTCCTTCGAGTATGCAATCAGACGCTACGACTACGATATTGAAACTGGGGACATTTGTAAGTAGTTTCTATAATTACGTCGAATTTATTAAGCGACAATAACCCAACGTTTTAGTATACGGACTGCGAAACATGATATTGCAGGATCAAGCCCGCAATTCGACTATTTTCGTGCACCATCTCCTATATATATTTTCGGTGATGTAATTGCTGTTAGCCTTTATGGCTTTTACAGCTTCATCGGATACTGCGCTCACGGGCCAGGAGCCCGCGTGCCAGGTCTGGTTTGACCCAAACATAAATACATAAATAAACTCCTATAAAAACCTCGAAATTCTGACTGTCGCGTTCGCTGCGTGCTTGCGCGATTTAGAATATCTCAAAATGATTTAAGTCGTGTAATGACCGTCCGAGGGAGGCTGCGGGCCTCCATTAGGACTGTCGACTTGTGTGTCGGTAACTCTGCTGGAACACGGGTGTGTCGTGTGTACGCGGTGCGATTGTCGACTGCTGCGCGCCGCTCTCTACGGCGGTCGCGAGTCGTTGTGCGTGTTATGGTAAAGCTATTGACTGTGTGTACAGTGTGGCCTGGATCATGACTGACACCATCTCCTAGCACAACTCTTTAAGCTTTGTTGGAGAGGTTAACAGGGATACTTGTATTGTAGCATTGCTTGCATTTAAAAAAAATAAACGAAATTACTGTTTAAAAGGTAAGTGTCAGTGCCTAAATTCAACTTACGGTGCGGCCGACGAGCCGTGGCCACTCTGAGAAATTCAGGAATCCGTCTAGGCAGGTACCACCCCAGGGCCAGTTATTCTGCCGTGAAGCAGTAGTCTGTGAACATTACTGTGTTTCGGTTTGAAGAGCACTGTGAGCTAACGTGATCACCGGGCATATGAGACTTAAGAACTCATGTCTGTGGGTGACGAGCGCAGTGTCATATGTTCCGGATGACACAGCATTTGTTATGGGTAGACGTTGCACTTACCATCACGTGAATGTTTTGCTCGTTTCGTCACTTTATTAAATAAAAAAGCATATGTTTCGGGCAGACGTTGCACTTACCATCAGATTATTTGCACATCGCATAACTTTCTTCTACTGCAACGACAGAATTAATGCATAGTGCGCCGCACTTTATATTGACCGAAAAAGAGATGGCTTAAAATTGTATGTACGAATCCGAATGAACAGAGCACTGTCGAAACTGATCACAAACATAAAACAAATTCAATTCTTTACAGCGAATCCGAGATTTGTATTCAACTACAAAGACCACGGCTTGGACGGGATCGTCGATGGTATGACCATAGACACGGACGGTAATCTCTGGGTTGCCAACTTCGATGGACGTCAGGCAAGTAACAATAGTAGAAGCAGCCAATAAACGTCGTAACTGGGCACATTATCATGTCGTACAGTGAATGAATGAATGAATTACGCGGTATTTTTTAAAGTATGATTTTTTAGAGTTTTATGCTTATTTTTCATTCGTGATGAAAGGTTTAAAACCTATTTATGTTTTGTCTAGAGCTGCTATAAGCCACTACACTTGGCAAGCGAAGAGGCTGCGATAGTATAATGGTGATCGATATTATATTTTCTCAAAAGGAAGTTTTTGACCATTCGCCTACAGAAGGTGACGAGACCAGCAAGGCCCCTGATGGTAAGAGTGAACCTACTCATAACAGTTGCAGTGTCACCAGAACTTTGAAGTATAATCACCACACTGCGCTCGTCACCCTGGCATTGGCCATTCTGTCATATATCTAGTAATTTCACTAACTATATAAAAAAACTTTCAAACTAAATAACAGTAATACTTGCACACTACTGCTTTGCGTCCGCATAACTGGCTGATGGTACCTATCTAGACGGACCCCTGCCACCAAATGTGTGAGGAATGCCAGTATTGGGCAATGGACAATATGATCCATTAGCCTGTTTAGCCCACTGCTGAATATACGCCACTCCCAAGGTGGTAGAACTTGACATAATCGCCGAGCTTAAGAGGCAAACCGCCGACCGCATTTTAGACGAGCCTTGCATCTAAGACGAGGTCATTATCCTAGAAGATTCCTACTCGCCTTCAAGATGTAGTAGTTCAACATCGTATTCATTTGGAGGCTAAAAAATGCTTTTTTTATTCCATAAAAGTGACGGAACGAGTAAATCGTTCAACTGATGGTAAGTGTTACCCATAACAAATGCTGTGTCACCCAGAAAATTTCTGTGTGACACCACACTGCGCCCGTCACCCAGAGACATGAGTTAAGTCTCATATGCCCAGTGATTACGCTAGCTCTCAGTGCCCTTCAAACCGAAACACAGTAATGTTTGCACACTACTGCTTCACGGCAGAATAACTGGCCCCGGGGTGGTAACTACCTACACGGATTCCTGGATAGGAATCCTGCCACCAGCGTTCAGACGAGCGCGAACGATTTCCTAATCATACCATTCCATATGCATTAACATTTCATAATGGTTTTATAGGTATTAAAAATAGACCCGAAGAAAGGCAAACTCCTACAGAAGGTGCCGATCCCGGCTCTACAAGTAACATCGGTCACCTTCGGCGGGCCGGACCTGGACATCCTGTACGTCACCTCGGCTTGCATGAACCGAGGGGAGGAGCAAAAGCCGCCATGTGGGTCCACATTCCAAATCACAGGGCTCGGAGTCAAAGGCCACCCTAACGCCAATGTCAAGATAAACTGAATGCTATGTGATTGTTTCTTAATTAATTGTTAATAAAAATAAAATTTAATGCGAAGAAGTTTTATTTTATTAAACTAACAGCGCCGATATCTACAGTGGCGGCATATTCTGTTTAGCGTCCGGAAGTTATTACCTGATGTAAGCGTTGATATACAAAAAACTTACTGGCGGTAGAGCCGTGGTAGCTCAGGGGCTAAGCACTCACTTTAAATTTCATAGTGACCTGCGTTCGATTCCCGGTGCCGGCACCACTAAAAATGGTTAATTGCAATTTTAAGTGCTGATTTACCACGTGCTCGGCGGTGAAGGAAAACATCGTGAGGAAACCTGCATGTCTGAGAAATAAAAAATATTTCGAAGACATGTGAAAGTCCGCCAACCCGCATTGGAGCAGCGTGGCGGATTCTTCCTAGCTCCAAAACCCTCTCAGAAATGAGAGGAGGCCTGTGCTCAGCAGTGGGACATTTATAGGCTGAAACTTTACTTTTTTTACTTTTTACCGTCTAGGTAGGTACCACCCCATGGCCAGTTATTCTGCCGTGAAGCAGTAGTGTGCAAATATTACTGTGTTTTGGTTTGTAGGGCACTATGAGCTAGCGTAATCACTGGGCATTTGAGACTTAAGAACTGATGTCTCTGGTTGACGAGAGCAGTGTGGTGCATTTGTTGTGGGCGGACTTTGCACTTACCATCAGGTGAACGTTTTGCCCGTTTCGTCACTTTATACAATAAAAAAAATGTAAATACACGCGTAAGCACACACCGACATCGAAATTATGCCTATTGGTCTTAGTCTCTTAGTTCGGATCACAGACTACTAAAAGGATACGTTCGGATCGAGACTTCGCCCCGTAAACATGTAAACATGCAAAACTGACAGCGAATTAAACAAGAACTCTCGCAAAATAAGTTTTTACATGAAAATATTAAAAACACCAAATTGAAATAACGCATCTTAATAAATATGTTTAGTTACGTTCTCGTTTTTCTTACATTTGGTATCGACATACATACAGTCAAGCCTTTTTCAGTCAGTCAAGCTATGTGACCTCTTAAATGGTGTGGGTAGTCGTCAAGTACATTCAATTTCAAAAATAATGACATTAAATTTCATCGGTAAGTAAATTGTGTTTGTAATTTTCTAGTCGACTAGAGTTCAGGTTATAATGGTAAACAAAGCGACAGAATTTCAGTACCCGTTGATGTCTTTTTCGAAGTCCCTTTCTCTCATTTCGGTTTATATATTAAGTTGGCTCTTTCTGACACTGTAATGTTGTGATAAGGTTGCATACGCTCGAGTGGGTATCGATATTTTACGTTATAATTTTGAAAGTTTATTGTGTATGCATAATAATTTATTATAATAATTTTTGTGTCCTAAAGGACAAAAAAATTGGCGTAAACGCCAATTCCGCTATCCAGTGCCATGAAATGTATGTCGTAACAGAATGTCTATGACACACCTCTATAGTCTATTACTTTTCCGACCGTTAAATTTACAAACACAGAGTCACTGTTAAATACGCAGAAATACAGTACAAATCAAAAATAGGGAAGCTAGGAGCTAGGAGCTGCCGTAATACTTTTCTCAAGGAACACATTATTGTAACGACATGGCGTGGTGACAATTGTTGTAAATAAAAACTAGTTAACTGACAGTGTTTCCTTTATTTAATAGCAGTCCCTACAAATCTATCGCTGCCAACCAAACCTTCTAATTCCTCTAACAGGTACATTTGCTCTTAATGACGAAGGCCCAGATAAGTTCTTCAAAGGAAGATGCTCATCATACCGCCTCGACATCGGCGATGAAGCGCACAAGATAGAAGACAAAATTGGCATGTCCAATGGACTGGCGTGGGACGTGAAGGAGAAGGCGATCTATTATGTGGACTCGTTGGACTACACGATACGAAAATACGATTATGACCTTGAATCAGGACATATATGTGAGTTGGTTAGGTAGGAAAGAGACTGACTGATGAAACTAAATGCACAATATTCTTCGGCGAAAGAAATTTATAATTCGTTTGTATTTTTTTTTTAATCTACCACTGTTTTATGATAAGGTTTTTCTGATTTGAAACGAATAGACGAAAGTTACTCCGCAAGGTGACTTTGATAGCTGTGTGCTAAGTCCCGGTTCCGAATACCTTCCTTAAAGCCTATATCTGTGAAGTAGTGGTGAGAGTAGTGGTCAGAGTACCTGACTTCTAAGCCGCGGATCCTGGGTTCGTGTACACCACCCTTACCATAAAAACCGTCATTTCAGCCCACAACCAGTCCACTGCTGAACATGGGCCTCCCCAATAGATTGCCAGTTTGTAACTCTCAATTTGGGGGGATTTTTCCGTAGTTTCTACGCTTGCAGTTTATATATTCAGATGTTCAAAGAAGATGCTGCTGCCTATCTCCTGGTTTTTGTTATCCCTCTGTCGACTTTCACGACACTCACGGGATGAGATGGGGTGGTAGATTATCTTAAGCCGCTACCACCCTGCCGTCAACTTGATGTCGAAATATTTTACTTATCTCTCTGACATGTAAGGTTCCCAACTGTTTTCCCTCATCACTGTGCAGGTAATCAGCACTAAAAATTTCAAGTAACTATTTTACGTCCGACATCGAGCAGAATTTCTCGTGTGGTAACCTTGTACCGGCAAACGAATTGTAGAGCGACCACTAAATGGTCCGATCTGCGCGGTTTTGCGGGAAATCGATGGATGCAGATGACTCAGGATCGTGTTTTGTGACAATCTATGTTAATAACATAACGCTCCGCGTGTTCAGCACTATTTTATTGAAGCTTCATCGATCGATTTTATTTTACAGCAAATTGCATTAAAATATTTAACCTAAAGAGCCACGTCATCGAAGAACGACGAACCATAGATACAGACGGTAATCTCTGGGTTGCCATTTTTGAAGGAAATCAGGTCGGTCCGTTAATATAATTGAAATATAGGTCGTGCTTTAGTTTACGGTCGCACGATTTTCGTGATAATTTTACAAACTTATAGTTTTCGAGAAATTAATTTTTTAAGTTTTGTAGGTTAACTACTAGGAATCGTATAGATCAGTATTGTCCGCAGAAAATCCTTCTAGCATTTACTTCAATGACCTGTTACCTACCTATTAAAATTAAAATTATCACGAAAATCGTGCGACCGTAAACTAAAGCACAGCCGAAATATAATTAAAATTAATCAATTAAATCAAAAACCAAGCATACCACTGCAAGACTTCAAGACACAGTAAGCTCTTTCTGCGTAGATCGGACCAATAATAATAATAAAAAGCTGAAGGTACTCCGGGTTAACTGTGACATCGGGGCATCTATCACCTCAGTCCCCCCGTGACCATGGGGCTGTAAAGCACTCGAAACGTCGGGTTGTAAATAGTAAAAATTAAACGCGATAAAATCCGTAAAATTAGTTTCATTTAAATAATTGTTTTCTTTTTTAATGTAGCTTTACACTGGGGTTTGTCTGTATCTTGGGTAAGTTACAGAAGTAATTTGCAGTAAATTCTTTTAAGCATACTATAATGTAGTGTGTGAATGCATATGAGACTTAAGAACTGACGTCTCAGGGCGGAGTGTGATCCCACACAGAAATATTCTGGGTGACACAGCATTGCTATGGGCGGATGTTGCATTTACCATGGTGGAATTTTGGTCGTCTCGTCCCTTTCTCCAATAAAAAAATGCTTGTGACAACCGCGTAGCCTAGTGGTTAAAGTACCAGACTATCATGCCGCACGTCCTGGGATCGAATCCCAGCCGGAGCCGTCTGTGCAAAAACGCAAATTGTTGGTTCTCAGGTCTGGTTGTGTTGTGATTGTCCTTGCGTCTCTGACAGTGCGACCTAACCTAGTGCTCCTGTGTTTGTTGATTTATTTATTTTTTATGGTTTTTTTTATATCCAGTGTGTGAACTAACTGCCATTCCAAAAGCTGTGATATTTACAAGTTTCTTTATCTACTACTTGTGGCACTATGATATCTCCTGGGCAGTTCTTCCTAACTAAAATATCTTCAGACAGTATTCGCTAGTTTTCGCCGTGGTCTAAAATCGACCCGGTAATCAATAATGCTTGTGCCAGAAGACAGTGCTCTTAAATAGCTATTAAACAAAGATCGAAATTACTTCTCAAATCAAGAACTCAAAAATCAAGTTTGCAAGTGTGAGTGCGTTCGCATAGACGTGTGTGTGAAGTCTTGTTTATGTGCGTGGATGTTTTGGTATTTTTCTTATTGTATAAAGTGATGAAACGGGCAAAACGTTCAGCTGATGATAAGTGCAACGTCTGCCCATAACAAATGCTGTGTCACGCAGAACATTTCTGTGTGACACCTCACTGTGCCCATCACCCTGAGACATCAGTTGTTCTCTCACATGCCCTGTGACTACGCTAGCTCTCAGTGCCCTTTAAACCGAAACACAGTAATGTTTGCACACTACTGCTTCACGGCAGAATAACTGGCCCTGGGGTGGTACCTACCTAGACGGATTCCTGCATAGGAATCCTACCACCAGTAAATACTATATAGTTTAGTGACATAATCTTATTCTTTATTTCAGGTTATTAAAGTAGAAGGCAGAACCGGCAAACTACTGCAGAGCATCCCTATACCGACGTACGGAGTGACGTCACTCATACTCGGAGGTTCAAACCTCGATTTCCTATACGTAACTTCAGCCAACCTCAGCTGCAAACGGGACGAGCCGATGTGGGGCGCGGCTCTGTTCGCCATTACTGGGCTAGGAGTAAGAGGGTTACCTTGTGTTAAGGCAAAAATAAATTTGAAATAACAATTTTACTTGTCGGTCTTTTTATTATTTCGCGGTTACGGCTCGGTCGGGACTCGTTAGGGTAATTACTGGCCTATTTATAGCGAAATAAGGAACATAACTGCGTAAACGTTGAGCTAATTCGTAACTTCAGCTCTTTTACTTACGACTAGTTCGTGCCATTATTCCTTACTTCTATACAAATAATACACATTATTGCGTATAAGAAAGTATTTTAAATAGTAAGTAGTAATGGTATTGTTTAATACATTGAAATAAATATTTGCTTTCGTTTTTTGGTTAATTGTGTTATGATTGCGACTTTCTCGTGTTCTAGTGCGGTTCTCACCGCCCAGAGTTATCGACACACAAGTCGACAGTACGAATGGAGGCCCGCAGCCTCCCTCGGACGGTCATTAGACGACTTAAAATCATTTGAGATATTCGAAATCGCGCAAGCACGCAGCGAACGCGACACAGTCCGAATTTCGATTTGTTTGTAGGAGTTTATTTAAGTATTTATGATTGGGTCAAACCAGACCTGCCACGCGGAATCCGATGAAGCTGTAAAAGCCAAAAAGGCTAACAGCAATTACATCACCGAAATTATATATTGCGACTTTCTTTCGTTACCTGGCAGAGACCTTATATTTTAGAAAAGTTATTTTGCGAGTTGATTGATTAAATTTTTAATGTTTAAGTATAATTTTTATAATTTCCTTTAAAATTTAGTGTGTGAATAAATAAATAAAATCTTTTTTTTTTTTTAATATTGCCTCTATTATTTTCTCGTTATTGTTAATACATACATACATACATAAGATCACGACTGTATCCCATAAGGGGTAGTCAGAGACTGGGACTCACTTTTTTTTTTTTTTTTTTTTTCGGTGAAGTGATCGCTGTTAGCCTTTTGGCTTTTACAGCTTCATCGGATGCTGTGCTCGCGGGCCCGGGGCCCGCGTGCCAGGTTTGGTTTGACCCAAACATAAATACATAAATAGAAAGACTCCTACTAAACATCTAAATTCGGTTGGGACTCACTGCAAAAACAGACTGCTACAATCCACGTTTCACCATAACAATATAATGGCACTTGGTGTGATAGGTGATGAGCCCATCGCCACCATGCGCTGTTGGGTGCACAGTGCAGTTTAATTCCTTACTCGCCTTTTACGAGATCCATTGGATGAGATGGAGTGGTAGTATTATTTTAATGAGCCGCCACCACACGGTCCTTATTGTTAATAAGAAGTTACTACGCGAGTTTATAAAATAGACGGAAATTTTGGAACTAAATAACAGTGAGGTAATAAAACTGAACATTGTTTGAACGTATAATAATTAGATAACACAATTGTTGTAAATAACACTCTTAAATAGTTAAAACATTATATTCAAGTAAATATTTTTTTTTGTTTTTTTTTTTTGGTTAGCTGTGTTACGATTAGAATTACGCAGTAGAAATACTTTCAACGCACTTGAAAGTATTTCTTGCCCGTCCAAGGGCGGTCTACTTCGAAGAGCAGCCCTGGTTATAAAACCTGGTATCGTACATACGTCCCATCCTTAGTCTGAGGTGTTCAGCGTCTGAGGTGCTCAGCGTTTGAGGTGCCAGTCCTGGGAGAGGCTTATGTTCAGCTGTGGTCTAAATAACAGACTGACAAAGGCAATCGGGCCATTATGTATAGAATGAAACGCAACGTAACATTTAAATTTTTTATTTTAAAAATATAAGAAAAAATTATACAGATAACATATGTATATATAATAAAATTTGTATACGATTGTTTCATAACTGGTTTTTCTTGCTTAGAGCTAGTTTAACGTTTTGGTATATTTTGTTTATATAAGCTAGCTTAACTTAAAATCTAAGTGAAGCATGTGAATGATTATAACTAACTTTTAAATTTAACTTTCACTGGTGGTAGGATTCCTATGCTGGAATCCGTCTAGGGAGGTAACACCCCAGGGCCAGTTATTCTGCCGCGAAGCAGTAGTGTGCAAACGTTACTGGGTTTCGGTTTGAAGGGCACTGAGAGCTAGCGTAATAATAAATCTGTTAGAAAGCAATTCATGGCGCTATGTAAAACATAAAATATTAGCGCCATCTTATAATTAGTGCTATCGTTAGATAAAAAATTACTTTTATAAGCCTGTCACGGGCGTCCATTGACCCCGTTTTCTTTATTCAGCACCTTTTATATTATTATTATTATTTGGTTTATAAAAACATTTACTTGCTTTATCTGAGATTATACAACACCTTGATATGTTTGAAATCAACGAGCAAAACGTTCACCTGATGGTAAGTGCAACGTCTGCCCATAACAAATGCTGTGTCACCCAGAATACTTCTGTGTGACACCACACTGTGCCCGTCACCCTGAGACATCAGTTCTTAAGTCTCATATGCCCAGTGATTACGCTAGCTCTCAGTGCCCTTCAAACCGAAACACAGTAACGTTTGCACACTACTGCTTCACGGCAGAATAACTGGCCCTGGGGCGTTACCTACCTAGACAGATTCCTGCATAGGACTCCGAACACCAGTTTTGTATTATATCTTTTTTATTTGGCTTATAAAATTATAGAGTGCTTGCTTTATCTGTGATTATACAACACCTTGATATGTTTGAAATCATTGCATATACTCGTATAATATACAACCTACAAGTATAAAAGTTAAAAATTACAAGCTAATTGTCTTTCTGTAAATATTTTTAAAGTTAATTAAAACATTCAGGTCAGTTTAAAATTGACATTAGGGTGACCCTTCACACCCAACCCGGTCACCATAAATGTGGCCCCACAAGGTGGTATTTGTACCTCGTTAATATTCATGCTGGCCGATGTTACAAAAAGAATATCCAAATTGGGCCCCCCAAAAGTGGCCGACGTAATCTGCTTAGCCGGAATGGGCACTCTTTGTAAAACAGTCCCGAACTTCGGATCAATCTTCAGTATACAGGATCCATCAAAAACGGCCACCCATAGATTGCCATCTGTGTCTATGGTCATACCATCGGGAGTACCGGTGACGTTGTTTTTCTTGAAGTCAAATATGTATTTTAAATTAGCTAAAAATGAAATACTATATTATTAACAGGTAAGTGATATCACAGAGTCCCAAGAGGACAGTTTCCTTACCTAAAGACTTACTGACTGAACTTACAACACAAGCGAACCATTTTGTTATTCCCATTATTTGGTGTTGCCATAGCTAGCCGTGTGGTGGCGGCTTAAGAGAATCTACCAACTACTTAAATCGACAGAGGAAGAATAAAAACCAGGAGATGTGCGGCAGCGTCTTCCTGAAAGATCTGAATAAATATACTGCAGTTGCCAACCCTCCTGCCTGCCATCTATGGCAAAATCCCCTCAAAATGATACCTACAAATTTTTGTACCAACCTACGGGGGAGGCATATATTCAGCAGTGGACTGATGATGATAGCTAGCCATTTTCTCATTTCAAGTCCTGGGTACCACAATCCTCAAATTAACACTACATTAAAAACCATTCCTTAGATCTTAACCCAGCTTGTGCTCCCGTTTGTGCTAATACTTCTTCATCGTTCCCTCACTCCTGAGGATCGCGTCACAGTCTCCATTGGGTGCGGTCATATGCAGAGTGGACCGCACGGTGCACACACGGTAGTTGGTTATGCCAATGTAGCGACATCTATGTCGCCACATGAGAAGCTCAAGAAATATTGGCATACGTCCATAATCGCGCTATGAAAGTTTTCTGAGATGCGAACTATATATACAACATCTAAATATTACTAGTAGGAGGAGACGTCCTCCCCAGATCAGACCACCCGATCTGGGCGGGTAGAGCTACCCTGTTCCATTACACCATCATTGGCCAAACCACCATAAAATATCGTACACCAACATGTCGCCATGATCGGGGTCGACCAGTGCCAGTTCCTGTGCAAGAATCCGTCTAGGTAGGCCACCACAGTTCCAGATATTCTGCCGTCAAGCAGTAATGCGCACACATTACTGTTACGTTTTGAGGGGCATTAGCTAGTGTAATTACTGGACAAATGAGACTTAAGAACTGATGTCTCGGGGTAACAAGTAAGTTTGTTGCCTATCTATGCCTATACAGAAATCCGTCTAGGTAGATACCACCGCAGGGCCAGTTATTCTGCCGTGAAGCAGTAGTGTGCAAACATTACTGTGTTTTGGTCTGAAGGGCACTGAGAGCTAGCGTGATCACTGGGCATATGAGACTTAAGAACTGATGTCTCAGGTTAACGAGCGCAGTATGGTGCCACACGGAAATGTTCTGGGTAACACAGCATTTGTTATGGGCAGCCGTTGTACTTACCAACAGGTGAACGATTTGGTACACCCGCTACTTTTTTCAATAAAAAAAAAATTAAGCTAATAAAGATATTAGTTTAAATTCATACACTTACAAATCTCTCCAGTGTCTACGTCGTAATCATATCGCCTGATCTTGAACTCCAAGGAGTCTGTGTAATAGAATGCCTTTTCTCTGAGATCCCAAGCTAGGCCATTGGAGATGCTTATACTGTCACACATCTTTGCTATTCCCCTCCTATCTAAACGGTAGAGGGAGCCTTTTTCCATCTCAAACTTGCCTGGAGGATCTTCATGGCCCATTGTACCTGAATACAAAAATTGAAGAATATTTTTATTTTAGTGGTTAAAAAAATAATAATAATAAAATTAAAAAAATAAATAAAAAAAAACAACTAAAATTAAACTGCACTGTGCACCCAACAGCGCATGGTGGCGATGGGCTCACCACCTATCACACCAAGTGCATTATATTGTTTTGGTGAAACGAGGATTGTGGCAGTCATCTGTTTTTGCAGTGAGTGCCCAGTCTCTGACAGTCTACAGTCGTGATATTATGTATGTATGTAGTTTAGTGTTTTTGCATATAAATTAATTAGTCCTAATAAAAGTATTTTATGTGAAGTCACAGAAAATCTTGATTCATTAATGTAAAATTTTGCTCTCAGATCACCTCACTTGCTATGACTGCATTTACCATCCTATAAGAATAATACCTAAAGTCGGGCTGCTGAGAGAATGCACATGTCAGTTTGTTATTATATATTGAGTTCAAATGAGCAAAACGTTTACCTGATGGTAAGTAGAAGTATGTATGAATATGTGTGTATGTTTATTTTGTATATATATATATTTATATATATGTGTGTATTTGTTTTTGTATGTTTATGTATACTACTTTATTATAATTTATTTTTTATTCATTTTTTGTTTATTTTATTTACTTCGGCTGGTTATTTAAGGTATTTTTCACATATTTTTTTTATATTGCACCCTCCACAACTTTCTCCACGCCCAAGGGTTGACTGGTAGAGAATGCCAATAGGCATTAAGTCCGCCCATTATTACCCTTTTAATTAAGGTGTACAATAAAGTTTTAATAAATAAATAAATAAATAAACAAGTGCAATGTCTGCCATAACAAATGCTGTGTCACCCAGAACATTTCTGTGTGACACACACTGCCCCCTGAGACATCAGTTCTTAAGTCTCATATGCCCAGTAATGTTTGCTCACTATTGCTTTACGTAGTAGTCGTAAAACTGGCCTAAAACGGATTCCTGCATAGGAATCCTACTACCATTAAAAATGCATTAGAAGATATATCTGTATGAAATAAAATTAAGTATTAACTAACCTTAATAAATACTCCAAAAGTCAAAGATATTATAATCTAAGTATATATAAGAAATCATATAAAATACCTGCATATAACCTCCCCTTAGGGTCTGCTTTCCCATCATTGATTCTTGTCCTTGGGATATCCTGATCTACTTCCCCCAATTCCTGAATGACTTCAACTTTACTGCCTTCTTCTCCATCCCACTGAATTATCAGCAATTTATGCTCTACCCCCACCACATATTGATCTACAATACCTTCAACAGGAACTATAAAACCTACTCGGCCATCTGAAAACAATGTAATTTGAGAATATCATCCAGGCAATATCTGAGGATGTTCAATCTGTCTGCCAAGAGTGACGCGTATGCTTATTGAAACCAACTGCTAATGACCAGCAGTAAAGTTTCACAGTGTTTTATTGAAGTGAAAAGTTCTTCAGAAAATCAATGCAACGAAAAAGCGACACCAAAAAGAGACTAACATACATAACTATAGGATTTAGCCTGCAAGAGAATGAGATATTATAATACTATATAATACAGTATACAGTGTATAGAATACAGTATACAGTGTTTCCTATTATATTTATACCTTCGAATTCGTCCACATCTTCGATTTCTTCATAGATTTTGCTCTCTTAAGCTCGACAACAAGATCTAAAACAGTGATTGATGCTGTATTTCAAAGATATATTGATCATATTCAAACAAAAGCGTCTCTTTCATACTTTAGTTACCATAAACCACTTGAGTAATTTGTTGAAATTGAAAACTTGACAAGCCTGTATTAATGTAATATATGTAGAAAAATGTAAAATAAATTTTGCACTTGCAAGCAATATTATAATAAATGAACCATTACAATTATCCTTCTCCTGATATCTCTCGAGAACGAGAAATAAAATACTTCGGCAGAGTTTTTAACTACCCATTAAGTGATAATGACATTTCATATTGCACATGCATAGCTGAGATAAACAGTTCGAATGAAACTTTAAAAATGTAATTCTGAGCTCTCTACTACAGTAAAATGTAATTCATAATATGTAATTGATTTAGTACTCTTCTTTTGTTTTTGAATTGTTGTAATAACCTATAATTAAGGATAAATGGTTGGTCTGTGGTGTGTGTGGCCGTGTGGTGGCGGCTCGTAAAAAGAATACTACCACTCCATCTCATCCAATGGATCTCGTAAAAGGCGAGTAAGGAATTAAACTGCACTGTGCACCCAACCGCGCATGGTGGCGATGGGCTCACCACCTATCACACCAAGTGCAGTATATTGTTTTGGTGAAACATGGATTGTGGCAGTCATCTGCTTTTGCAGTGAGTGCCCAGTCTCTGACTACCCCTTATAGGATACAGTCGTGACCTTATGTATGACCTTATATATTTGACTACATATTCTCTCATATACTATTTTTTTTGTATATCTTGTTGGTTACTAAAATAAAAAAAAAGAACAATAACAAACAGCACTGTGGTAACAGACAGTGAGTGTGTTAGCCTAATAGGTGTCTATCAACAATTGCATTAAAGAATCCACCATCATATAATTTTCTTTATTGTATAAAGTGACGAAACGAGCTAAACATTCACCTGATGGTAAGTCAACAACACCTGCCAATAACAAATCCTGTGTCACACAGATCATTTCTGTCTGACACCACACTGCGCCCGTCACCCTGAGACATCAGTTCTCAAGTCTCAAATACCCAGTGATTATGCTAGCTCTCAGTGCCCTTCAAACCGAAACACAGTAATGCTTGCACACTACTGCTTCACGGCAGAATAACTGGCCCTGGGGTGGTACCTACCTTGACGGATTCCCGCATAGAAATCCTACCACCAGTAAAAATCTAACAGTAATGTTCTGCTTTACACGTTAATTAGCACCAAAACAGATTCCTGTATAAGACCACCAGACCGTAAGCAATGTGTGCCTATACCAATCCACTAGTAAACAATTGGGGCATAACATTTTTAGAACCATTTAAAAAAAATCATTCACATAGAACAGCGCATGCTGTATTTAAGTTAAGCAGTTGACTTTTAACAGAATAAAAAGAATTACATGTGAAATACATCTTAACGACAATTTAATATACCTAATTGAGCCTTGGTGCCTACTCCAGTAGCTGGCACGTACTTGTGAATGGTCTTCTCCGAGATACTAACAAAGAACAGAGCCTGCTGCCTATCATCCCAATGCGGACCCTCACCCAGGACAACAGGTTCGGTGATCTTCTGTACAGTTACTGACATCTGGAAAATTTATAAAATCATTTGCATGTTCACTTTCTTTGTAGTAATAATATACTGTCATGAACAAAAATAATCATCACAATGCAACAAACATGTGTCCTATTTGTCAGAGTACCAGACTTCTACGCTGCAGGTCCTGGGTTTGTATCCCAACCAAAGCAAACTTGGTTTTCGAAAATTGTTGTGTTGTGATTGTCACCATGTTACTCACACTGCAACCTCACCTTTTTTTTTTAAGGAAAATGTCACAAGATGAGTAAATGTTGACCTGATGATAAGTGAAAGATCTGCCCATAACAAATGTTGGGCACTAACAATGTTTCTGATCATAACAAAACCCAGAACATTTCTGTGTGGCACCAAATCGCACCTGTCAGCTTGAGACGTCAATTCTTAAGTCTCATATGCCCAGTAATTATGCTAGCTCTGTGCCCTACAAACCGAAATATAGTTATCTTTGCACACTACTGCTTTGCAGCAGAATAACTGGTTTTGGGGTGGATGGAAATCTGACCTTCAATCTTACCACATGAGCAATACATCAGACACAGGGGGGGTTTGGGATGAGTAAGTACCTCCGTTTGCATATACGCTCGTGGCACTATAATATATCCTACTATCAGGCTATGTCTCATCGTGTTTGTTTCACCGGTTCCATAGTTATGATTTTTTTTTTCTATTAATATTCCACAAAATGGTATAGTAGCAGAACCTTTTACTATTGAAAACTTATTTATATCATAAAAAAAAGACTACGGTTAATTAACTATCGGACTTAGATCGTCCACGTAAAATTGCTTTTGGAAAAGATTTTCGACAACTTTCGTTGATTCTCTAATAAATTTATGTTCCTCATTTACTTTTTTTAAAAATACTGCCTGAACAAATCCATATGTTCTCGCGAAGTCACGTAGCTTATAGTTACTAATTAGCTAATTACCAATACAATTTGTGATAAGTAATCTAAGTACTTACTGCAAGTATAGGCAGAGGCACTGTACATAAATTACTAATAAGTTGCTAATACAACTTGTTACGTTATCATAGCATAAACGTACAGATAAGAATGTTATTTAAATTAGCTGATATTTAATAATAATAATTGTTGATGATATAAAAACAAAAATTGTTAGGAACGAATACAAGTAACAAGTGACAAATGAGTGAGAGTGACAATTACATAAATACTCTTTGGTGACAAACAGATCAGTCAGAGTATATAAATACTAAGAAGTAACAATGACCCAAAGAGTATTTATTTACAATGACAAATGACAAGAAGTTCTTCTTCTTCTTTGTTTAATGGCTGCTCTTAAAAGAATTCTGCTAATATCTAGTCAGTCATGGGAGTGACAACAGACGAAGTTATGTTACTGTTTTTAAATCTACGACATTGATAGTTAGCTGAGAAGGAGGATAGCAATAGAAACGATAAGAGGGATAGCATTACTTTAAGACATAACTTAAAGAGTTGTCAGGGGCTAGGCGCTCGCTTTAAATTTCATAGTACGCGAATGACCAGGGTTCGATTCCCAGTGCCGGCATCACTAAAATTGTTAATTGCAATTTTAGGTGCTGATTTACCATGTGCTCGGCGGTGAAGGAAAACATCGTGAGGAAACCTGCATATCTGAGAAACAAAAAGAAAGAAAAAAATATTTCGAAGACATGTGCAGTCCGCCAACCCGCATTGGAGCAGCGAGGCGGATTCTTCCTAAGTCCCGAACCCTCTCAGAAATGAGAGGAGGCCTGTGCTCAGCAGTGGGACAATTAAAGGCTGAAACTGTCTTTTTTTGTATGGGTAAAAAACAACTATTACCAGACGTACATTTTATAACCAATTTCACCTGACATATTGTTAAAAACATAGCCCTTCTTTTAAGGTCAACGTTGTTAAGAAAATATAAAATTACATTCAAAATCAATATTATGTATTTGAAAAATAAATAATTACTACGAACTAAGACCAATAGCTTTTTGCGTAACATAACCATGAACTCATATGACATAATAACGCTGACGGAAACTTGGTTACTGGATGAAATTGCTGATGAGGAACTTTTAGATGAGAGGTACCTCGTTTGGAGGAGAGACCGTAATTATTGCTTAACCGGACAATCACGCGGCGGAGGTGTTGCTATAGCCATCCGTAAGGATATCCTAGCACGTTCTAATAAACAGTGGCAATCTAGCGCTGAGGATCTTTGGATTTCAGTAACTTTACGTAATTCTTCATCGAAGTTGCATATATGTACTCTTTATTTATGCAACGAAAACTTTGGTAATAATTTCAATACGCAACTATATAATTTTTTAGTTTTAGGTGACTTTAACTTGGGGACTATAACGTGGATGACGGGAGATAATGGTCTTGAACCATCCTATACGCCAAGTCAATATATTGATAATTTCATCGATACGTTAAGTCTTTGCAACCTTAGGCAGTACAATGGTAACCTCAATAAATTCGGACGCATTTTGGATCTGGTTCTTTCCAACATACCTGTCTCTGTAACAACTTGTCTGGACCCACTAGTATCTGAAGATCTCCACCATAAAGCTCTCAGTATTGTACCATGCTTTTCGAAACCAAAATTGCTCGTACCCACTGAAAGGTTGATCTTTTCATATAATAGAGGAGACTATAAGAAAATAAATAGTTTCCTGGCTAAAATTGACTGGAATAATATTCTACGCCAGGGGGATATTGAGTATGCAACTCACCGTTTCTATGAAATTTTATACGAAGTAAGGGCAAAATATGTTCCGTTGCATAGAAAGAATTACAAAAGTAATAATAATCCACCCTGGTATACCCGTGCATTGGTTAAAATTGTCAGAGAGAAAGTTAAATATTTAAGAAAGTTTAAAACCTATGGCAATGTCGCTGATTATTATAGTTATATTTTACTGCATCAGAGAGCTAAATCTGTTGAAATGGAATGTTATAACAAATATATTCAGAATGTTGAAGATGCTCTTTGTAAATCCCCCAAATCATTTTGGTCTTTTTTAAAACGCCAACTGGTGCCAATTTTCCTTCGCAGATGACTTATGCGGATAAATCTGGTGATACGGGCCAAGATATCTGTCAGCTTTTCTCTTCATACTTTCGATCAAACTTTCTGCAGTCCAATCAAGATAACTCTAGCTCCATTATAAGCACATCAGATGAATCTGATAAACAGGTTACTTTGAGTCATATTGCATCAATCGAGATTAATCCAGAAGAAGTTTATCAACTACTGCGCGACATTGATCTCACTAAATCCGCGGGCTCTGATGAAATACCTGCCATATTTCTATCCAAGTGCGCCGAAATGTTAACCATGCCGGTTTCTATATTATTTAAAAGATCCCTAGGCGAAGGGATCGTACCTTTGAAATGGAAAGCCGCTTTAATATCGCCTATACATAAGAAGGGCGACAAAAGTAACGTAGAAAATTATCGCCCAATCTCAAAGTTATGCCTTCTTATCAAAATATTGGAGCGAATAGTATATAATAAGTTGTATCGTGTCTTTAAGTCTGATTTCATTAACCAGCAACACGGGTTTATAAAGCATAGGTCTACTATTTCCAATTTGTTACTGTTTAATGATTTTATCACCGAGCGCTTGGATAATAAGCGTCAGGTGGATGTAATTTATACAGATTATAGCAAAGCTTTTGACCGCATCGACCATAATTTGTTATTAAAGAAATTATTGGCCTTAGGAATTCATGGCGATCTTTACAGATGGTTTTCTTCTTACATACATAATAGGACGCAGGCTGTAGTTCTTAATGGCTATAGTTCCTGCTGGGTGGATATTCCGTCAGGAGTTCCACAAGGGTCACTGTTGGGACCTCTCTTATTTATAATATTTATAAACGACATAAAATATTGTTTTAAGCATTCTCAATTTATTTTATACGCAGATGATATGAAAGTATTCAATACTGTTAACAATATGCTTAATGCTAATCTTCTTCAAGAAGATCTATACAGACTCGATGAATATTGTAGATTAAATAAATTAGATGTAAATATTTCGAAATGTTTCTGTATGACGTACGCTCGCAAACAAAATACAATACAGTATGATTACAAACTTAAAGGCCATTTATTGCAGAGAGAAACCCTAAGCCATGACCTTGGCGTTATTCATGATCATAAATTAACGTTTGATGATCATATACAAAAAATTGTCAAAAAGTCCGTAAAGGCGCTTGGATTCGTAATGAGGTCATCCACTCCTTTCACGAATATGAAATCGTTAAAAGTGCTCTATTGTGTTTACGTCCGCAGTCACCTCGAATATGCATCTGAAGTTTGGAATCCGCGTTACAACGTTTATATTGACCGTATCGAACGAGTACAAAAAAAGTTCACCCGATTTCTGTATTTTAAGTTTGGTATACGCAACGAACCGTATGAGCAACGTTGCAAAAGATTACACCTACTTCCCCTACGCGTGAGGAGAAACATAGCCGATATTATTTATATAATGAAAATAGCTAACGCAATCATAGACTGTAGCGATTTACTAGAAAAATTATTAATTAGAGTTCCTTCGTATTCATCTCGGTTGACCAATGTATTTTAAGTGCCTCTTACACATACCAACTATCGTAAAAATAGCTTTATTATAAGAGCATGCAGTTTATTTAATGATGCTTGCAAGGACAACCAAATTGATTTGTTTTCCAGTAATGTTAATTCTGTTAGACGTGTTCTTATTGATCAATTTACTGCCTGATTCTTTTATTCTTGATGTTCTTGATGTTATAAGCTCGTGTACTCATTGAAGTTAACTTATAACCTTGTCTTTGTATAATTGTGGCAGCTTTTTAATAGCTTTTCTGTATATAAATTATCGCCAATAAGTACTTTTGTATAGCTATAAGCTTCCCAAAGAAATAAAAATAAAATAAATAAATAAATAAAATTGGTTCACTCTGAAAACTGAAAAAATGACTTTTATCAGTGGCAAAATTAGCCACGTGATGGTAGGTCCAATGAATATAATCCAACTATTTACAGATGACACTAAGTAAGTTATCTAACTATATGATGTATTTCGCAATTCGCAATTTGGTCAGTTAGTCATGTAAAATAAGTTTGGATTTTCTGACATTTAGGCTATAATTTAAGCAAAATCAGCTATAATATTTACTGCATATGCACATTAATCTATTAAATAACAATATATATGATAAATAACAATATATAATACTCACCGATGGAAGGTTATGTTTGGTTGTATTTTTTCACTGCGGCTTTTATAACTTATTATACAAATTTACCATAACTGTTGTACCTGCCACCACAATTATTTACGATTTTGGTGGCAAACAAGTTTACGCTGCCTAAGAGTTTTTTTTATAAATATTGTGTAAGAACTTTCAAAGGCTGTGTCACTGGTGTTTTAAGACCTACCTAGGTTATACAAAACAAAAATATTTATAAAAAAACTCTTAAAGCACCGTAAACTTGATTGCCACCAAAATGGCATGCAAAAAAACCTATACGCAAAGAGGGACAAAAAACGGTGGTTCTTGTCTTGCTCACTATATACATATACATCTGACGTAAAGCCATCTCACTATAGATAATTATTATTCTATATGGAGCCCGTCTATATCTTTATACTCTGTCTACGTACTGAGCACTGACTATGTCGTGTGTAGGGGGCTTAAGAGAATCTGCCACCCCATCTCATCCCGTTAGTGTCGTAAAGTCGACAGACGGAAAATGGAAACCGGGAGATGGGCAGTATCATCTTCCTGGAACATCGGGATAAATAAATTGCGGTTACCACCCCGACTGCCAAGCTTGGCAACTATGTCAAAATCCCCCCAAAATTAGAGCTACAAACTTTTGTCACAATCTATGGGGGAGACCTATATTAAGCAGTGGACTTGTGATGGCTGAAAAAAGGAGAAGGAAGTAAGCGGCTGAGGCGCTCGCGCCTTGTATTTAGTAGTACACGAGCTCGATCCCCAGCTGCCGGCACCTCTAAAATTGTTCTGTGATTTAAGGTGCTGATTTACGACGTGCTCAGCATTGAATGAAAACATCGTGAGGAAAGCTGCAAATCTGAGAAATAAAAATATTTCGAGGACATGTGAAGTCTGTCAACCCGTATTGGAAGCAGTTCCTAGCTCCAAAAAAGCTCTCAAAATGGAGACCTGTGTTAATCCTGTACGAATGGCATGAAACAGTTCAACCAATCGATGATGTAACGGAAAAAAATAACTAGTGGACTCACCTGGATCAGATTTGACAGGATAATATGGAATCGTATAGATAATTAAAATACAGAAGTTACAGCCTCTAGACCAGAGGTTCCCTGACTTTTCTCATAGACCACTTTCAAAATCTAGCTGATTCCGGTGAACCCCTGCAGCTACATTTCTACCATATTCCCAAAATTATAACTAACCCATTTTTTTGTCACGCACAAGTCTCCCGTGGATCCCTGGGGGTCCACCTGGACCACTTTGGGATATAAGGCTCTAGAGTCCAGGCGAACTTGCCCTGCTGACGGTCTTCCCAATATCAAACAAATAGACTATATAACTTCTATATATTTACAATTCCATAATAATTTATACAGACAATTTCATAAAAAACATATTGAGAAGGCCGGTGGAAAAAAGAAAAACTGGATTTTTTATAAAAAATTATGAACTTTTACCCAATTAATAAGAATAAAAGCAGGTTTGATGACAGGTTAATCCATTAATCTGGCAAAGGTTACAAATTGAATCTATTGTCATATTTGTAAATGTTTTAATTTTTACGGAAAGAATATGGGATATTAAAAGAATATCAAAATAAAAGAAACAATTGAAAATCAGTTGACTTTTATTCGCTGGAATTTGGAAAGAAATACAAATAACATCTCAAAGGCGGACTTGCGCCAGCTTTGAGCTCTGTACAACCATACGGTAAGACGTACAACTAATCGTATATTATATTCACAACACAATTAATGTAGTTACAGTACAATACATGTGAGCTGATATAACAACAGGAATTTCGTTTTTTGCAGTAATTGAGGAGTATTGAACTGCTGCATGTTTTGAATTTTACAAGAAACACACACTTGGCACGACAATATTACAGGCTACTTGAACGAAATATGGCGCGCTTTCTGCGCTACAGATTGAAAATAAAAAAAAACTGAAGATGTATTCTTAAAAAAAATTAACACTATACTATTTTACGTAAATATTAATTAACGACTAACATAAATTCTAACTCCTAGTGATTTAAAACTAATACTGAAACACCAAAATGACTTTACATTAAACATCACACATAACTATAAAATGTACCTACACTTAATTTTTTTTTGTTTTTTTTTTTTCAGGTGTTTTTTAAACAACGCTCTGTACAAACAATCAAAATTTTGCGTTTACATTACAATATATAATATACATATAGTTAAATATATGCAGGAAAAGTCGGATCAAAAATCGTGGGCGGATTTATGTTTCACAAGTCATTTATGCCGATAACCGAGTCATGATTCCAAAAGGAATTTCAATTACTATCATAGTTATATCCAAAAAAAATGGTAAAAATGTGATGGTGAATGAGAAATTGTGGTGAATTCGACCTGTAAAATTATTTATCTTTATCAATCACTATATACTTTTCGCCCCCACGCCGCTTTGCCTACGAGAGATTACGCCTCGATCACAGCCAAATATAAAAAACGTTCCAAAAATATTTCACGGAATTTCGATAAGTGCACAAGAGAAAACTGGAAAGTATAAAATACAGTGATAACAACATCAATTATATGTAAATATAGTTACATACTAGAATGGCAAATTGGATTGCATTAAATGACATACACTTCGTATATCGACTTAATTAAACACCAATACACTCAAGTTATACTATTGTATACAATCATAATAGATTGCATTATTACCATTTGCAAGTTTTACCATTGTAAGTTTGTTTTTTGCCATTTGCAGTTTCTGCTACCTTTCCAGCACCTCAACACACTTGTTACGTTCACTTAGGATAGTAAATGCGGAGACTAGTAATATTGTTAGCAATGACACAATACAAGACACGCTGTCCTTTTTATGTCCACGTCCATAAATTGTATATTTTAGTGTTATGACTAAAAAAATATGACTACCCAAGCACCAAAGTTTTCTAAAACTGACAGTTTTATAGATGAGATCAAAGTAGGATACTTCCGTATTTTGAGTTTTAATGTATTAATACTCTTTCACTACTGAATTTTTCATTACTGTAGAGATTCAACAAACAATTGTGGAGTGAGCTTGAGATCGGGTTTTTTTTAACCTATTATTGAAAACTATAATTTAGGGTGAAACTATAAAGACTTATGCGACCTGAACTTAAATCCAACAATTATAAATGCACTTGTTAAAACACGCGACATCAAGCTTGGATATTTAGCCATTTTTTTGTATAGTATATGTATGTGTATATATAATATATAGACATTACTTTTCAGTAATTTCATAGCTTTTAGCTTCAGTTATCTGAGTAAGATTCAATCCTTGCCGGTCACGTGTTTACAAACTAGCTTATTAAATTGGCTTAAATTTTACAATTGCGCCTTACATAAGGAATGATATACATGCCCTAACATCTACACAATGTCATGTATAACACTGTCCCCTACAAAAATATCTCAGAAACCCTGTCAACCTCGACAATTTTGCAGCACCAATGAACACTTAGGGATTATAAATTCCAAAAAACTAAGCATCAAAGTTCAGACTTCAGTCCGTTTTGTGGGAAATCAACATTTAAGGAACCAGACGAGAAGTTGTATATGAGAGAAAATAGTCTTTTAACTAATATCTGTCTTTGTTACATAATTTACATATATTACTAATGTGTTTCATAAAATTGTTCATGATATGTGGAATATTTAATATTTGAGCAGTTCTTTAAACTATACATATCAGTCATAAAGGATTCCCATCCTATAAATAGCAAGTCATAAAATAAAATTTTTGGACAACCTAAACGGTTAAACTTCACCTGGGAATAGTTAAAATGAACATTTTCTGTTAATCATAAAACACTACTGAACATCCAACAAAGGACTGTTGCTACCACCAGTTTGGTCCACCGTCTTCTTAACAGTCAAATCTCAAATGCTCGTCATATGCATTACTCCTCTCTTCATTAAGTACAAAGTTACAACACAAATTTACATTTAGGACCATATCAATATCCATTGCCGCTTCGCAACGGCTTCACAATGGAGAATCTTAAACTTTCGTGACAAAACTAAATTGCTGTAATAAAATCGCACATAATTTTGTGACAAAAATTTGAGATCGAAAACACATTTTGAATTCCTAGTGGCTGTGAAACATGTATATATATATGCATTATCATGTATGACTCAATACTCTAATACATTTTTTCTTTATTTATTGTCATTTTGTCAAAAACAAAAAACTGCAATGTGTTTCAATATATTAAGGATTTATCAAAGCGGGTTTATCTAGGTCTGTTTCAGCTTTTTGTTAAATAATGCATCAACTTTTGGATGTTTTGATATAATAACATCATTTGTAATTCTTTACTTAATAAAGGAAAGACAGTTAAGTTACAAAATATTTGAAGAGTAATACACATTTTAAATTTTGCATACAAATCTTAGCAAATTATTATTCCCTTCATTATAATGGCTTTTCGCTAAGTCACGCCTGATACGATTAACTAAGTTATTTACTCACAAGACATTATTTTTAGTGACCTTAATCCAACAAGCTGTATTTACTAGATTAATATATAAACAATTGTTTTCGTGACCCGATAAAAGAAGAGTTTTAAAAGATATGTAGATATTACAGATAGTATAATTGACATGATGAGCATAAAATGACAGAATTTGTGTTACACTATAAATGTAACTAAAAATAGATATAGACAACGAAATAATAGATGTTTATCACATACGAGGAGTAAATTGTACATGTTAAAATCAAAACGAAAATCTTCTAATAATGAAACATAAAGGTTAATGACTTCAATCTAAGAACATTTGTAACCAACCTATCAGTAGTGACTGTACTGCATTTTGTATGTACATAAAAAGCTATGTTACTGCTAAACCACTAAGAATTCAAAATATATAACAGACTATGCTTTGTGCAAGTTTGAAACAATTTTCACCAATTAATACACAATTACTTTCAAGCGGATAATGGGTAATTTAAGGCAGGGTTAACATCTCAGAACTGTCATTCTCCACCTTTATTTATTGTTCAATAGTCTGGTTGGTGAAGTATGTCTGTTTGAAACACTTGGATTGGAGAGTGACTGCCCTCTTAAACGAGAGCTGAATGCTTCACAGGTAGTTAATAGATTTTGTAATTATTTATTTTATACAATATACTATTTGGCCTGCACACAGCATAGTTTGTATCTATGTTATTTTACAAATAATTCGTATACCATTTTCGATGAGCATAATCGTTGTTAGCCAGTTCGTGTGCCTGGTACTACATAGCATACTCACATCATTGTGAGTATGATGGCTTTTCAACTCAGGATATTACCACACCTGCTACCGTTTCCATCTCCAATCACACCGAAGCAATAATGTATGGGAACGCTCAATTCCACATAAACAAGTACAAGAAAAAAACAAATGTTTTTATTTTTTAACTATGTAATACTTGTTTGAGTTGATTGCTATAGAAACATAATTCTTTTAAGTGTTATTTGAGATAGAAGTTTATTGTAATTTTCTGCTATTTATAAGTACACACACCTAGCATTTAGATTGGAATAGGGTTACCACCTCATGCTTGAACAAATGAAAAAAAAAGAAAATATAATATTGAGTTTAGTATTACTATGTTTTTGCTAATAGCAATCTCAACAAATAATTGTCACTGCTAAACAGCTTCTCAGGTTAGTTGTAATCTACATTTAAGTTTAGATAATTTTTTTATCAAATTCAAAGACTGTTTATTTATTTTGTCCTGCCACTAAATGTCAACCTATGCGAAATAAAGTATTATATAATAGGTAAATTACTTTGCTAAGATCCGCATGCAAAATGCATGCGGATCTTAGCAAAGTAATTTACATTCCTTCATTAAAATGGATTTCCGCAAAGTAACGCCTGATTCTATTAAATAAAGTATTTTCTCGTAGTTTATTGTTCTTATAAAGTGTAGAGCACAATTGCCCGAAATAGACAATACTTTAGTACGTGTGTAGATTTTGACGTACATAAGAGCTCTTGTCTTTGACTTATAAGGTACGGGTGGCAACCCTAAGTGGGAGCTGTAACTGTAGCAGTTTGACAAAAACTAAAGTCGGTGAGCAAGTGCGGTAAGTCCAATGGTGGTTAGTTTACTTGTGCTCGTTGTGGTGGTGCGGCGCGTGTGGTGCGTGCGGTGCGTGCGGCACGTGCGGCACGTGCGGCAGGTGCGCGGGCGGCACGTGCTGCGCGTGCGGCACAGTGCGGCGGCGGGTAGTGCGGCGCCGGGTAGTAGTGCTGCATGGGGGCGCCGTACTCCACCCCCTCCTCGTACCCCACGAAGCCCATCCCGCCCATCATGCCCATCATTGCTGCCGAACGTCAATGTGATTAATATAAATTCATAAACACATATTTATAGAACCAGTGTTTTGAATTTTACCGCGACATCTGAATGTATTGATGATGTTCTCCTAGACGATTTCGACCACGACCGACAACTTCCGAATGCTGTCGGGAGCCATCAACTGCGCAGGAGATATTATAGTGCCGCTAGTGTACGAGCTAACACAGAGACACTCAGTCGTCCCAACCTACCCGCGCCCGATGTAACGCTGATGCTATAAGATCGGAGGTAGTCTAGGATGCAGTGTCAGAAACACGGGGACGATCACAACACAAGCATACCCGAAATACAACAATTTGTGTTTTAGCACAAATGTCGGCTCCGGCTGGGATTCGAACCCAGGACCCGCGGCGTACCCTGACCACTAGGCCACGCGGAATGTATTATATATATAAGAACACAATAATCATTAGTAGGGTGCACAAAAGTTTTTTTTTATTGGATAAAGTGACACGAGACAAGCAGAAAGTTCACGTGATGGTAAGTGCAACGTCCGCCCATAATAAGTGCTGTGCACCCAGAAAATTTCTGTGTGGCACTACGCTGCGTCATCAGTTCTTGAGTACCCAGCTTTTACCCAGATTACACTAGCTCTCAGAGCCCTTCAGACCGAAACAGCGATGTTTGCAGACTACTCTTTCACAGCTGAGTAACTGGCTCTGCAGTGGTACCTACCTAGACGGATTCCTGCATAGGAATCCTACCACCACCAGTAAGTTTTGGTTGTTTGGTTCTGTTACCGCGGATGTCATCCGCGTGAACTTTACGACCGCTTGCAGTTCTTATAGCGTTTTGACGACATGCATGCAGTATGCTTGGTTTTGGGAACGATACGAAATTTCGGAAATTTAAAATTAAAGAAAATTTAAAAAGCAACAAAGCTGAAATGATTACGATAACAGGAATTATTATCGTTCAACTACTTAATCTGGATATTTAAGTGTACTCACCTGGATCAGATTCCACAGGATAATATGGAATAGGATAGATTGGTGGTGGGTATGGGATGTATGGAATGGTCAGCAACGGTTGCTCCATCATGCACTCGCCCTCCACGGAATTGTTGTAGCCCATGTGGGGCGGGTTGCGGTTGTCCGTGTGTGAGTTGCGACTAAAACAAAATGAACATATTTGAAATTATGAACAACATTTGGTTAACAGCATGTTGCCATAGTGATTAGTCTTTGTTCTCCTTGCCCATTTTCTACCAAGGCGACAACTTCCGAATACTTTGGGAGCTAACTGCGCAGAATATATTATAGTGGCATAAGTGTATGCGCAAACACAGAGACATTCACTCGTCCCAACCTACCCATGCCTGATGTTACGCACATGCAATAAGATCAGAGGTAGGCTAGGACGCAGTGACAGAGACCTGCGTCTATGTCACTGCATCCTTAATAATCACAACATACCAGACCAAGAATAAATAAATTTGGCTTTAGAATTCATTAAATTTTAAGGTTGATTATGAGAAATATATAGAAAATTACCTTCTCTAACCATGTTGTAGGATGGAGTAACTTTTCATATTATTTGCTTTTCAAAAATATTTCTTTAAGACCATAGTTGTCCAGCAGAGTAGAACAGCACCTAGCTCTTACCTACCGAGGTGTCGTAAGAGGTGACTAAGGTATTGTATGGACAGCATTTATTCATATAATACCACAATATGCAATACTGTTACTATAACGCAATGGGGAGTAAGAACTTTTTGACTCGTACCAAAATGGCCGCCGCCGCATCCCGTTTCCTCTTGTAGTCTCTGCCTACCCCTTATTGGAAATAGGCCTTACTTGTATATACGTTTAACAGACGAGCCGACGAGACGAGACGAGACGAGACGAGACTTCGTATGCTTATGGGTATTTTTAAGTTTTTATGTGTTTCACTGTGTTTGTTGACAGTATTTTGTGCTTTTTGTGTTCAATTAAACAAAGCCTAATAAGACTTGTTTTAGTGCCCCTGGCCATTACACATAGACTACAGAATGTATATAAGGTAATCTATTGCTTAGATAAATATAGTAAGTGTGTTGACATTGCTACTCACCGGTTGTTAGGGCCTTTGTTGCCCATATTGTTGTTATGGCTTTTGTTCTGGTTGTGGTTGTTGTTCTGATTGCCATCTTGGTTGTTGCCTCCACGTTTAAATCTACAAAAGTAAAATTCATAAAATGATGATCATAATATAATAGGTATCTTTAGTTCTATAGATATTCAGACAGATTATAGAATAATCTCAACGTTTACGGTGAAGAAACAAGCCGAGATCGGTTACGGGAAGCAGAAGTGGGACTGTGATTGCCAATCCGAAAAAAATTTAATGTATGGGAATCCCCCAACTTGCAGAGAACCTTCACTGTCCAGTAGCCGACTCTTCAGGTATATTAATTATAGTTATTTAGTAAACATTTTTCTTTTATATCACATATAATATGAAATAGGAGTATTACTTATGTATGTCTGTCTGTACAATCGGATTTAACTTGAGAACAATTAAAGCTGAAGCCACCAACAACAACCGCATGGATCTAGTTTTAAAAAAAATACTGTGGGAACTCTTCGATTATTTCTTTGCCAGTCTCCAGGATGCAAGGTATCTCTGTACCGAATTTGTCAAGAAATGGTTGACCCATAAACAATAACAGACAGAGGGAAAGAGAGAGTTACTTCCATATTTATAATATTAGTATGGAAATATAGATAACTCTGGGATAACTTAAGACTATATTCCATAGTGTTTGTTTCACCATTACCGAAGGAAAGGATTGTAAACCCTTTAATGTTTATATTTCAACTACATTTTTTTTCAATAACCTTTCTAAACAAATCCAAAACAGAGTTGCGTGTTCAGCTAGTTCAAAATATCAAAAAATATTCTAGTCTCATTAAAAATATACCCACCTAGGTCCCAAAAGCGGTCTCTGGCCATTGCCCTTCCCTTGGTTATTGAGCGGTGGCTTATCGTTTGGTGGAGGCTTGTGCTTGTGATTCTGTTCTCCTGAACCGTGGTTCATCGCCGGGCGCTCATGAAGAGAGATTTGCTGCATGTCCTGGGTAAAGAAATGTTATATTTTAAGTTTTTTATGGAAGTAAGTGAAGAGACAAGCAAATTTTTAACTAGATACAAGGATTGCTCATAATAAATACCGTATCACCAGAACATTTCTGTGCGGCACCACACAGAGGTCGTCACCAGTACACTAATTTACAGTACCTTTCAGACCTAACAGTGGTGTTCGCACATTATTGCTTGACGATAAAATAACTGGCACAGAGGTGGTGGCATAGGAATCCTACCACCAGTGAAAGCTGTAGTTTGTGTGTTTGTGTGTGTGTACCTGCGCGAGGTCCCGCGGCGAGTAATGTCTGGGCGGGGCCTGCGGAGGAGGCCCGTATGCCGCCCACATGCACTCTACGCCCAGGTTGAAGTAGAAGCGCAGCGTAGCGATATCTGAAACAGTTTTACTTCTGTTAAATAATAGGTTTAAATTAAAAACCTTCAATCACTGACTGATTCATCCCTGACCACCTTAAATTCTTTGTCCAATAAAAAAAAATAACACCCGTTTCGGTGCCGTCGAGGTCCGTGCCCCTGGGTTGCAGGCTGCGGTGCACGTGCGGGGCGAGGTGACGTACCGTGCATGGGCAGGTCCGCGCCGATGGGCTGCAGGCTGCGGTGCACGTGCGGGCGAGGTGACGTACCGTGCATGGGCAGGTCCGCGCCGCTGGGCTGCAGGCTGCGGTGCACGTGCGGGCGAGGTGACGTACCGTGCATGGGCAGGTCCGCGCCGCTGGGCTGCAGGCTGCGGTGCACGTGCGGGCGAGGTGACGTACCGTGCATGGGCAGGTCCGCGCCGCTGGGCTGCAGGCTGCGGTGCACGTGCGGGTTGACGCCGGGCGGGGGCGGCGGCGGCGCGTGGGACTGCGGCGCGCACCAGACCAGCGGCTTGCAGGCGTACGGCGCGCACGCGTACCCGCCCGGCACTCCCGCACCCGACGGGTTCATGCCACCTGCAAACGACAGACACTGCTGAACGGAAGCCCAATTACTTTCCCCGCAGAGTCAGAAACTCATTCGTTGGGTAATGGGCTACATATATATCTTTTAAACAAAATATCAGAAAGGTAACGGTTTTTTATTAAGTGAAGACTTTTTAAGAGGGTTATTATAAAATTTAAAGAGTTTATTTCTTTTCGGCTGAGGTATTTCTACATATTTGTTTCTTATACTTCTTAAATTAGTTGCCAAGAAAACTCTCTTCTTCCCATAACATAAGCATTGTTTGTGGGCCAGTTTAAAAAAAAATGTGTTTAATCAGTTTTGTATTAATAATTTAATCTATATAAATAATAAAATTCAAGTGTCTGTGAATTCAAAATAAATATCAAAATGGTAGTGAAAACTGCTATATATACAATGCCTAATCATAAATGACTATTTCTAGAATTTTTATCTGTCTGAAAGTTTGTCTGGAATAGGCTCTGAAACAGATCAACGGATTTCAATGAAATTGTTAGGGATTAAAACAAAACTTTTAATTAAAATATTCTTGTATGGTCCATTTAGGTATCTTGCAGGGTACAGACTTTACGCGCGTGAAACCGCGACGTACAGCCAGTAATCAATATAAAATAATCTATTTGGAATAGAGATAACTCTACTATGATTTATATAACACGCTAAATTTTAAGTAAAATACTAATAAAACTCCTTAAAAATTTTCCTATTATTTTGGTGCTATTTTTGGACCATTGTTATAGGGCTTTTGTTAATAACATTTGTATTGATTTGTGCCGTGTGGTGGCGGCTCGTTAAAAGAATACTACCACTCCATCTCATCCAATGGATCTCGAAAAGGCGAGTGAAGAATTAAACTGCACTGTGCACCCAACAGCGCATGGTGGCGATGGGCTCACCACCTATCACACCAAGTGCATTATATTGTTTTGGTGAAACATGGATTGTGGCAGTCATCTGTTTTTGCAGTGAGTGCCGAGTCTCTGACTACCCCTTATGGGATACAGTCGTGATCTTATGTATGTATGTATGATTTGGACGGAACATTGTAGTCTATTTGTGCGGTTACATTGAATTACCACTTACCACATAACTTTGTGATATAGCTATACCTCTGTAAAGAATATAATAGTTTTTTTTTCAATGTTGATCATTAACCTAATACTCATTGAACCTCAATATTTCTTATTTAAATGAAACTAATTTTACGGATTTTATCGCGTTTAATGTTTTTACTATTTATAACCCGACGTTTCGAGTGCTTTACAGCACCCATGGTCACGGGCGGACTGAGGTTACAGATGTCCCGATGTCATAGTTAACCCAGGGGTACCCTGGGTTAACTATGACTATTCAGCTCTTAATTATTATTTTTGTTTCGATCTACGCAGAAAGAGCTAACTTTGTCCTTGAAGTCTTGCAGTGGTATGCTTGGTTTTTGATTTAATTTTATTTATTATTGGATCCCAAGCTGGTGGTAATACCCAACCATCTTCTCTATTGAAATTAGGATGCTTTTTTAATTTCAATAGCCTCGCGAATCATCCTTGTTAGGAATCGGTGTTCTTTTGCAAGGATCTATGGTTTATCAAATCTGATGTAATGGTTGGGATGATCCAGAACATGGTCACCGACTGCAGACTTCCTAGAACGACGATGCTTCACGTCAGCTATTAATAATAATTTGTTATGGATTATTATAAAATACTACTATAAACAATATTGATTAGTCTCAAAAGCATGACAATTAATTATCAAAAGTCAATATATAAAGTATGAAGATACAAACTGACGTCAATTTAAATATGTTATGGACCATATTTGACCATTTGACCATACCATCATTTGACCGCTCTGGTAGGTTTAGTGTTAATTTAATGACCACATGATAGGACCACATGATGTAGTCCACTGCAATCATGCCTAAATATTTTTAATGCAAGAAAGTGACAAGATGAGGAAATCACCCCATGGTAAGTGCATCATCTATCTATAACAAATGCTGTGTCACCCGGAACATTTCTGTGTGTTCACCTGGAACATTTCTTTGTCTGCTTGTCGGCATGAGATAAAGTTCTAAGTCTCAAATGCCCAGTAATTTTAATAACTGGTACCATGGCGGTTCCTACATAGGCAGGTTATATTATGTATAAATATAATATTATAAACTGTACTGTAATATTATTAACTACTTACCAGTGTACGTAGTGAGTGTATTAGTGGTGGCTGGTGTAGAAGCTCGCACCGAGGCTGGGGAGGTAATACCATGCCCTGCCATATCACCTGCACTGCTGCCTGCAGCCTGCAAAATTTCACAATTACCACAATGTAACAAACAAAATGCCTTATTCTTTTTAATACTTTTTTATAATGGGTATAGTTGTCCTGACTATCACTGTGTCTCATTCATCGGAGGTAGGCTGGCTGGCTAGCTAACATTCTAGCCAGCCAGCCTACCTCCGATGTTATCGCACGTGCATTACATTTAGCACCAACTGCCTCTATATTTTCTCATACACTTGTGACAGTATGATATCCTGCACAGTTGAAAGCTTCCAGTAGTATTCATAAGTTGTCACCATGGATGAAATCCGGCTATTGTTAAGGCAATGCCATATCTAAAGTGTTACAAGTTACATAAGACGTTTCTTAAATGACATAATAAACAGTCAAGGATAGGTCTTCAACAACTGTGTATTGTTAGTTTCGAAGTGTACAATTAATATACTCTTTGTCATCTCATTCTGTGGGTGTCGTAAAAGTCGACAGAGAGAAAATTAAAACTAGAATATGAGCAGCAGCATCTTCCTGGAACATCAGAATAAATAAACTGCAGTTGCCAACCTGCCTGCCAAGCGTGGCAACTCTGGCAAAATTCCCTCTACAATGAGAGCTACAAACTTTTGTAGCAATCTATGGGGTAGGCCTAAGTTCATCAGTGGACTAGTGAGAGGCTGAAATTATGATGATGATGATGAGACCTCTACCAGTATTATACCTGGTATTATAGCCCCTTCTTTGTTCATGACATCCAAATCCTTTTATAATATTATAAATGATAAAGTTTGTATGTTTGTTTGACAGTAAATCGTCGTCGTGGTTCAGCACCAGTCACGTTTCGACGTCGTGTTTGCAGGTGCAGAGTATGAGTTCTCTTTGACCTTTTTCATCTTTGTCCTCTATATAATGATCTATTTTATAATATGCTTTATCTAATGTCTTCATGACAAGTTTGTGCACGTCTCATGGCGCAGCATAACATAGTAGCAGTAAGCAGCGTGACATAGTGCTTTATACCCGACATGTCAAGGTTTTTTTAGGGATGTGGTCACGATAACTCCCGAAAAAATTGACGTATCGAGACCGGGTTTTTTTTGAATCGTGTCCAGAATTTTATCTACCTGGTTTCCTATTTCATATCTAAAAGTCTAACACTTGTAGTTATTAGAAAAATATTTTTTTCTAGTTTTCATCTGAAATGGAAATGACTCGAAATATTTGAACCTCAAACCATTTTTTTTTTTCTTAAGAGTTCAATGAGCGTCATGAGACGTGCTACTTTTGGATTTTCGAAACTGTTTTAAATCTATCTCCGATTTTTGTATTACACTTTTAGGAATTATATTATTAAATTTTGTACATCTACTCTAGGAAAGACTTTCTAGTTATAGCCAACCTAAACAGGAACCTCTAGCGTGTCGCCTCGACCCATTTTTTTGTTAAATAAATTAATGTTTTTGAGTTTTTTACTGGTGGTAGGATTCCTTTGCGGGAATCTAGATAGGTACCACCCTAGGGCCAGTTATTCTGCCGTGAAGCAGTAGTGTGCAAACATTACTGTGTTTCGGTTTGAAGGGCACTGAGAGCTAGCGTAATCACTGGGCATATGAGACTTAAGAACTGATGTCTGAGGGTGACGGGCGCATTGTGCTGTCACACTGTTCTGGGTGACACAGCATTTGTTATGGGCACACGTTGCACTTACCATCAGGTGAACGTTTTGCTCGTTCCGTCACTTTTATGAAAAAAAAAAAAAAAAAAAATTACATAATATTTTCAAAAATAAACAAGGACGGAAGTGTCAGTGATTGTTGCTGATGAACAGGGAAACCGACATACTTGTGCGTGATGATTTTCGTGCGAGGTTCCGTTGTGAGGGTGCGGGGCGTGCAGCTCGTGGGGCGGAGCGCCCGCCGCTGGCCGGCAGTCCACCATCAGGGGCAGCGCTTCCACTTCAACCTACCAACCAGACCGATGAGATTTACTTAAATGTCATTTTAGAAATTTTCATTCATTTATTTTATTTATTTACTCTTTATTACGCACCAATGTACAAGAAAAATAATATTAAAAAAAAACAAAAACATTCAACCAAATGGTATAGCAATCGGCGGTCTTATCGCTAAGAGCGATTTCTTCCAGACAACCGGTAAATGACATAACTGAAGGAACTATTAAAGAGGGTGTGCCGGCGATTAATATATAGCAATATAAATATATTATGAAATAATAAATACAAATATATACCAAATATATACTTACGTACACACATACATTGAAATAAAATACATATATATACATAAATACCGAAAAAGAGGTTTAAAATTAAAGCGACATGTAGTGAGTTTGGACGAGCCTTTTGAATACTATTAAAGACTGAGCACGAAAAGTACTTAATAATTCAGCTAATTGTAACAGATTAAAAATATTTCTCATTTAAAGTTTGGTGCACATACATCATTTAAAATAACTAGACAATAGCCTGGATTATACAGTCTGACTTTTAGCTTTTCTATAGTACAAGTTATCACCTGATGGTAAGTCTTTCCATCAAATTTTTCTATTAAACAATGATTTATATAGAAAGGGTTAATTATAATGTTAAGGAATATATGAACGAAAATAACACCTCGGAATGAGATGATAAATGGCAAGCCATTTCTATAATAGTAATTGTTTTTGAAAGAGAAAAAGTATGATGGATGGAAGCAGAGTTCTGATTGATAGAGATAAGAGTGAAACTGAAGAGTTGGTATATGTATGAGTGATTTTGAGCAAAGAGAGTCTGCAAGAAATCAAGTATATGGCCAGCATAACTATATGTGTAGCCAGAATGTATCTAACGTAGCACGACTGGCTGTACATAGAGGAGTACTGGTCCGCGCACTTATATATGATAGTGAATGTTGGGTCTTGCAGAAGAAGCATGAAAATAATAATAATGCTGTGAATATTATTTAAACATAGTTAAAAGTTTGAGAAGTATAGCAGGAGTGATGTTGTTGGACAAAGTGAGGGACAGCGGGATAAGGGAATGTTGCAGTGTGGTAGAAGATGTAGTGACAAAGATAGAGAAAGGGATACTTAGATGGTTTGGACACATAGAGAGTATGGTCAAAAGAAGATTGGAGAAAAAGATTTATGGTAATGTAATGTATGTATGACCTGTAATGGTGCATGAAGGTGAACATATCACGATCATAAGTCGTTTTAAAGGAAGGTCACGTAAAAAGTACCCGCAACCGACGAGCTTGTATAAAAACACTATGTAAGATGTGTCTGGATCCTAGCAAGTGGAAAGATGTGATCTCTGCCTACCTGCAATGGGATAGAGGTGTGACTCTATGTATGTATATATGTGAATGAACTTTAAAAAAAAATCCTGCTGAGTTCCTTGCTGGTTCATTCCCAGTCTGAGGCATTTTTCTTTAGATCCAGTAGCAGAGTAAAAATAATTGACATTCTATAAGTTTTACCAAAAATATTATAATATATTGATTTAAAATTATATTGTTATCTGTTCTGCTCACTCTTGTAACTATCCTGATTAGCAAGGGACCTGTGAATATGGATAAGCAACAGTTGACCGAACAACAGAGATACACCATTCATGATTGTTTTATGAAGTCTAATTGAAACCAAGAAGATATTTTTCATTTTCTGTAACTTTGCTCGGTCGACGCAGTGTTTGAGCGTTTGATTTGCACCTAGTCTGCAGACTCGATTTCCGCACTGTACAAATATTTGTATGTCCTACAGATAGTTGTAGCTGGTCTGTGTGTTTGTGCATGTGAACAAAGAACACACACAAGATACAGGAGAAATCATACTGTGAACAACATTATTTTTTTAAAGAAAAGGATTTAAGGAAAGTACCAGGTCATGAATGAGCCCAATTTTGTAAGTAAACTAACAAATCAATATCAAACTATACACAAAAACACAGGATATGTTCAGAATTTTAACTTTTTTTATTGATACCAACTATGTGATAGTCTCGTCCAGATTTTCCAAAACTGTATATCTTTGATAATTAGTTTGGAAACTCGGAACTTGGAGAATTTTAAAGAGGCAGAGACATTAAATAGTTGTATTATAAAGTATCATAGTTGGACTACCTCTCTATCAAAAAACTCATGGCTCTTTATAGGTCGAAATCACCATCTCAAAAAAATACGTGACAGGAAGAGTCTAAGTTGCAAGACGTCTTGTAAAGCAATCACCAACCCGTCTGCCACACCTGGTGATTATGGCAAATCCTCCTTGGTTAGGCGTATGCCCAGCTGTGGACTATTAACAGGCTGATGAAAAATCAGACATGTTCTAAAATCAGACATCTCTAAATTCTAAATCTTACACTTCTCCAACTTAAAATGAAACATTACCATATAAAAAATATTTAGCTATCACCATACATTACTAGAAATGTGTTAGTGTAATTTAACTATATGAATGTTACCATTACAATTTATTGCAAATGTTAAGTACGAGGAGGGATCAAAAAGTAGTGAGAACTTTAGGAGAGTCTGCTCCGTCGTATTCCACTGTCGCAAGGTGGGCTTCTCAATTTCCGAGTAGGGAGAACGAGAACGGAAGACGAACATCGTTGCGGCCGTCCATCAACGTCAGTCACCCAAGAAAATGTTGCGAAAGACGTGAAAATTGTATTGAGCGATCGAAGAGTTACCATCCGATACTTAATTCAAGAAACGTGCATTTCATATGGAAGTATTCAATCCATATTGAAACAATCATTGCATATGAGAAAAGTCTCCGCAAGATGGGTGCCGAGAATGTTAACCGACAGCCAGAAACAAAATCGACTTGACATTTCAAAGATATTGTTGGACAAGTTTCAAGAAGATTTTGAAAATTTTTGTCTCGTTTCGTAACAATGGACGAAACATGGGTCATCATCATCATTAACATCATTTTGATCCCGAGACAAAACAGCAATCTTCGCAATGGAAACGGCCATCATCACCGACCCCGAAGAAGTTTCGTGTCCGTGGCATCGGCTGGCAAGGTTATGGCCTCAATATTTTGGGACTCCAGAAGGGATATTGTTGATTGATTACCTGGAGCGAGGAACCACTATTACAGGCCAATATTATGCAGCTTTAATTCCCAAGTTGAGGAATGCCATCGAAGAGAAAAGGAGAGGGAGACTTCGAAGGGGCGTGCTGTTTCATCACGACAACGCACCCGCGCACAGGTCGGCAGTTGCGATGGCTGCAATTCAGCAAGCTGGCTTCGAATTGGTTGACCACGCCCCTTATTCACCAGTTTTATCTGTTCCCCAAATTGAAAGAATACTTAAGCGGAAACAGGTACGAAGACGATAACGAGGTGATGGATGCCGTGGAGAGCCTTTTGCAGGACCAAGACCAAATTTTTTTTGTAAGGGATTGAAGCCTTGGAAAAGTGCTGGACTCGGTGTGTAGAGAGACTCAGTGTGTAGAGATATATTATATTCTATCTCATTCTTACTACTTTTTGATCCCTCCTCATATAATTTCTTGTAATTACGCGAACACTACTACACATTTAAATTAAACTAATTTTACGGATTTTATCGCGTTTAATTTTACTGTGCTGTACAGCACTCGAAACGGCGGGTCATAAAAAATCATTTAAATGCTAAGTATATTAAAAAATTATACCAAGACTAAAAACTACTAACTAAAAACTACTATATTTTACTACCAAAATACTAAATCCAATTAATTATTATTGCTTACACAAAATTAATTCACTACACCTGTTGCACTATGTAAACAAATAAAGTACTGCAAAGTCAATCTAGCTACAATATGGGTCTCTATCATTTTATAAACATTTCACTTGACTTGACATAGATTTGACTCCAGTTAAATACATTAGTAGCTTTTTCCACTACTACCGCATGATGTGATTCGGCGATACCTTAAGAATTAGCAAATTACCTCTTAAATTTAATGCATATCTTGAAATGAATCTTTAGCAAATAATTTCAGTAGAAAATTTGGAAATGGCCATCTAGATAAAAATTATATATGGTGTTTTTGGTAAATAGAGTAATAAGCTGGAATGTACCTATGTGTGTATAAGTGTAACATATACATGTATATGTTTTAGTTATTTAATAAACACAGAATTCCCAAAACAAATTCATCCAAACTTTTAATTGAGTAGGAATTTTATTTTGTATGAAATGGCTGGTCTGTTTTCTACAGTTTCGTACTTGACCTTGTAGTAAAAGTTACTTTTACTAATGGGTACTTTCACGCCCTTTTCGCTTGTTACCCTATTTATCTAACATCCAGTATATACTAACCAAATATAACGTAAATTATAATCAAGTGTGTCAAGTGAGATGCTATATACTAACCAAATATAACATAAATTATAACCAAGTGTCAAGTGAGATGCTTACAAAAATCAGATTAAATCACAAAACAACTAACGGGCAGTGGTTCAAAATTAAAGAAATCCAAATGCTGATAAGCCGAGTAATCAACAGTCTGGTTAACATATTGGGGCAATTCAGGTTCGATTTTGTCATCTTTCCAATCCAATGTCAGTTTTTGATGGCATTTCTCTGGGCTTTTCATCTCATCACCCTTCTTAGTGCGCGCTTTTAAACCCTGCTTTCTAGTGATGTTGCCTATATGTTAGAAAATGAAACGAATTTATGAAGAACTAAAGAAAATAAATAATATGATTATTCATTTCATTACTAGGCATGGGTTACCAAGACACAACTCAAAATAAATATATATCATAATCGTCATCAATTCAGCCCATTACCAGCCCACTGCTGAACATAGCAAACAGTCCTGAGCCACCTCCATCCATTGATATCCTGCAAAGTTCCGCAGGTTGTGGGTTAATCTAACAGTGGGTGGACCTACATTCAATTTGTCAGTATGAAGTTGCCGTTTGATAACCTTTCTGTATATGTTTATAAGTTTATATAAAAATAAAATTTTCACACCTATCTGCTGCAGCATTTGGCTAAGCGTCAAAAATTGGGAGCTAGTGCGCGAAAATCTATAGGGCGGCGCCCACGGACGAATCTCCTCAACTGGCAATGGTTCCAACTGGTCATAACTAACAATGCGCTTCTCCCCCAACTCTTCAATGAATACTAGACATGGCCCTCCGTCCGGACGCATCTCTTGGATATGACAGTGGTAGGGTACAGATTGATCAGACTGTAGCTTGCAAAGGCATTTGACCCCTACTTGAAGAGTGGTGCCGTCAGAGTATTTAGCACCATAACGCAACTCTGCAAAACATTGTGGTGTCATTAAGCTATCTGCTTCAACAATAATAACTTCATTAATTACAAACAAATGTTATTAGTCCACAGCCAATAATATGCTTGAGCTAATTAGTTAAATTCTGTGTAATCTATGTAAAATAAAATTATGAACTTTTACTATTTGCCATGTAATAATAAACAAATCACCTCTTCTAAGATCACTCCAAACATCAAATTCAATGTTACGGTAAATATCCGGGTCTAAGGCTTTTGCTACTTTATACGGAAATGGTGTAATGCCATTATCAAGCAGATCTTTTGCACTGTTTACATTAAGACAATTTATGCAAACATTTTCGAGTTGGATAAGACTACGATTAAAAACAAAAATACTAAGTGATTCCTTCAAAAGACTTCCTCTCTCCAGATCTTCAGTATGGTGTTTGCATTTTAAAGCAACTGCATTATTGTTTTTATCTTTTTCATCTTCGCTAACTGTTTCTATGAAGATTTTTGCTCTCTCTTTTTGTTTCTTTCTACGTTCTACGTTTTCAGACATGAAGTACTCAATGTGATTTGAAGGAACTTTATCATGAAGCATCTTGTCAACAGCATAAGGTAAATCTTTTATTTTGTAAACACCATCATATAGAATTTCATAAACCAGTGCTATAAATAAAATTTAAGAAACCAAAATATTTAACATAATTGTTAACAGCAAGTTAATAAAAATAATTTCTTTATAATAATAAATTGACTTAATAAATAACTAAAGATTGCAACTTACACTGGCAAAATGATGATGCGTTAATGAATTCTTTAGTATAGACCGCATCAAAATGTTTAGTATCGGGTGAATAAAATAAGTAAATTGTGCTGCCATACCCATTGCAAATCTTTGTTTGAGGACCTTTGTTGGCTTCAAAAATGACAAAATCACGTCTGGAAAGATTTTTCACAAAAATGTTTGAACTTTAACTGACTCGCATTTTATTTCAAATACTATTTGAAAACCGTATCATAGATTTTCTTACCTATATAAGTGACTCAAAGCCGATATTTCAATTAACCCACCCCATTCTGATGGATTAGACATCTCTTTGAGATAATTTTCAAAAGAACAAGTCAAGGACTACAAATGAAAATATAAATTAAGTCAATAAAAATTCTCAAAAGAATCAAAATAAATGAATGAAAATAGTTTTGTTGGGAACCTACCCCTTCAAAGAGGTGTCTTTTAGAGGACATGAACTGAACGCAGTCTATGCGGACTTTATGAAAATAGCGCTGAGTGTTAAAAACATTCTCTGATACAGCCCTGAAGAGACAGCTGGGATCCCTAGCAGTGTGTTTGCGGAAAAAGCCCATTTCGTCTAGCCATCTGTCCGGCTCAGATGAACGTTTATTAACTTTCCACGGCACTCGGTAGCGCATCGGAGTTGGTGACATTGTATTATGCAGCTAGCGATCTGAAGATAAACAATAACAATTGACGAGTAGCCCGAAGTCATATGCCAAATGCAGCTCAGACGTTCGCAAGCGTAAATTTAATTTCATATTAATATTAAACATAATCCTAAATCCGAACATCGCACAAAAACCATATTGTAACTACATTGTCTTGCAAATGCAAATGGTTGTTTTGCTGCTTACAATATACAACACGTGCAGAGAAATTAAACACTTGATGCTATTTACTAAATTAAAAAACACTCACCGAAATAATATTATCCAACAGTCAGCATCAGTGACAAGCCGTTTAAATTATTTAAAGCGGTATTTTATTAACACAATATTGAGAAAAAATTGCACGTGCCAAAAGCAAACCGTCAAGGGCCGGCGGGAAGGAAAATCAAAATTACATCAAAATAGCATTTTTGCATAAATGTTACCACTACCATAAACAAAGGGCACAAATATATAGCAAATTAATATTTTTTTTAGTAAGTAATTTCAAAAAGAGGTTAGAGTTTAACTGAAGTTTTTTGGATTTATATTATTATATATGTAGGTATATATATATATATATATATATATATTTAACTTTAAACTAATAATGTACTAATAACAATGGCAATGTGGGTGTTGACTTCACTCTATTGTTTATGACCAAGAGAAAACCACCACCAAAGAACATGCAATGCACTGAATAATACCGAAACGTTTGTGAGGCGGTCGGACATCACTATCTTTAATCTTTATTACTCGTTGAATTGAATAGCATCCGAAATGGCGGACATTTACTAAGTTGCGGATGTGGAAACTTCGTTCCTACCAAATTGCGCTCAGTCTTCTAGGTACTAGTCGCATTTGCGATCTCGAGAAAATCTATATTGGAATTGGATCATTGAATTATTATCGAAAACAATTTTAGTGAGCCAGAGATATAGTTTTTTTTTCTAATACTCTCTTTGTGTAATGGCTGCTCTTAAAATATGCCTGCCAATGTCAGTTATGAGAGTGACAACAATTTGATAATATTAAATTGATAATATTATGATGTTATTACATGGATTATCGTCTGGCAATATTGATTTCTTGGATCTTTTGTCTAATTTATCACTATTCGTCCCTAAATACATGCTCCCTCATTCCACGTATCACGAACAAAAACAAATATTGAAAAAGATTCTACTTAATTTCGCATAGTTCATAACTATAACAAATACCACGTCGATTTGGATAATGATTTATTTATTTATTTATTAAGGATAACCAACAGGAGTTACAATAAAGCATGCGAGAAAAAATTGATTTATAAATACCAAGTTAATTGTACATCTAATTACAGGTTATCACGACGTGCACAATTACTGTTTGCTTACATCAACTGCTTACAATTATTATTATACAAAATGTGACAAATTTAATCATAATTGAAAAAAAAACAACGTTAACACTAATTACAGGTCATATTGTGAAAGAGATGAATTATCAATAGCATACAATAATACAATATAAAATAAATTAAATGGTTTGATTTTTAAAGTGAGTCAGTCAAAGAGAATCTAGCATGTACTGAAAAAGCTTGTTTTTTATTTTACATTCAGAAATGCCGAACGCATACCCGCTTTCACAGGGGGGAAGGACGGATTATGTCGGACTTGTACCGACTAAAACCCCATGGTGTTCCGCCTTCGCCGCATGTTGGCAGGGCCACGGGAACGCTCTCGCACACATCCGCGACCCCACCGGCGCTGGCTGCCTACAATCGGCGGCCCTGGCCCGGGAGAGGACAGGTCCTCTCCACTCACCTTCCAAGCAAAAAGTCGTGGCGTCGCTAGTTTGTCTTTCTTCAACGAATCCATACTAAATTTGTAAATACGAAAGTAAATCTCTCTGTGCCTCTGTCTGTTTCTTACTTTGCGGCTCAATCGATCTTGACGAAATTCGGCACAAAGATAGCTTGCATCCTGGAGACGGACATAGGATTTTCATCCCTAATAATAAAACAGTTCTCACGGGATATTTTAAAACCTACGGGTATATCAACGCGGCTGAAGTCGCAGACACCAGCAAGTATGAATATAAATTTATGTTTCTTTTATTTTTTAACACGTTGAAACATTCAAAGCAAAAGACGCGCCGCATTTATCGGAATTTTTCGATTATTAATCCTTTATTTTCAGAGTAGATTTCAATTACTCTTTAAATTACGAGTAGTTTCGTGTGAAATTTGTCGGTACTTTATGCGAGAAGATAAATATTCACGTTCTATGGTACGGAAAGGACATTTATGAATACATAGAGTACTATTGTTAAAATATTAATGTATGGAAATCTAATATAATGCTTTGTGGCGTAATAATTTATAGATATTTTTTTAAATCACGGTATAGAGATGTTTACTTTTTTAGGTTTAGGCGAGGCGTCGTCAGCGCTCGGCTACATTTCAATCCGGGCGAAGCCGTAAAAGCCTTCGGGCTAACAGTGACAGTCATAAAAAAAAACTCCAATAGTTTTCACGAATTTTAGAATTGCAATGTGTGGTAGCGAGAATCTAGCACCCCATCAAATCCCGTGGGTGTCGTAAAATAGACAGAAGAAAAATAAAAACCAGTTTGTATGCGTTATGTGGCGATCTATGGGGGAAGTCTATGTTCAGAAGTGGACTAGTAAAAGGCTGAAATGATGATGATGACGATGAAGTTCAATTTCGTCCCTATTCACCCCATTTTCCGGTGTATGGATCAATTACTAAAAAAACCGTTAGATTAATCGCACAGAACCTTCTACCTATGTAGGTACCACCCTAGGCCAGTTATTCTACCGTGAAGCAGTAGTGTGCAAATATTACTGAGTTTCAGTTTAAAAGACAATGAGAGTTGTCTATTCACTGGGCATATGAGACTTAAGAACTGATGTCTCAGGGTGACGAGAGCAGTGAGGTGTCACACAGAAATGTTCAGAGTGACACAGCATTTGTTATGGGCAGACGTTGCACTTACCATCAACTGAACGTTTTGCGCATTTCGTCTCTTTATCCTGTATAACAAAAGAGAAATAAACAAGGCTTGCTTTAAAAACATTAATACTTATTAATTAACAAATTTAGTATAGCCGTATTTTGAAAGTTAATTTTGGATCTAGAAGTGTTTGGCTGGCTCATAACCTCCATTTATATTTTGTTGTTGTAATGTTAAAGTGAGATGAAATCCATGTTTTTATTATTATTATTATGTAACTGAAAATATATTTTTAGAGGGATCAATTAATTATATATTTGAGATTTAAATTTCGCCTTGATTTTACCATAATATAAGTATACAAAAGAAAAGACATTTTTTTTTTCTTTATATTTATATAAAAAGCACCGTCTGTAAAACATACAAGTTGTCGATAAAATGTTTTTATTGGCATCATTAGCATTTTAAAATATTAAACAATGAATTGTTGGTATACACAATGCAATATATCAGTACAAAAATTTATTGTTCGTATCATAAGAAAAAAAACTATTGCTTTACTTTTAAATTAGGTATAGTTTTAGCATTCCAATACATGTTTGAGCATTTAATATTGTGTTAGTACTATCATTTTCGATCTTTTAGAAATATTTCTACAATGTAATGCAGAAACATTGATCCAAACAAATTTTATCGAAGTATATCAAATTATTTGGTAACTACACTCCTAATTTTATTGAAACATTTTCATATTCGATGCATGATTCTCTCAGTAAACATCTAATTGTATCTCAACTAAAATACGGAGAACACAAGCACACAAAAGCGAGAACTTTATTTGTAACATAAACAAAGTTTGTAAATTAATTTGGAGTGCAGTGTGTCCCCAACTTAATATAATATCAGTACTGAATCTTAATAATTAATTACCTCGATATAAATTAAATAAAAATGCTCATAAAATACACTTATTACATATTATATCATGTTTAAAAGTGACATAGAAAATTTGGTTCCTATATACTAATGATAATGACCAGTTTACGAAGCCCGTTTTAAATAGCCCATAGACTAAAGGTATATATTATTGTAAACATTGGAAGCACGGGCAAGAGTATAAAAGGGACGGCTATATTTCATCCCTTTTAAAGTTTGATGTGATCTAATCTTTGATAAAATATCGTTGTACTCTTAATTTTTTATCAGACTTGTCACCGTTCCCGCGTAAGGCAGTTTTTTTAATGTGTAAATTACTCAAAAACTTCACTATTTTATATTCGGAAGGGTAAAAACCAACGGACAACGCAAACGGGCCTGTTTCTTACAAAAACTTATACTGATATTAAAATACGGCGATACTAGCGAGATATAATTGCGGTTAATTATTGAAACGAGCAATTCAGGCCGTCTTTTCCTGTTCGATGACGTCCTTCGTCGGCAACGGGTTCTTTTCACAGGTTTCGGTGTGCTTCAACTTGGTGGGGTCGAAGTTCTCAATGCCGTTCAGGAACTTGTTCTTTTCCTTTTCCGCTTCGATAGCTGTTCACAAAAGGTATATTATACTTATTGTAATAATTCTTGTAATTCCATCATCCATCCATTCCATTTTTTAGTAAACTTTGAAAGTAAATATTTTTTTGTTACGGTGTACTTTATTGGATAAAGTGACGATTTGTCCATTAGCAATTTATATATGTAAAACGTAAAACGTGGCTAAGCCCACGATAAGGAGAAAGTTCTAAACCATGCCGTTGCAATGCGGCCGATTGCAACGGCATGGTTTGGAAGCTAAATTCGTAACTTTAACCCCGAAGGAGTCGCTGCAATCGGGCATTGGACTGAATACTTTGCTGGTCGTAGGATTACTATGCAGGAATCCATCAAAGAGCCGTTCCGTTGAAGGGCACTGTGAGCTAGTGTAATTACTGGGGTATTCGTACTTAAGAACTGATGTCTCAGGGTGATGAGCGCTGTGTGGTGTCACAAAGAAATGTTCCGGGTGACATAGCATTTGCTATGGGCAGACGTTCACCTTTATCATGTGAACGTTTCATCCCTTTACCAAATAAAAAATACTTAACAAGTACGCAGTCACCACTAATATTTATATTTCTTACCAATCGAATAAAAGTGCAGTGTCTATGGTATTAGTAACTACTTGATATAGAAAAACTGACGAATATCAGAATAAGTTCCTAGATTGACAGTGGGCGTATCTGGGCGAACAAAATTCTGAGTATGCCAAGTGATTCACACAGAATATCTAAGTTAGTTTCCGTTTGTGACATTTAGCAACTTAAACCGTGGCGCCATTTTTCTTAGTATCATTTGTACTATCGTAACCATGACAACCATCAAACTTACATAAGGAATTATTTTGTAATTCGTTGTATAAAATTTTAAACGATTTATCTATGGGGGATCAAAATAACAATAAAACTATTTCTATGTAATTTTTTTTATCATTTTTAGATCTTATGGCAGTTAAAAAAAAACTTTCCTTTCGTAAACATAAACAAATATGGCTACTTAGCCAGCATGCCAGTTCTGAATTGACAATCTCTGAAAAAACAAAGTCACTTAAACCTTAATTTGTTTTATGCTGTCGTAGTTAGAAACGACATTGTTCGCCCAGACACGCCCAGTGATAAATTTACGTGTGTAAACTACTTTACTATATCTGTGGGTTGCAATGCTTGTGCAGTTACTATGTCGGTAACTATTTATTTAGAATTCATTTTAGAAGGATGACATTGTTAGAAGGCGTAAAGCCGTCGATCAAAACAACGATGATCGTTATTTAAGAGATTAAAATGGTGACCCGAAAACTTAACAGATGAATTGGCTAATGTCAGAATATAAACCAAATTTCCCATCTTCAATTGACGAGATCAGTTGGCAGTTGCATAACTGAAGGAAGGTAAGTTACTTTGCTAAGATCCGCATGCAAAATATAAAAATGGTGTATATTACCTAGTTTTTTGAAGAGCACCGCCCGCCCTCCCTCAGTAGCGTGCACAAGCAAACTAACACCGCCACCAGGAACCGCCACCAGGTACCCTCCACCAAGTCTGTTCTCGGCGGCCGTCTGTCGTAGAGTCTATGACGCTTGATAATGCCTCGTTTTGGGGCGAAACAGGTGTCGTGTTCTCGACTTCAGTGGTGTATATTATCTAGTGGTGGTATTGTAGTGGTTGGTGGAGGGTACCTGGTGGCGGTTCCTGGTGGCGGTGTTAGTTTGCGTGTGCACGCTACTGAGGGAGGGCGGGCGGTGCTCTTCAAAAAACTAGGTAATATACACCATTTTTATATTTTGCATGCGGATCTTAGCAAAGTAACTTACGAGTAGCTTCCTTCATTATAATGGATTTCCGCAAAGTAACGCCTGATTCTATTAACAGTTGCATAACTGTTCATTCGGAACCTTTACATAAGATAAGCAGAAAGCACACGGCTAGTGGACTAAATATAGTACAGTTAATATTAACGCAAGATAATTTATGCATCGCATAAGCGAAGTATTTAAGATTTAATGCACAAATGTGTACAAAGCAGAAAGAAAGCAGAAAATCGGGAACCTTCTACGGGTGGCAGTGGGTTCTTCTCTTCAGTTGTGGTGTGCTTCATTTGGGTCTTGTCGAAATGTTCAACGCCATCCAGGAGATTCTGATGCGCTTTCTCCGCTGCGACAACTGGCATAAGCAAAATCGTGCAGGGCAAAATAATATTATAGTAATAAGCTTGCACAAATATCATGCACGTAGCCTGGGGTAGGTGGAAATATATATTTCACTTAGATGCCCTTTCTGTAGTCTGATCTTAAACGATGACAAGATGCAATCATAACCAAAATACCTCAATTTTCATAACGGTTCATGGTGACAGCATCAGCAGCTTTTACATTAAAATTAATCAGAGCCTCTAAAAGCCTTCCCGACAATCTCTGTTTGTCACTAAATGAGAGATTTACAAAATTAGATGATCAAAAATAGAATTATATGATTGATTTTATATTACAGGGTTGAAAATTACATTTCTAAGTGTAAAAACTTCAAAGAATTCTGAACATAAATTCGAAAACTTTTCGGATGAATGTGTGTTGTTTGCCCAACCCCAATTGCTTACCTACCCAGGCTACGTTCATACAAAAAGTTGCCAGTAATCATAACACAATAAATATAAATATAATAAGCATTTAAAAACAGATATTTATAAAAGCATGTTTGCAATTTTGTTATGCCGGTAAAATAGTTTAAAACATTTTAAGTAATAAAATTAAAAAGGAATATAATTTTAAAACGCTTTCCCTTTTATTTGTATGTGTGTGTATGGAGTATATCACACGTATAAATAATGAATATATGCATTTTATGTTTGCATATTATTGTTGCGATTGTGTTTTTGTTATTGCACAATTTTTGTTCAATTTTTTCCCGTTCAATACTAATGTTTGCTTATTGTCATTTGGGTCACTGATCCAGCTGAATATTTGAAGCTTTGTTCTCCAACACATAGCTGAGATGGTCTATTCCTCTTTTGACATTTAAGTAAACACTTATTAAAAATCTAAATCTCATTACAAAAACTGATTGCGGTTTTCCAAAAAAGCTTTTAAAACCAAATGCGCTGCATTATGTATTTCATTGTAAACAATGAACGAATGTGGTGCGATAGTTATTAAAGGTGCAATATCACAGCAGCTCAGACTCGAACTAATGCATGGCAGAATTCAGGCAGCCCATAGTCAATATTAAAATGCAACCATACCATCTTTGTCGGGAAGCGGGTTCTTTTCTTGTGTTTCTGTATGTTTCAGTCTGGTGGCATCAAACTTTTCAATGCCGTCAAATAGTGACTTTTGGGTTTTTTCAGCGGCAACATCTGCAAACCATAGACAACAATATTAAGGAAAATTATTTTATCTTATTTTTTTTGTGTCCATTTTTACAACGTGGAGAATAAAAAAAATTTGAAAACATAATCTATCATCAAGTTATTGCAATATTTTTCAGTTTGTATTAACATGGAGGTGGGAGATTCCAAGCATCCATACATAGATGTTTTTATATGTCCAATTAGATTAATCCATGCTTATTATTTCGATGAAATATGATGAGACATTAAATTGTTGTTATCATTCAGTGATCAAATTTAAAGCATTTGCTGATTCACACACAAGGAATAAGGGACAAAACACATAATTCATTTGAGTTTTGAGTTGAGTGATTGAGTGTGCATATCGAACATTCTAGTATTCATACTAATTTATTGATGATTTGCATTAATATATGATGGGAATATATGGCGAAGTTTAAACGGATCAAGTTATGAAAAAATGACTATCAGTTTATTTGTTAAGTGGGAGAAGCGAATTAGATTAGTGACATTTTGCCACACACAACAGTCTAAATCATATTATGTCATTAGTCTCGCTCCACGCACACAAATACCTAGTGCGTTTGGAAGTACGACTTTTTCGACGGTATCAGTCTTCTTTAATAAAGAAGGTTGAAATTTTTCTACATCATGAAGAAGTGCTGTATGCCGTTTCTCTTGCTCGATGTCTGTTATAAAAACAAATTACTTATTCAATTTGATATCAACCTACCATCGGGAAGTATTTATTTTTTAAAATGACAACAAACGTTTTTCATAAACATTTGTTACCATTTGTACACAGCCTGTAAAAAGAGCTTTAGAAAAACATTTTTATTAATAACTAAACACAAGAGCCATGTAATACCAACTACAGTAGGGGGTTTTTCTATAATAATTCTTGCCAATTTTAATTCTGCACTTTTAGCTCAAACTAGTTTACGAAACGCTAAAATAACTCTCTCTGTCCTTTAGTCTGTTTGTTACCTTTTCACGGCTAAACCTTTAATCAGATCTTGAAGAAATTCGCCACAGAGATAGCTCGCATCCTTGAGATAGACATAGATACTTTTTATCCCGGTATATCAAAAATTCCCCACGGAATTTTTAAAAAACCTAAACACACGCGGACGAAGTCGCGGGCATCTGTTTGTGAATAAATAGAGTCTTCGTATATTATCGCTGTAAGTTTACACTCATAAAATTTGATAAAAATTGTTTTGTAATATATTCTAGCAATCCTGCATACTTTATATCCAAAAGAAAAAAATACCTTCAGCGGATGGAAGCACAATTTTCTCGTTGGTATCAACGTCGCGAAGACAGCTGGTGTTGAAACCTTCAAGCTGGCTCTTAAGGTCGTTGGCCACCTTCGGGAGGTCCTTCAGGGAGGGGGCATCGCCAACTGAGCAGGCCATTTTTTGGGTTTCTGTAAAAAACATTAACATATATAGCTATATATTTAGAAAATTAACATACACTAAAAATGACATCGCATGACGCAAATTCAGGTGGAACAATCCAATCATCAATTTATACATTTAAATGACGGCAATTATAATGCGTCTTCTTTGTCCGTTTGTTCTAAATCATTTTAATAAATATAAAACAGTCCAAGTGAATGTCGGATCAAGCTTAGGTTCTATAGTCGCAACAATGCGCAGTTACCTCCATAAATCAAAAAGTTTCCGAGACATCCTAAATAATATAAATGGTTCTCACCACGTTCCGCTAACGTGGGCGATCGAAAGTTTCTAAGTGACGCTATTTAGAAGTATTTCATATAAACAGTACTTTTGATATAAAGTTGTTCACGAGGAAAACCGTTTAAAAATATTCTTCATCCCCTCTACAAGTATGGGGAGGTACCCTAGAAAGTTTTAAATGTGATATAAGACGCACTGGATCATCTTATAAGGGTTCCCAGTTGGTCCACGAAACCGTAAAATAAATAAGCTTTAATTATTCACTGCCTTATTTAAATACATAATGAAGTTATTATTTTTTATGGTATTAATTAACGGGAGTAAGTCGTTCACCTGATGGTTATCGCGAAGTGCTAGTTTGCCCAGAACTTAGATTTTCAAGTTCTGTGTGTCATTGAACTGCGCTCTTCACCTTGAGACATCAGTTATTTTGCAATAACAGAATGAATAAGAAATAATTAATTTAATAGTTAAAAGAATTTTTGAAAGTAGCAATGATCGCAACCAAATCGACGAAAGGATTTAGTAATGCGTATGTTATCTGTGACATGTCTACCACGCCCTCCGCGCGTTATCTAACGACTTTGTTCATAGAATTTTGTACAAAGAAATGTTTGACTCATACATCGTTACCGATTGCTCGATGGAACATCGAACTCTACGCGACTGATAGAGCGTAAACGCATTATCCACCATCTGCATGTTGATACAGAATCGTATTTGTTTTATCTATACGGAACAAAGACTTCTTTCATACTGCCATCACTGACCAGGTTTTTTTTTCTACTTGTAAGCAAAAGCAGAAGAGAGACAGCTTCTTCCGCGAACACATTGGGAAAGTTACTTGAATTTTAAAACTGTGGCAATAACTCAAACTATTTTTGTTTAAAATTTGTAAGTATAAAAAAATATTTAGACAATTTGTGACAAGCGCATAAACAAACGAAAATAACAGCTGCAACTTCTGACTTTAGCTATGTTTTTAAATCAAACTGCGCCATTTTGTCATGGAAATAGATCTACGAGAACCCTGCAATCCATCCCCTTTAACAGTCTATTTGGGGTCGGATGTTAGGGGCCAAAGTACATAATACGAGTGGATGAAAATACATACAAATATTTAACGATGTCAGTGACTCAGATTTCAAAAGTTAAGAGCCAGTGATTCAGAGTTACAAAATAAAAAGAACAATTAAATTCAAAATGAAACTCATGTATGTATAATATAAAATTTTACAATAAAAACCACCTACACACAGCGAGGTAATGTAATAGTTTATTCAAAATAAAGAATAAAAACGTTCTATTTATGCTTATTATATATATATATATATATACATACAGTCACGCCTTTTTTCCACATAAGGGGAAGACAGACCCCTTATGTGGGAAAAAGGTCACACGAAGCCCACTTAACGTGTGGAATGAGACGTGACGTGTGGCGAACCATTTTGCCGCCATTTTGGCACGACTCAAAAAGAAATTCTTACTTAATGTTATTTTAAGCTTTATTTCGCACCTTAATATTTTGAATCCCCGGCTTGAATTTTTTTTATTGGATAAATTGATTAAACGTGCAAAACGTTCACCAATTCAACGCGCAACGTCCGCCCACAACAAATGCTGTGTCACCCAGAACATTTCTGTGCGACACCACACTGCGCCCGTCACCCTGAGACATCAGTTCGTAAGTCTCAAATGCCCAGCTAGCTCACAGTGCCCTTCAAACTTGCACACTACTGCTTCACGGCAGAATAACTAGCCTTGGTGTGGTACCTAGCTAGACGGATTCCTGCATAGGAATCCTACCAGTAACATACAAACACCAAAAAAAATGGATGAAGATGCAACATTCAGATAAAGAAAAAAATGATTTCCCGAGTGGCGCCACTATTGATCCTCGTCGAATACTATCTGAAGCTAACAATTGTGCTAAAATAACAATTGTTGATATTCGACCAAAACACTCACGATACCGGAAACATCCTAGTTCTCTCTAAGCATCTTTTTTTTAAGAAATTAAGGATAATAAGCATATTTTGTCACGTGCTTAGCGGTGAAGGAAAACATCGTGAGGAAACCTGCATGTCCGAGGAATAGAAATATTTCGAGGACATGTGCAGTCCGCCAACCCGCATTAGAGCAGCGTGGCAGATTCTTCCTAGCTCCAAAACCCTCTCAGAACGAGAGGAGGCCCGTGCTCAGCAGTGGTACATTTATAGGCTGAAACTTTACTTTTACTTTTTTTTGTACAACTTCGTGGAAAGAAGTAAAGTGGGGACGTTTTTTTTTTGGGTAAAGTAACGAGCAAAACTTTGGTAAGTGTAACGTCTGCCCATAACAAATGCTGTCACCCAGAACTTTTCTGTGCGTCGTCAACCCTCGATCCACAAAGACAGGAGATGACTTTCGACCATGGAAACAATTACCCAAAACGCAAAATACGCGCATAGACGTGGAGTTGCGGAAATCAGCCCTTAGCAATCTACAACAATTACCCAATACTGTTCTTAGTTATTCAACTGCGCAGGATATTACGGCGATTGTGGTCATGTCGTCGACTTATTTTACGCAGGTGTGCTCAGCAGTGGGACATTTATAGGCTGAAACTTTACTTTTTTTACTTTAAGCATATATTGTGGTGTATCCCGATTCGTTCTAGCCGAAAACTTCCAATAGGAAGGTGTGTCCACCAGTGGAATACAAAATTAGCCACTCATTGTTGTCTCCACCTCGTTGAGAATTGTATACTCAATTAGAAGACATCCGGTACGGAGGGAAACAATCTTTTGTTTCCAAAAGGATGTTAATGTTACAACTTGGGTGCATAATTGTGATTATGAAATGTAACAACATTTTACATTTTACTGACAAAATATATTTCCATGCGTAGAGAGCTGTGTAATTCAACATAATGGCGGAATAGTATTTGGTAAACAGGCCTCAATAGCAAATTCTTTTTTAATATCAGATGTCACTAAACTACATTTAACGTTAAATAAATAAACTAATACATTGACTAAAAAAAGGTCTGTTTGTTTAAGAAAGATATTTGTTACAAATTTGTGAGATATTTCATAATCTAATAACGATGGTGTTAGTCAGGTAGTAGAGGGTCGCGTGTTCGCCTTAAATTTGTAGTACATGAGTGACTTGGGTTCGATACCCTGTGTCGCACCTAGCAAAATTGTTAATTATAATTTTTTGTGCTGAATTACATAGTGCGCGTAATAGAAATACCTAAAGTGCTACCATCTTAGCAGTCGTTTAAGTTAGTTCGACGATGTGTCCGACTTCTAATCTTTCGAGTAATATTTTAAAACATTTTAAGATGCAGTCAATTTCGAAAACATTGATTCTAGAAAAAGAAATCAATGAAATTGCGTCTAGAAACCGTCACATCTTATTTCACCAATGTTGGAAGAAAGCAGTGTTGCCAGTCGTGATAAATATTGCTGACAGTCAATAAATAAAACCACCTAATCAATGTGAAACGTCATTTTAATTAACAAAACGGATGTAGATAACAAGGTGATATCGATGATTGACGTGAAAATAACATGTTAACATATAAAATATACTCTGTGGCGTCCACTTTGTATTTAAGTTCGCAAATTGTATATAAACAAATATTTATCTATAACTACAACTTTCGAAATTGACGAAGATGTTAGATTCGAATTTTCTACCGATACATGTGTTGCTGTCCTAAATTGAAATGAAATGGAAACAAAAACAAATAAATAGGAATGGTTTTTGGTCCATTGCATTGACACAGATAACTAGTTCGAAATATGTCAGAACGAACACTACGCGACTACGGCAAATTATTTCTACTTGGGGGAGGCATGTCCTGCAGTGGACACGCGTAGACATTATTTATTTATATTACTTTGAAAGAAAGAAAGAAAGAAAGAAAGAAAGAAACATTTATTTGTCACACGCACACAATTCACAGACAGATTAACAGTGTATAGAAAAAAAAACACAGAAAAAACAAAATTTAAATCCATCCGTTCATGGCTTTGCTTTATTTACAGTTTAAAGCATTTATTTATTTAACGCACAACCCACCATTGTTATAGATGAATAAAAATTAAAGAATATAAAAACTGTGCACAATAATTTTTGCAAATGAAACGTGTTCCTTTCGCTTTGCATACTTCGGTCGAAGCCTGATAAGACGAGACTAGTATTACGGGTTATTGACTTCAAAACATTCAACCTGTTTGCAACACAACACGGTTTAAAAAAAATATATGTCAATTCACAGTACTACAGCATAACTTAATCATCTGTCTGTGGTATTCAGTTCGAAACAATAACGATGACTTAATGTGTGTATAATAATACTGTCGTACGTGAACAAATGTTTTTAATTCATATCGATGACGATAGGTGTCCGGCAGGGTAGAATAGCACCTATCTCTTTCGTGCCGAGATGTCGCAAGAGGCGACAAGGTATTGTATCGACGGCCTTATTTCGTGCCGAACAACACCATAATATGCAATGCTGTCACTATACTGCTCGTGGGAACGCTAAGATTATTTGGACTCGTACCAAAATGGCGGCGACGTCGTTCGCCACCCGTCACGTCTGGTTTCCTGGTTTTGGTAAAAGGCGTGACTGTATGTATGTATCGATGACTATTGACACGTTCGGAAAAATACGACGATGAAAATGTAGATAAATCGGAAGCTAGCCGTCAGATTCCGCAAACCGATACACGCAATTGTCGTGATTACGGCAAATCCTTATATTCTTGGAAAAGGCCCACGTCCAGCAGTGGACTATTAGCAAGCTGATGATGAGTATATTTTCAGTTTGTTTAAATAAATGAGACAAAATTCTTAATTTCTGAATACTACCACTCCATCTCATCCAATGGATCTCGTAAAAGGCGAGTAAGGAATTAAACTGCACTGTGCACCCATCAGCGCATGGTGGCGATGGGCTCACCACCTATCACACCAAGTGCATTATATTGTTTTGGTGAAAAGTGGATTGTGGCAGTTATCTGTTTTTGCAGTGAGTGCCCAGTCTCTGACTACCCCTTATGGGATACAGTCGTGATCTTATGTATGAATTAATGTAAGAAGTTACATTATTCCATACAGAAGCAATGCCTTCGTAAATGTTATGTCAAAAACCATAAAATCTGAGCGAAACGAGGCCGGATTGTTACTTGCATATAATATATCGATATATCGATATTTGCAAAGATTTCCTATTCCCCAGAATATCGTACAAATCTAAGAATAGCAGTTGAGAAGCAGATTCCGAAGATAAGTTCGCGGTCAGCAGGCTCGCTGTATCTCGTTACAGAGTACCGCAACGTTGTGGTCTGGTGGACAGAAGCGTGCGGATACTCGCAATTAAATTAGAGAGCATAATTAAGTATAAAAAAAAATACTGTTTCGTATCGCGGATTAATTTTATGCAATATCAAGGCAACATTCACATATTAATCAGTGGCAAGACTATACTGTTCTAGTAGAATTAAAAAAAACCGGCCAACGCATCGCACACTGAACGGTTCCGTAGTGGAGAAACGTATGTAACAGAAAATATCCAATATCTCAAAAACTACACGACATATCTTATTCAAAGCGATGATGATGATGATGTGATGTGATGATGTTCTCCTAGCCGATTCCGACCACGGCTACAACTTCCGAATACTGTCGAGGGCCATCAACTGCGTAGGAGATATTATAGTGTCACAAGTGTACGCTGCGCAAACACAGAAGGCACTCACTCGTCCCAACCTACCCGCGCCCGATGTAACGCTGATGTGATAAGATCGGAGGTAGGCTAGGATGCAGTGTCATAAACACGGGGACAATCACCACACAACCAGACCCGAAAACCAACAATTTGTGTTTTAGCGTAAATGTTGGCTCTAGCTGGGAATCGAACCCAGGACCCGCGGCGTAGAAGTCAGGTACTCTGACCACTAGGCCACGCGGTCGATCAAAGCAATTTTCGTTTAAAATGTTTTTTTCCCACCTTATTTTTTTCTGAATTTACCATAATATACCTTAATAGTTAGAGCGGGGAACCACTTTTACGAGTTTAGAAGCGCATGTCACACCATTTATTTATATATTTTTTTCGTAATTTGACTACACCGCTATACAATGGTTAATAAAAAAATATCTTTCTTTAAATTTTCATCTGTGTAGTGCCAATAGTCTCCAAGTAAAATGGCCGTTGCTCACGGACAGGATAAAAAAAATATTAGGGTTTCGTATTTACTAAGGAGCCATAAAAAGAGAGCAGAAGCTTCTTTCCCGCGTTTTTACGTGTACTTAAAAGTTGTTATAGGCCTTTTTACTGTTACTACATTTACATGCCTGTGTATTACATTACATTTACCTTTCCCCTGCAGTGTATATTCTACACATTTGCAAATTTCTCCTCCGGCGTTATCTTACGCCCTCCCCGCCTCGGGTTACTTACTCTGGGCGGGATGAGAGGAGGTGTAAATATAGTAATTTAATTTGGTTTTAGCGCTAATTTGAAAAATAATGGTTGTGTTTTCATTGAATCTCGTTGTTGTATATAGTATAGTTTTGACGTTTAATATTGATAGCGTATTTTGTAGCAAGCGCTCGTGAAACAATATAAGATCAAAATTTTCCCCCATTTCGTCCCTAGTCAAACTTATCTAACTGTATTTATATACGCGATTTACCACTGAAAATGTTTTGCTCTAATGTTCAGTTCGGCTGGGAATCGAACCCGGGGCCCGCAGCGTAGTCAGCTACTCTGGTTGTGTTTTCATTGAATCTCGTTGTTGTATATAGTATAGTTTTGACGTTTAATATTGATAGCGTATTTTGTAGCAAGCTCTCGTGAAACAATATAAGATCAAAATTTTCCCCCATTTCGTCCCTAGTCAAACTTATCTAACTGTATTTATATACGCGATTTACCACTGAAAATGTTTTGCTCTAATGTTCAGTTCGGCTGGGAATCGAACCCGGGGCCCGCAGCGTAGTCAGCTACTCTGATCGTTAGGCCACGCGGTCATCTGTTTTTTTTTTCTGTATAAAGCGACGAAACGAGTAAAAGGTTCACCTGATAGTAACTGCAACGTTTGCCCACAACAAATGGTGTGTCACCCAGAATATTTCTGTGTGGCACCACACTGCGCCCGTCACCCTGAGACATCAGTTCTAAGTCTCAAATGCCCAGTGATTACGCCCAGTGATAGTGCCCTTCAAACCGAAACACAGCAATGCTTGCACACTACTGTTTCACGGCATAATAACTGGCCCTGGGGTGGTCCCTGCCTAGACGGATTCCTGCATAGCAATCCTACCACCAGTAACGTTTCACTGCTTGTTACATAATTCATTGTCGTTTTCCTGTTAGCAAATGTTTCCGTTCGTATTATAAAACGTGCATTAATGTTGTAAAGGATCGGAAATGATTCATGTGGATGCAGCGACAGTTTAACTAAAAGGAAGAAAGTTAACAGTAAACTGTCGCGACGAAACAACTCAACCACTACGTAAAGTAAAAATGTAAATGAGGGTATTTCCATATACAGTTGCTCTACACATTACGCAGTTAAACGGCCGTTAAACATTACTTGACGACCGCGTGGCCTAGTGGTCAGAGTATCCGACTTCTAAGCCGCGGTTCCTGGGTTCGAATCCCAGCCGGAGCCGACATTTGTGCTAATACATAAATTGTGGGTCTGCTTGTGTTGTGATTGTCCCCGTGTTTATGACACTGCATCGGGCGCGGGTAGGTTGGGACGAGTGAGTGCCTCTGTGTTTGCGCGTACACTTGTGGCATTATAATATCTCCTGCGCAGTTGATGGCTCTCGACAGTAGTCGGCAGTTGTCGCCGTGGTCGAAATCGGCTAGGAGAACATCATCATCAAACATTACTAGATGTTTATCGCGAAAGCGATATAGATATTATTATACTTGGAATGTTAGTAAGCTCGGTTTAAGGGAAGAGGGAAGGGGGGGGGGGGGATGTAGGCGGCAGGTAGTGCCACTGTGTTAATGTTTACAGACAGCTTCTTGTTCACAGTGGTATTCAATACATCATGAGTTAGTTTTATTGAATGAAACTAATTTTACGCATTTTACGCGGGTTTTAACTGATCTTTTTGTTTGCCGCGTAAAAGAACATATAGCTGATGTGAAGCATCGTCGCTTCAGGAATTCTGCAGTCTGTGAACATGTTCTGGATCATCGCAACCATTACATCAGATTTGATAAACCACAAATCCTTGCAAAAGAACACCGATTCCTACCAAGGATGATTCGCGAGGCTATTGAAATTAAAAAACATCCTAATTTTAATAGAGAAGATGGTTGGGTATTACCACCAGCTTGGGATCCTATAATTAATAAAATTAAATCAAAAACCAAGCATACCACTGCAAGACTTCAAGACACAGTAAGCTCTTTCTGCGTAGATCGGACCAATAATAATAATTAAAAGCTGAAGGTACTCCGGGTTAACTATGACATCGGGACATCTGTCACCTCAGTCCCCCCGTGACCATGGGTGCTGTAAAGCACTCGAAACGTCGGGTTATAAATAATAAAATTAAACGCGATAAAATCCGTAAAATTAGTTTCATTTAAATGTGTAGTGTTCGCGTAAATATAAGAAATCATTAGTTTTATTGGATAGTGATTAGACGTGCAAATGTTCACCTGATGCAAATCCTGATGATGCTGCAAGTGCAATGTCTGTCCGTGACAGATGTCGACCCAGAATATTTATGTACGGCACCACACTGCTCCCATCATCCTGAGACATCAGTTCTTAAGTCGCATATGCCCATTCATTACACTAGCTCTCAGTGCCTTTCAGACCGAAACACAGTAATGTTTGCACACTACTGCTTTACGACGGAATGACTGACCTTGGATTGGTACCTACCTAGACGGATTCCCGTATAGGAATCCTACCACCAACAGACGGAGATTATTGTACCGTATGCATCGTGTTTATATTAATGAGCCATATCAAATTATGGAGGTTCTGAGAGGACTGTAAGGGGTGGCTGAAGGCTACGGCGACAAGAGGTCCCACCAAAAAGAGGTTCCTTGAGACCAAACCACAAAAGATACTTTAACACGACTAAGAATACAATTCCGCAATGACGGTGGCGACAATATTTCCCGCTGAACCGGATATAATGCTAATAAACGTAGCAAGTCAAGTATTTACTGAAAAGCGTAAACTATACCAATCGAAGGAAGGTTCGGATGCCATGCTAGAAACAAGTTCTCGTTTCAGTCATATTGAATCAAAATAATGTTATATAACTTATTACATAAAAATACTCGTACTATAATATGTTTATTCTATCATTAATTTTGACAAAAAATATACTATTATACCAATAATAAGTGCAAAGAAACTATGACATTAGTAAAAATAAAAATGGCGGAGATGCGGTAGTACAATTTTGTTAAACTTCTTCCTTACTGCTTTCGTTCGAATTCATTTACAGAAGTGAAAAATACGTTCTTACTCATATAATAACATACCATTATCGTATTGACGGCGATTGGATAGCGATGCCTTGAGTCACTCAAGTTTTTAAACGTATTCTGTAAACAATCTCGTTAATAATGCGTCATACGTCTATCGTCCTTTAAACTAATTTTAATTATCTGCGGTTTATTATTAGAATATTTAAGTTTTTATTGTAGTAAAATTCACAATACAGTTTTTATTATTAATTATTTATTTATTTCAACAGAAAATTGATGTTTCGCTTTTTCGGACCGAAAAGATTTTCGGACTGATGGAAAAATAACGAGAAGCTGTTCTCTTCGGTGTAGAATTGAAGTTCTCAATCACTTTCAAGCCTTTGCTGGATGATTAATTATGAATATTAAACACAACACAACAAATCTCTAATTATACATAGAAATAAAAAGAAAACAACAAAAAAACACATCTGACACTTCGAGTTGCCGCTGAATGTCCTAGTCTTAAATAAATTTTATAATTACTTATTTATTCTCGAAAACAGTCGTAAACTTTTTACCAGTGTCAAGTAACGTACTAAATTTTAATCAACATTCAACAAAATCTTACTTTTTTCGTATTTAAGGCAGCTGAGTAGAAAACTTTCTGCCATCGAATTATGTTTTTGGTTATAAGAGATTGTAAGATGTACTTAATATAACCTTTATGCTTATAAATGCATCTGTCACGCTATTTTTTAAACGTTCTTATATCTAAAAGGAGTAAGTCGCGCCTAAATGAAATTAACGTTCCATTGTAAATACGCTTAACGGTCTGCATAATGTTATGGCTCCTTTCCAATCCCTTATATGGTAAAGAATCAAACATGAACAAGTAAAGCGAGACTTAAAACGTATAAAAAATATCCAAACAAGCGCGCGCCATGCGCACCATATGGTAGCGGTTCAAAATGTCCGCCGGCCATGTCTGGTCTGCTTTATGCAAGATGTATTAATTTTTTACTAGTCGTAAGGAAGCTCTGTTACAGTAACTATGTTATGAGTTTATTTCGTAACATACTTAGACCCAACTCGAATAAGATGAATGTCAGGAAAATCTTATAGCCTGTAATTCAAAAAAAAAATTCAAGAAATCGCTAATAAAGATTTTCGAATATGCCTCGTATCCGCGAATCCGTCTCATATGCGTGGCATAGATACTTATGTGTAGTACTGAAATCCGTCTGCTCTTTGTAATATATACATATATTGTTTATGTGGGCCGACTCGACCATTTCTATTGTTTATGGACGTTTTGTTTTGCCCGCATATTTTTTTTTCTGAGTGTTTTATTTAATTTGACTACGGGACACACCGACACAATCAATGCGATCGGTTATATCATTGTAAATCACTTCACAAGCAAGGCAGATTGCAAATCACTTCACCTGGTGAAAATTATGAATCACTAGCGGACCCGCCCCGTCTTCGCACGGAAGTTATTATTATGTTTAAATCTGTATAGAGAAAAACAGCACCAGCCTATTTACACGTTTAGGAGTGAATGAATCCGTGTCCATATCGGGAAAGGAATATATATACCAAATTTCAAGTTCATAGATCTTGTCGTTTCGGAGATATAGTGACTGGTAAAATATATGTGTAGATTATAATTTCTATAAACTGTAACAAAAGCAGAATTATTCATTGTATGCTTTTTCATAGCGTTCAATATAATCTTGATTCATTATTGCGTAACATGTGATATTTGGGATGGCGAAAAAACCATTTGGATCGATATGGCGCCTTCGCGCGCCAGAGTGACAGAGAACAACTCTGCGGAGTAGGGAGGGGACGCACACTCGTACAGTGAACCGAATGACTCACGTCGCTGGTGCTGTGCCACCGTAGAAAGTTTTAAAGTTATTAAAATTTCACCGTAAGCCGATCGTCGGTCTCGACGCGAACCGTTTTTGCTGATTTACAACACCGTATAGATTATGTTGCTATACGATTTATAGTTGACTAATCTGCAATACAGTAAACAGAAAGTTTTTAACAAGTTAATTTATATTATAAACTTATATTACCGCCACGACTCTATATATTTATAGTAACCGTACATTAGAAATTATCAAATGAAATTGATATTATGTCAAAACTCTTCTCAGCTAAAACTATTAATGATGTGATGTTCTCTTAGCCGATTTCGACCACGGCGACAACTTCCGAATCCGAATGTCGAGAGCCATCAACTGCGCAGGAGATATTATAGCGCCACAAGTGTACGCGCAAACACAGAGGCACTCACTCATCCCAACCTACCCGCGCCCGATGTAACGCTGATGCGATAAGATCGGAGGTAGGCTAGGATGCAATGTCAGAAACACGGAGACAAACACAACACAACCGGACCCGAAAACCAACAATTTGTGTTTTAGCACAAATGTTTACTCCGGCTGGGATTCGAACCCAGGACCCGAGGCGTAGAAGTCAGGTACTCTGACCACTAGGCCACGCGGTCGTCACTATTAAATTTGTAGTTGAAGGTGTAAAAATCAAGATTTGCTCAAATTGCAGCAGAATCATAAAGAATACTAGTAACACTTGATGTGTTGCAAACATTTGTGTTAAATTCCCGAACGAAATTAGTGAATTATTCGCGAGACGCGTTTACAAGTTCACAACCAGCGCTCCGACGCGACGGTCCGATTTATAGTTCATTGCCAATGTCGGTCTTAGGAAAATCGGGGTCACCTGTTTAGTACCGTAAATATACGCAAACACGTTAAGCTTTTGCCTGATACTTTTATTAATAACCCGTAAATAATATTTGTAGTATAAAAATTCCTATGCAATCTATTTATATGTTATTGTTAATATTACTTACCCTTAAATAGGGTCTGAGTGGCGAAACAAACTTCAAAGAGAAGTGCTAGGGATATCAATCTCTTCAATAGAATTACATAAAATATCCCATGATACATACATACATAAGATCACGACTGTATCCCATAAGGGGTAGTCAGAGACTGGGCACTCACTGCAAAAACAGATGACTGCCACAATCCACGTTTCACCTAAAAAATATAATGCACTTGGTGTGATAGGTGGTGAGCCCATCGCCACCATGTGCTGTTGGGTGCACAGTGCAGTTTAATTCCTTACTCGCCTTTTACGAGATCCATTGGATGAGATGGATATTAATAATGATAATGAAGATTATTAAAGTAATACTTAAAAATAGAATTTTTTTACATACAAAAATAACAAATATTTAGAATTTTACTCTGCGAATTGGATCAAAACAAACGGTTTATACCGACTTCAAAAAAGGAGTAGGTTCTCAATTCGTCGGAACCTTTTCTCATGTATGTTAGTTCACATAAATACTTCGTTTGGGAATCGTACCCGCGACCAATCGCTCAGTCGCTAACAGAGCCGTTAAATCTAAACCGATATCATATATCACTTTATGAACCCTGGCAGTGTACCATTCTTTCTAGCCTTGGCAACATTTTCGTAATAGCATGAAAAATCGACGTATCCCTTTATTCTTCTATCCCTGTCATAAGGCCTGCAACTCGATATGTCAGATGATTCATTCGATTGATTCGTATCGATGTTGCTGTCATTCATTTCCAATTCGTTCGTGCCGGACGAGTAAATTTCAGAATCGATTTCATTCAATAGCGTGTTCGATTTCGATTGAACGATATCCCATGATATGTGGGGATTATTGCACATCTTACGAACTTGACGATGATAATAATATTTTACTGGTGGTAGGATTCCTATGCAGGAATCCGTCTAGGTAGGTACCCCCCCAGGGACAGTTATTCTGCCGTGAAGCAGTAGTGTGCAAACATTACTGTGTTTCGGTTTGAAGGGCACTGTGAGCTAGCGTAATCAGGGGGCATATGAGACTTAACAACTGATGTCTCAGGGTGATGGGCACAATGAGCTGTCACACAGAAATGTTCTGGGTGACACAACATTTGTTATGGGCAGACGTTGCACTTACCATCAGGTGAACGTTTCGCTCGTTTCATAACTTTATATAATAAAAAAAAAATAAGAGCAGTGAATTTGGTTTTCTTAAAATTACGTGAACTATTAAAACACGTATTTGGAATTATGAATCCAGTAACTTCGAAAGATTTGTAGGTGCCTATTCTATTTTCGCTTCGAGGTATATGCTTACTAGTAACCTAAACAATAATGTTCGTTTAAGAAATTAAACAGTAGAGGCATCGTATGAAAAGACAACAAATATTAAACGTTTAAAGTAGGTAATCTTCACGTGCAATAGTTCTATGTATGGCTGTTGCGTATTAGATATAGTCTGTGGCTAGCTGTGCAACTGCAAGGTGACACGTCCTTGCTTCTATAAATAAATACGCTAGCCATTCCTGAATGAACAAGGATCATTACATTGGATTACATATAAAGTTTGGTGAAATACCAAATCATCCCTAAATAACATACACGATATTATCTCACTATTGAAATAGTATTTTCCAGTTATTTAATTCTCTAACAAAAAATAACCAACTTTGCTCTGCTCTATAAGATCTGCTAGTCTATGGTTAGGCTCAGACATAAACACAGTAATAACACTGCGTTTCAGTATAAAAAAGGAGTATTTGAAAACGGACGTTTCATAGACATCAAATCTTTTTTTTTCTAATAAAATTCAGGTGTAAGAAAACTGGTAAGATAGGATATTTTTGCTACAATTAGTTGAATTAATACTGTACTGTTAGTATGTATAATCGTTTTAAAAGTAAAATGTCGTCGTATATTCAAATATTTTATTCTTAAAACAATTAAGAAAAAGACGAGATACTGAGATCAGTTAACTCTAAAATTGATGTTATTTCAAGTATATTCGAGTACAAGGCATGAAACAACAAAACTGCAACGTAAACGTATCTTTATTGTTAAAGTTACGAAAGCCGTACCGGAAAATTAAAACTATAAGAAACAATTTTTAAGCAATTATTCTGCAGTTTCGACAAGAGCCACATCGTGAACTACATCACCGTTGTACAGGCCAGATGTTTGCCTTGACGAGTGAGTCCATACAAGGCGACCATATAGTACGCGTACAGTTTTCTCCATGTATGGTAAGGATCGAGGTGAGGATAGTATCGCACTGGACATTATCTGAGAACTTTCAGTCAAAGCTACCTTCGGTGAACATGTGTGATTGTTACATTAATGTACATACATACATAAGATCACGACTGTATCTCATATGGGGTAGTCAGAGACTGGCCACTCACTGGAAAAACAGATGACTGCCACAATCCACGTTTCACCAAAACAATATAATGCACTTGGTGTTATAGGTGGTGAGCCCATCGCCACCATGCGCTGTTGGATGCACAGTGCAGTTTAATTCCTTACTCGCCTTTAACGAGATCCATTGGATGAGATGGAGTGGTAGTATTCTTTAAACGAGACGCCACCACACGGCCCACATTAATGTACCGTCAAACATATAGTAATTTATAAATAAAAAAGAGAGAAAAACTGAAATCAAAACTAAATCAAAGCTATTTGGTATGTAAATAGACAGTTATCAGGTATTTTTGTGAAACAGTTGCGCCTTCGGAAATAATTAATTAATTAGAGTTAATGTTTGTGGGGATGAAATAAAAATTGTCACGTCCCAGGAGCGTACACAATCGATTGAGCGTACACAATCGATTGAGCGTACAAAATCGATTAGAGCGTACAAAATCGATTCTTGCGAACTGCCACCGGAGACGGTTGGTATCAACGCAACGTAGACCTTCACAGCGACTGTGAAATGCCTTTAATCTCTGAACACTTCAGAGCATTATCACGGCGGTTTTTCGAAAAAGCCGCTGGTGATTACAGCACCAAATTACCGACCAGATAGAAACGCGACCGAACGCAAACGTCGCCCGCGAAACGTGCTAGACGACAAGGACGTCTCAGCACTCCCTGACCACGATACGGTCAGTCACGATCCAGGCTACACTGTACACAGTTAATAGCTTTAATATAACACGCACCACGACGCGCGACCGCCGTAGAGAGCGGCGCGCAGTAGTCGACAATCACACCGCGTAAACACGATACACCCGTGTTCCAGGGCGGTTCTCACCGTCCCAGAGTTATCGACACACAAGTCGACAGTTCGAATGGAGGCCCGCAGCCTCCCTCGGACGGTCATTAGACGACTTAAAATCATTTTGAGATATTCTTAATCGCGCAATCACGCAGTGAACGCGACAATCCGAATTTCGAGGTTTTTGTAGGAGATTATTTATGTATTTATTATTGGATCAAACCAAACTGGCACGCGGGCCCTTGGCCCGTGAGCACAGTATCCGATGAAGCTGTAAAAGCCAAAAAGGCAACAGCAATTACATCACCGAAATTATATATGTCACGTCCCGTTGGTGATGTTAGAGTCGAATAAGGGTACAGCCTGGCAAATGTCATAGCTTTCGACAGGTGGAAAAACAATAGCCCGGAATGCTTGACCTAGCTGCTTTGTCCCGGTGGAGCGAACCCGGCCTTCCGAGCTACTGCTGTCTCCTCCTGCTCCTTCCGAGACAATAGTATCCTACACTTTACAGTTCCTCTACTAACTTCCGCATTCCCTACCGTACGTCCATTTCCAACCTAATCCTTTTTTCACTCCATCTAGGTAGTGGTGGAAACGCAATAGGAAGCAGTCATTTCAACTCGTGACAAAATGGCGGCGATATGGTTCGCCACCCGTTACGTCTGGTTTCATGCGGGGCTAAAAGTGGGCTACGGATGTGGTCTCTGCCTACCCCTTGTATGGGAAAAAGGCGTGATTGTATCTATGCAATAACAATGTCGGAAAATATTACATAGAAAATATGGAAGGCGTCTGATACCACGATCGCCAATCCGTAGTGATTACAATAAATATTCCTTTCTTGAGAGAGGCAGTTAAATAAAATAATATGCAGCAGTTAAAAGTAAAATATTATGGCCATATGCAGCAGCAGTAATGACCTGTGACAACTGAGAATAGCAAAGACAAATGAATAAAGTTTTGTTATTTATTTTATATAAGCTCTATGTCATCGTCGTCGTAATGAATCGTGTCCATTAAATCTATTATTTTTAGTCAAAATACTCAAAAGAAATTAAATAAAAAGAAGATTAAAGCATAGGTGATTTTTCTTTAATCGTAATTACTGGTAGTAGGATTCCTATGTTGAAATTCGTATAGGTAGGTTGGTACCTACCAAATTACTAGTAGGTACCAATATACGATACACAGTTCAAAGACAGTTACAGACCTATACGATATACAGTTAGTTGGTACTACCAGAGCTGCTCTGGATTCTGCTCTGGAGCAGAAATGAAGAAATATTACTGTGTTTCGGTCTGAAGGCCACTGAGAGCTAGTGTAATCACTGGGCATATGAGAACTGATGTCTCAGGGTGACCGGCACAGTGTGGTGCCACACAGAAACATTCTGGGTGACACAGCATCTGTTATGGGTAGACGTTGCACTTGCCATCGGGTGAACGTTTTGCACGTTACGTCACTTAATCATATAATTGTATAAGCCAAAAAAAATAATTAGTATGGAAATTGTTTACTGTCAAATTATAAATAAAACTGAAGCGTCTATATACTGAGCCTAAAGTCTGTCACTTAGTTACAATAATTAGACTTCAGTATAAGACAACTATCATTTTACTGTCGATCGATATTTAGAAGTCGCTGCTTGAAGATTTTAAACTTGGATAATACGAGTATGTTACCTGGCACTGGAAAATAGTTTACGACTGTTTCCATTAATAAATAATCATAAATAGTATCTATGTGGGCAGACTGGTGGTAGGATTCCTATGCAGGAATCCGTCTAGGTAGGTACCACCCCAGGGCCAGTTATTCTGCCGTGAAGCATTATTGTGCAAACATTACTGTGTTTCGGTTTGAAGGGCACTGTGAGCTAGCGTAATCACTGGGCATATGAGACTTAAGAACTGATGTCTCAGGGTGATGGACACAGTGTGGTGTCACACAGAAATTTTCTGGGTGACACAGCAACTGTTATGGACAGACGTTACACTTACCATCAGGTGAACGTTTTGCTCGTTTCATCACTTATGCAATAAAAAAAAGACAGATTAAGACACATATATTTTATTTAAGTTTATTTATTTTGATAACTGCATGTTTGAGCTTGGTTATAGATAACACATGGAATACTTTACCGACATATGTGCGGGTTTAAAGTTCTCTATCATATATTTTAGAAATGGTATTTAAGTAGAAATACTTAAGGCACTGATGAAAAGATTTTTAAGTGTTAACAACAAGATACAGTTATTTTAATCAAATTTCGAAAGTAGTTTATCGATAGTTAACTCGTATTTACGTGCATGCACGAAAATTGTTACTCTTTTTGGAAGGTCTGTGGTACATATATATATAGAAAAACGTGTTGTATTTAGTCATACAAAGTTGTGAACTTCAGTAATCAACCATTTTCAACAATACGTCTAAATAATACGACATGAATTTTTTAAGGCTTACTTTCTTATCAACGGTGGAATACTTTTAACAAATTTTTTAGTCAAAAATTAGGTCGAGGCAAGCCACTTTGCGATTTTAACTCGAATTATATTAATTGCACTAAGTGATAATTACGAATTATAAAAGTAACTGTAACACAAATTTCGGCTGAACGACTCATTCGCATCAATAACAAAGTGCGATTCGTTTGTTTGTACCGATGAAATATTACAACGCTTATCGCAAATCTGGTGACTTACATATTTCCTATGATAAGGTGTGATTGATATCGATCAAGTGAAGGCGTAAATTCAAGATTTTAGCACACACATACAGTCACGCCGTTTTCCCATATATGGGGAAGGCAGGGGCCATACACGTAGCCCACTTTTCAGCCCCGGGGAAAACGAGACGTGATGGGTAGCGAACCACGTCGCCACCATTTTGTCACGTGTCTAAAAGGAATTGTTACTCCCCATTGCGTTCACACGCGCAGTATAGTGACAGCTATGTATATAATGGTGTTATTCTTCACAAATAAAGGCTGTCCGTACAATACCTTAGTCGCTTCTTACACCTCCTTGGTAGGAAAGAGGTAGGCTGTAGTACAGTATATATTATAGATACCAACATAGGCTAGCGGACCTCACACGTCCCCGAAATATTTTTTATTTGTCATCTGTGTAGGTGTTATTTTCCTGCGAGTGGTGAATCAGCGTTTAAGCGCTGTTTCGGCTGTGCCATACTGGAAAACGACTTCAGTTCACTCGCGTACTGTGAAATTTTGAAACAAGAAAGCGCCTGACGGTTGAACTACAACTTTAAAAAAAACGTGTAAATGAAAAAGTGTAATAGAGTTTAATATAATCTATATCCACAGACTAAATACATGTAAAGGTTTAGTGGCGGGATCGTCTGGTTTGTATGAACCTGTCTATTATTATTATTTATTTATGGAAACAGTCATGAACTATTTTCCAGTGTCAAGTAACATATCCAAGTATACAATCTTCAAGCAGCAACACTTTTAAATTTCGATCGACTGTAAAATGATAGTTGACTTTTACTGAAGATTTGCTGGACTGATGGAGACAAAAGAAAAAGCACAATTTTGGTCTTGAATTGAATTTTGCAATCACTGTATACTTTCAGCAGCACAATTTTCAAAACTCTAAATATACACAGAAATTACAAAATTAAATAACAACACTACTGTCACTTTTCGAGTTGGCGCCAAAAGTCCGATCCTGTCTATAAATGTTATGTTGTGAACTTTTTTTTAAAAGTCCGTGCTATTTGCAGAAATAAATGCTTCCTACGACTTTAATGCGTCGCCATGAAAATAAGTAATGCGCAGTATATAGTTTTTAAATTTTATGGAGCTATTCAGTTTTGACACGTTAATAAATGTTCCAACTGCGCGATTTTGGCGCTCTCCATGCTCCAGAATTTACGTTGGCTTGAATTAGAAACGTAACCCACGTACACCGGGTGCAATGCGATGTATTTATAAAGATGAAGCTCAGCCGGTCACGTTATTCCTACATAGAACAAAATATACGTAACATATATTCTATCTAGATATCCAGCACAAACATTGAGACATACATCACGTGTTAGAGAGATTATACAAGTAGAATTACATTTGATGATTATGCGAAAACAAATTTTAATTTTTTTAAGTATATTTTTTACAAATATTTTACGTTTACTTACAAAAGATAACGAATATTGAAGAATTACACGATATAATAATTGGCAGAGCTATTCAGATTTTGAAAGTAGCATAGAAATGACGAATCCACACGTCCTGAAAAGAAAAGCCGTGTGGTAGCGGCTTAAGAGAATCTACCACCCATCTCATCCCGTGGGTGTCGTAAAAGTCGACAGAGGGAAAATGAAAACCAGGAGATGGGCAGCAGCATTTTCCTGAAAGATCTGAATAAATAAACTGCGGTTGCCAACCCGCCTGCCAAGCGTGGCAACTATGGTAAAATCCCCCCAAAATGGGAGCTACAAACTTTTGTGGCGATCTATGGGGAAGGCCTATCTTCAGCAGTGGACTTATGATAGGCTGAAACGACGACCATCGAAAAATAGCAGTTTGATGCTGTTACGTTCTATTTTTTTACAATTAATCAATCAATTACCTCCAATTAAATTTATAAAATCGTCGGATAGGCCGTGTTCTTCTTATTACTTACTCCTCTCACAAAAAAAGTTGTTTATCCAAACATTTACTCATTAGTTCATATCTCAATTACGATTTAAAATAGTTTATACAAATACTAGAGCGTGAAAAATATGTTTTACTCACTATAGATTGTTTAATACATACATACATACATAAGATCACGACTGTATCCCATAAGGGGTAGTCAGAGACTGGGCGGGCACTCACTGAAAAAACAGATAACTGCCACAATCCACGTTTCACCAAAACAATATAATGCACTTGTTGTGATGCCATGCGGTGATGCGGTGAGCCCATCGCCACCATGCGCTGTTGGGTGCACAGTGCAGTTTAATTCCTTACTCGCCTTTTACGAGATCCATTGGATGAGATGGAGTGGTAGTATTCTTTTAACGAGCCGCCACCACACGGCCCATTCGATTCGATTGTTTAATATTCGATGTTTAGTAGCAAAATAAATGTTTTACTTCTTATCTTAATATATTAAGATAACCTGTAGTGGGTAATTAAAAATTTGGACAATATCATTATCGTTCAAGTTCTGAAATAACATTAATTATTTTAATCACAAACCCACTTTCTTTATAGATAATGACTGACGAACGAAATAATTGGATACTCTGTCCTCGTCCCTGTCCGTCATTGCCTTAACCTACCACCGTCTATAGGGCTTTAACTTGCCATCGGACAGTGTCCTCCTGACCTATCCTGACCTGCCACGACATCGTCAGGTTAAAAATCGGACGTAGGCAACTGCGGTGGTCATAACACAGTAATGTATCAGTGCAAACTAAGATGCACTTATTTGTCTATAGTTCCCAAATTGGTCCAGGACCCCCAGAGATCCACGGGAGACTCGACGGGGGTCTACGTTGGCGTGACAAAAAATGGGTTAGTTAGTTATAGTTTTTGGAATATGGTAGAAATGTACCTGCAGGTGGTCCACTGGAACCAGCCAAATTTTGAAAGTGGTCCTATGAGAAAAAAAACTTCAGACAGGTGAGGGAATAACCAACCGAAAATACACAGGCCGGTGACGGACGGTAGCGTCTATTCGAGAAGTCTGACACTTGCGACTGGCTCTGCGTATGCATACGTGGTGATTAAGGCAGACCCTCTGTTCTTGGTGATTATAACGATGATGACTGTCTCAGGGATCAGTGGTGCAAACGTCATCATCAGATACATGAAGTTTCACTTACACTGTAAAGTAATACCGTCAGATAATTGGCACGATTCATAAGCGTAAAGATATAGCGACTGAAATTGCCAAAATTAGTAAAATTTATTATTAAATAAATAAATTGGATGGCAGCATAGCAATATGTTGGCAGAATTGATGCCAAATGTTATAAACAAATTCAGTTTACGATTGTATAATATTTTGGGACGAAGCGGCGGGATTATTTTATATCTGTTTTCTTAGAAAAGATGACACCATTCATGAAAACAGTTCCAAGCAATAAGACATAATATTCTTTCCGCTTTGTGAAAGGAAAATACATACGTATTCATTACAAATATTAAAGTAGTAAGCCATAAACGTTACCTAAGTGATCTTTATTTTATATATATGTTTTTTTAAACTGTTGCCAAACGACTATCATGACACTTGTGGAGTGTTAGGTAACGACAATCAAGATATTTTTAAAATTACGACAATGTTGAGATTAAATTCAAAATTAACAAACGTTCACCACTGTCACCTGCAATGGTTGTTATTTAGGTCAGTAAGCTAAATCTTGCGGCATAAGTAATAATTTTGAACTGGTTTTCGAATGACGATTGTATATTTTGAACAGGCTTTTAACTTGACCTATGTATGAACGAAATGTAATCTTTCCATTTAATTCTAACCTCCTACCAGACGTTCGAACATTTTAAGGAACCGACGGCAATGTTCACCAGGATTATCATCTTATTGCTACACAAATATGTTTTTTATTACAAGATATTAAGTTTCACCTGTCCCGATGACTGTCTGTGGGTAATCAAATCTTACAAGTTAAATTTGACGCACTTCCCGTTGTTCGATTGAGTAGAATACCTTCGTTGACAAAAATGTGTACCGTATTATTGTATTGTCTAGGAGCTGGAAGTCAGTCTCCTCAACTAAGCAAGATAGCTCCAACTTCTTAGGGCTCGCTGGAATTGTTTCGTCAAGTAATATAGTTCTTGCAAGATTTGAAGTTCACTTTTGGACATATACCTTGCAAATAAAAGCTTGTAAGCAAAAACATAATTTTCGTTTAAAACTTATTTAATTTTTGAAAACTAAAAAAAAAGAAAAAAGTAAAGTAACAGCCTATAAATGTCCCACTGCTGAGCACAGGCCTCCTCTCATTTCTGAGAGGGTTTTGGAGCTAGGAAGAATCCGCCACGCTGCTCCAATGCGGGTTGGCGGACTTCACATGTCTTCGAAATATTTTTTATTTCTCAGACATGTAGATTTCCTCACGATGTTTTCCTTCGCCGCTAAGCACGTGGTAAATCAGCACTTAAAATTGTAGAACAAATTTAGAGGTGCTGGCACCGGGGATCGAACCCAGGTTTCTCGCGTACTATGAAATTAAAGGCGGGCACCCCCTGAGCTACCACGGCTCAGGGGCCTGGTGCTCGCCTTTGAAAACTAAGGTATAATATTATTTTTTATATTCTGGTATGTAAGCTAGAAGATAGGGATATATTAGTTTTTTCACCAAAAATCAACCTCACCATAACGTGGTGCGCCCTGCTGGTTTATAAAGGAGTCGACCGCGTGGCGTAGTGGTTAACGTACCTGACTTCTGCGCCACCGGTTCTGGGTTCGATTCCCAGCCGGAGGTAACATTTGTGCAAAAACACAAATTGTTGCTTTTCGGGTCTGGTTGTGTTGTGCATGTGAAATGTATGTTTGTAAAACGCACCCACGATACAGGAGAAAATCCTACTGTGGGGCTTCGTTTTTTTAAAGAAGAAGCTATAAATGAACTCAAAATGGCGACAGCTTCTATTTAGTGTCGTAATCAATGCGCAGGAGATTTTACAGTGATACAAGTGTACGCTCAAATACGTTTATGTTATTAATCCACTTTGAATAGAAAACAATCTAATGAAGGAAAGGAAGTTAATTTGCTAAGATCCGCATGAAAAATATAAAATTGTGTACTCGTGTCGTGGTCTCGACTTCAGTGGTGTATATTACCTAGTGGTAGTATTGTAGTGGTGGAGGGTATCTGTTGGCTGTTAGTTTGCTCGTGCGCGCCACTGCGGGAGGGCGGGCGTTGCTGTTCAAAAACTAGGTAATATACAATATTTTATATTTTGCATGCGGATCTTAGCAAATTAACTTTATTTCCTTCATTATAATGGATTTCCGCAAAGTAACGCCTGGTTCTTCTAACTATAGAAACATTCTATTTTACTCTACATTATAACTGCCTTCAGCCGGCGTTTACTAAGAACTTACAGACAGCTTATCAAAGACATGTCGGCGGTACATCCAGGAAACCAATTAACCCCCAGACACTGCGTCGTCCTGTACACTTGGCCGGTTTCGTCCCTACATCCGATTACCCCTTTGTAGAGGGGACCGTTGTCAGTATCTCGTATGGAATTATCCGTAAACAAGATTAGCGGAAATACGTGTCTGCCTATTTCAATTGTTTTAATACGAGTAACTAAATCTTCTCGAAAGGTAAAGAATGTATAGCTGGATAACTTTGTGACTCTTTTGAGTATTTCTACCGGTACCAGACCAATAAACAAACATTGGAATCAATAAATATATGTAGTTACATATTGACTCTACGACAGTCAGCCGCCAGTCAGCTCGGCGGCTGACTGTCGTAGAGTCAATATCACTTGATGATGCCTCGTTTTGAGGTGAAGCACGTGTCGTGTTCTCGACTTCAGTGGTGTATTGCCTAGTGGTAGTGGTGGAGGTGATCTGGTGGCGGCTCTCGGTGGCGGTATTGGTTTTCTTGTGCACGCTGCGGTGCTCTTCAAAACTAGGTAATACACACAATTTTACATTTTGCATTCGGGTCTTAGCAAATTAACTTTCTCTCCTTTACAATAAATATATGTTCAAGTAATTTTGCTTCCTCAGTTTTGAGAAAGTTTTTCTAGTCAACAGTGCATAGTCCACAGTCTGCCTTAATACAACCTGCATGGTATCCCTAAAAGTGCACCTTTCTTTTCGATTTTCCCTTAACATAAACATGACTCTAGGAAAAAGAAAAAAAAAACAACAGGCTTTTATACGAACCGATGTAGTTTAAAAAAAATACGTTACGCATGTAGTAAATAAACACTTAAAACAATTTCAAAGGTGCCGGCACCGGGAATAGAACCTAGGCAAATCTTGCTCTATAAAATTTAGGGCCAGCACCCAGCCCCTGTGTAGCGCACGGCTCTTAGTTATTGTCTTATAGCTTCTCTATTGACTATTGAATTCATTAAACCGCTTAGTTCCCATTAGCTAATGCATGACCTATGAGAGAACAGGGTCTGAACGATGCAATTGAATTTTAGATACCGAGTAAAATTAGTCACATACTAACACCTATTTTTGAATGACAATAAAAATGTTACGTGTAACAGTTAATGTTACGAGTGAGTCAAACTTGTATGTAGGGTTGCCAACTTATGAAAAAAAAAGTCGGGACTGCCTTCGGATTCGATCGGAGCTCAGTCCAGATTCGGACCATCTGACTAACGGAAAAATTAGAACGCTTTTAGTTTTTACGTGCTTATCATTTTTCCATGCATATTTCTTATTATTACGAGCCGCTTTCATTAATTCCGTGTTATTTTTATACCTATGAACTCCTAACAATACTTGTCCATGATGTCTCTCTGCTAAGTTCCCTGCACAACTTTGCGTTGCGAGGGAGGTGAAGGCAAACGCATTGCGTGAGGTGGTTGTCGGGAGCCGTGTGAGCAGTGAGCCACGAGCACTTTGCTCTGAGCCAGAGTGAATGGATCTATCGTCGCGTGTCATCAAAAATTGGGACATAATGTATAGGTTAGCGGGACTCGGGACAATGTCATTGAAATCGGGACTGTCCCGGTAGAATCGGGACGGGTGGCAACTCTGCTTGTATGACTTGTTTTAGAGGTAGGTTAGAGAATTGCAAAAGCAGTTTCAAAGAAAGCTGTCTACAACTTCTGAGCTGTAACACAGTAACGTAGTTGAAGTGAACAAAGACTGCTTCATCGGTAAACAATTACATTATTTTGTGGTGCAAAATATCTTGTGCATTTTCTTACACATTCCTGCGGATGACGCTTGCGCGTATTCAGTCGGCGCCATCTTTGCATTCATAGACTAATAAACGTTCGCGCGACAAGTATTGCCGGCCGCCATTGTTTTAACGATTTAACGACACCGTTGTCATTGAAGGGATAAAGAATACGTACTTTAGTTGCCCATTAGCCACAATTAACACTTCACATAATACTTATGGTTTTACTGGTGATGGGATTCCTAAGCAAAAACCCGTCTAGGAAGGTACAACCGCTGCGGCAGTTACTCCGCCGTGAAGCAGTAGTGTGCAAACGTTACTGTGTTTGAGGGGCACTGACTGGTAGTGTAATGACTGAGCTGGTACTGTAAGTCTCCTATACTTAAGAACTGATGTCAGGGTGACGAGCGTAGTGTGGTACCACACAGAAATGTTCTGGATGACATTAATGAATTGTTACACGATTCACTCGCCTCGTCATTTCAAAAAAAGGTACCACAGATGGAAAGTGGTAGGATTCCCATGCAAGAATCCGACAAGGTAGGTAGGGGTACCTACTTCATCAGTCAGTCATCAGTGTCTGCAAAATGTGTTTCGATTTGAAGGTCACGACACTAGCTTAATGTTAAAGAGCACATGAGACTTGAGAACCGATGTCTCATGAGTGACAAGCGGGGTAACACACAAATCTTTTTAATGTAAAGTTCGGTTGTGACTCGCGACTATTATGAACAGATGTACCATTCACCAGCAGATGTAAAACTCTGTAGTCGCCTGTCAGTTACTTCCAATAATAATAATTAATACATTGCCATAAAAAAAAAGATTATAATGCATTTACTAGTTATTTTTGAAAGCAAAGAATGGAACGTAAAGTATTCTTCGAGGGGTTTGGAGCCGGGAAGAGTGCGCCTCGCTGCTCCAGTGTGGGTTCTGTCCTCTCTGTGTCTCCCGAAATGGGAGGAGGTCTGTGCTCAGCAGTGAGACATGTATAGGCTTTTTATGTTAGTGCTTTAATAGATATTCATTCTGTCGGGATAATAAAATTGTGTTGTATAGATATAATGTTGCAAAGAGAAAAATAAAAATAATGCTAAGTGCAACACCAATTACGTAGTTTACTAATTAGTATCGTGATCTAGGATGATATTTATGAAAATAAAAATATAGAAAAATTAAATTAAGATCTCTTTAATTATCTCTTTATGATATGGTATAATTAACTAGAGTTTATTCAACTCTTAATTAACACATATTTTTCTAGTTAAAAATTTGTGTGAAGATTAATATCGGGTAAAAAAATTGGGTATTCTAGCGCGTTAGCACCCATCCGTGATGCTTGCTTCTTCAAATCTTAATTGCCTACAGCGCAACTTGACGCTCCATAAACTTTGAGACGTAGATTTTAAAGTTGCATTCTAGAGTAGTGAGGTCGATGACACCGCAACCGTTTGTTCGCCATATGAGTTTTAGTCATCCGCTTTAATGATTTAGGTACGGTCGATTTGTAATAAATTCGGTTGTGGTGCATCCATCATAACTTGGACCAATGATTACCGGATAATAATTGGTCCGAGCATCATACATATAGAATTTTAATTATTCACATATTATGACTTAAAAAAGTAAAGTAACAGACTATTATGTGCCTCGTGGCTGGTCAGCTGGTCACAGACCTCTCAAATATACAGATAAATTTAATCGTAATGAAGATACAAGCAGAATCTATGTATTAATACGTGAAAACGTTGTACCTCTTATTAAGCATATTACGCGCACAGAGGAGTGTGAGATTTGGTATAGTTGAAGTTTGTATGGGAAACGAGGGCAGAAAGCATACATTATATTGAATAAAATAAACCATGTATTATTTACGTTAATACTGACAATGCCAATGACTTGTTTTCGTTCATAATGCCAATGTCAAACAGAATAGTCTGTGGTCAAACAGTCGCACAGAGTAGAGATTGTCACCATACAATTTTAAAATGTTGCTAACAAATCATTACTCAAACCTCAATAAAGTTCAAAGTTAAAAAAAATATGAATCGCGGTCGACCACAGGTGCGACTACTACTTATTATTAATGTTCTTAAAATGGCCGCCAAATCATCAACAATGCACCTGTCAAAATGTACAAATTGCAATTTTTCCTAACATAAGATAGATCTTGGTATAAGTAAAGGTTTAGCAGTAAATTATGTACTGGCTGATAAAAACCTTATTAATTATTTCATATTTATTATTAATGAATGATACATGGTTTAAAAAGTCCAATTATTTTGACTTCTTACGGAGAATTAGACGACCGTACTTATCATTTTATAAGTATAACTTAAGCAAATTCAAAACGCAAATTAACTCTACAGAGTACCGAGTACATAACGATAAAAAAATGTATATAAAATGTAATATGAAGCAATGGTACACTACAATAAGTAAGTATTAATAAGATAGGTAGCATACGTAAAGTGAAATTGTTGATTTGATTCATATTAAACAACGGTAAACAGCCTTACGCGTAATTACACACATTTTTACTGCGTCTGATTTCGTTCCTGCGGTGCGGCACTTCGCCATTATTATTATTATTCCCGGCAGTCCCCAAACATTGGCCGAGCTCCCCTCGCTCTGTATTGATCTGCAGTCCTACGCTTAGGGTACCTAGGACCGATTATACCGCTGTTTTATACAGTAATATCCGTTATATCAGTAGATGATTTCATTTCTATTTAGCGACCGTCTGTCCTCATTTTCAAAAAAATGTAAGCCTTTGAAAAAACAGTGATTTCAAATGTATTACACGTTTCTGTCTCTATCACCTAATATTCAATTATATCAATATGTGTCCGTAGGCGGTTTAAATTGTTTATTTAAAAAACTTAGGTACTTATTATTAGGTATTAATAAATTGATTTTCTTTTGTACTCATATCAATTATGAGGTAAGCAGCTTAAGTGTAAAAATCTTAATTTTCAATGTAAAATTACCGACGTTAACGGAAATCATCGTCAGTTAAATGATTTTGTACTTTGTTAATAATCTATAAACTAAACTACGTATACAGTTGTTTCAGCCCTATCATCAGTCAATAAAAATAACCCCCACAGCAGCCCTTAGCTTTAGATATTAGGGGTGGTTTAGTCTACTCTCTATCGATTTCCGTATTCGGGAAGTGAGTTTGGCTCTTTCTTGCAAATACGATCCTAGGATATTCCCTCTCTCTTCTGCCCAGGACGCTGTCCTGTCTGAGTAGATTATACTACGTACAATTTTTAGTGGAGTATGCCTATGGATTATTTACTATGCAATACAAAATGGGGATGGAACATAAATATGGGCATATAAAATTCTACCCATTACAAAAACAGATCTATAAAAATCCTTCGTTATAGTGATTCATTTGAATAATTCGAAGAATTGGACGAAAACAGGAAAATTAATTCGAAAATGTTGTTTCATTAATAATACTTAATACCGGTAAAAAATAGGAATGAGGCGACTATTGAATAAAAAAGTTGAGGCAAACTTTCTTTAAAAAAAAACACAGTTACATATTACTGTTAATGACAGATAATACTATATTAATAGATATATACATACATACAGTCATGCCTTTTTACGAAATAAGGGGTAGACAGAGGCCACTTACATAGCCCACATTTCGCCCTCGCGGGACACAAGACGTATGGAGTGGCGAACCACGTCGTTTTGCAGCAGCAAGCAGTATAGTGACAGCATTGCATATTATGGTGTTATTCTGTACGAATAAAGACTGTCCGTACAAGTACCTTAGTCGCCTCTTACAACACCTCGGTGGAAAAGAAAGAGGTAGGTGCTGTGCTATTCTACTCTGCCGGACTCCTATCAGCAATTTATAGATATAAAACATAGAGACATCTGCATTTATAAAATTCCCTTTATAATATTATAAACTTTCAAAGTGAACCCTGATAATGCAGTTGGAGTAGCATATTACCAATTTGTAGTTTTCGTGATTAATCTAGTGATGCGTGTAAGCGGCGAAAGTACCGAAACACGATGTGTACTTCACGGTAATTTTACATATGTAAATAATAAGCGACGCTTCCTTATTTTCCGTAATACATTCAAAAAAAGAACAGTAAATCGTCCAATTTACAGAAGCCACCGGTAAAACGTAAAGGCTTCTTAAATAAATGAAGGAACCAAAGTTCGTGACGTTTATTTCGAATTTAACGAATGGTGGGATGTGTCAACCATGTGCTGTTAGTCATATTCTAATTTTAGTACCCCTACTGATACAGAGTTTGGGTTCTTAGCAATAGCCATATTTTATTATTTTGTCCGCGTTTGAAAGAAGTAATAAAAAGGAAGTTCATTTTGTGCCAAGTAAGTTAATAAGTTTTATTTTAGCTTATAAGTTTTGCATTTTGTGATTCTATTTAACTTCTTATAGTTTGTTAAATTCTAAGTTCCAGTGCAGTAAGGGGTTTTCCTTGCGAAAAAAGACCTTGTAAAATCACATGAAGCAAAAATGATATGGCTATTACTAATGAATTTTCAAAATGTAGTTCTTTATGATTTAGGATCATTACTATGTCCATGCATTCACCGCAAGATATTTAAGACATAAATATATTTAACAAAATTTATCAGCCTTAAATCCAAAATCATAATTATTTCACGTTGAACGGCTTCGGTTTGTTAGCGCATCAGACTAATTGTATTAATTAGCATAACATCGCCTGCTGCTAAACGAACCATAGCGGTACGGATTTTTTTTTATTGCCATTTCTACTAATGGTATTTTGAATTTTCGTTCGAAAATTATTGCTACGTTAATAAGACGATTTATGTTATTGTCAGGCATAACACGGTTATCAGAAAAAAAATGTATTTTTTTAAAATAAATATTTGCATTATGATTATTGTAATAATAGAGGGTAGGATGTGTAAACAAATATATTGTGTCAATAATTTTAAACGACGATGTTGACACATTGCATTGTTAATAATGATTCAGTCTTGTCTTCAACGAGTACAAAACAAGGTTTTAAGAACTTAAAGAACAATGAAACGCAAAACGTAAATCGTATGCATTTAAACAACGTAATGGTTAAAAAAACTGGATAGGCATCGATGAAATTATGCGAGCGCTCCCTCTCTAAAGTACCGTTAATCATGGATAAATATGCTTCAGCACATCCAGACTGAATGATAATTCATTTTAACAATAGCATACCAATAAGTATACAAATATAACATACTATACTGACACATCTTAAATTTTCGATTGTCGGTTACTTACGGAGTGTTTAAAAACAATGACATTTCCTTGGATTATATATTACTATTGTATTTTTTTAATTTCAAAGGTATTTTGTGAATATAATAAAAAATATAGCTTACCTAGGTTTATTGAACGGAGAAAATAAGGATAAAACCGAGCACTGTGTTCAACCGGTGTAATGCGACTGACGGCGACGTCTGAGCGTAGAATAAAATAACTGGTGTCTGTGAACTCGGAACGGACAGAAGTTGGATGCGGGCGGAGTACGGGGGTGGCGCGGACGCGGCACTGTACTCGCATGTGCATGTATGTATCTATATTTCGTAGGCTGTTCGGGTGTACTGTTTTGCGTCGTCCTCGATGATTCATTCATGATCACAACGTATTGGAAATAATAATTATGAAGGTAACATTTGCAACGAATTACGTTATGAAGTAACAATTGTTAATATAGTTTTTTAATTAATTAATAGTTCATTTATTGTAAATAAAATTACTATCGATTTATATTTTTTACTACTATTCCTATTACAATTTTTTCAGTAACTTATTTCTATAAGTAGCTTTGTAATGTTGATATGGCAGCATCAGAGAATTCATCACCTGTCTCGTCCGAATGGTGTTGTAAAAAATAATGAGGCGAAATGTCTTGGTTTCATGTTTTTTTTTTATTGAGTTGGCAGGATTGCCGTAAGCGCCATACGCATAGTAGCCGATAAGAGATCGCAGTTGCTCTTCGTCACCGGATTAAAATTTCGTCGTATTTGCGCATTTATTATTTCGAAACGGTCGTTTCTCCCTATATAGAAGTAACTTATGCCCAACAATATTACAGTGGACTATTTATAGGCTGGTAGAAAAAAATCCTTTGAATTCCCAAATTTGAGATGTCCGGCCTTTTTACCCCATTGTACTTAAAAGTCCGGCTTAACTGGATGGTCTTAAAATCAGAAGTCTGAAAGCTAGGCTGTCCAGGTTCATCGGTGCCCCTAATTACTACCTGCACCACTACTAATCTGCACGAGCACAGGCGGGAGGTGGTCATTATCTAGGTGAGAGTTCTGTTGGTTACATTTTCAAGAGTGTGTTCCGGAAATACACTATTTACTTTTCCCTTCCAATTTCAATTATCGGACAACTAGGCACTACGCACGGCGGGTTTCCATCTGTTCGCTATTGATAAACTGAGCATTCGGGTGAAGTGTTTTACTTCGTCATCTATACTAATATTATAAATGCGAAAGTAACTCTCTCTGTTCCTCTGTCCGTTTGTTACTCTTTCACGGTTCAACCGCTGAACCGATCTTGACGAAATTTGGCTTGCATACTGGGTTTGGACATTTGATACTTTTTATCCCGAAAAATCAAAAAGTTCCCACGGGATACTTAAACAACGTATACCGGACGAAGTCGCGGGCATCAGCTAGTTCATGATGAAAGCAAGGGCCTAGAACAATTGGCCTGCATCAGTCTTTCCCTCTGATTATACTGTGGGTGTCTTTTTTATGGACGAAAGTGACGAGACGAACACTGCGTTTTAGTCTGAAGGGCTAGTGCAAGCTTGTGTAATTACTGGGCATATGGACCATAAGAACTGTCGAAGCATTTGTTATGGCCAGACGTTGCACTTACCATAAGGTGAACGTATTGCTCGTCCCGTCACATTCCCCTATAAAAACATCACTGATTTACGTCAGATTAACTGGCATCGCGGTGGTATTGGACGTATTTCTGCATAGGAATCCTACCACCAGTAAAAAGGCTAGTACTAAGGCACTAGTCACATCTTGACGACGAGGCTTTCACTAGGCTAGTGAAAATTAGCTATTCTATTCTATTGGTGTTTTTTTTTATTGGATAAAGTGATGAAACGAGCAAAACGTTCACCTGATGGTAAGTGCAACGTCTGCCCATAACAAATTCTGTGTCCCCAGAAATTTTCTGTGTCGCATCACACTATGCTCATCACCCTGCGACATAAGTACATAAGTCCCCTTCAAACCGAAACACAGTAATGTTTGCACACTACTGCTTCACGGCAGAATCACTGGCCCTGGGGTGGTACCTGCCTATACGGATTCCTGCATAGGGATTCTAGCAACCAGTAAATTTTATTAAAAAAAAGTTCATACTACCAGAAATTGGAGATCAATGACGTGTCTAAGCATTGTATATGAATCACAACAGAAACTCGAAAACTAATGAAAAATATGTGACCTGAAAACAATCTGAAATTCGAAACCAAATCCCACGTACTAAGTCTGGGGCCTTAGATTTGAATATCTGTTACACTAACCGTCGATCCAAGTGGCCCTCCGCAGACATATCGCTTAACAAAATTATCGTTTTATATTCTGGGGTCATTATACTAACTAACACGCTCTAAGTGTAATTTAGAAGCGCGCGCATGAAACTGCAGTTATTAATAAAACAAAATTATCAAACCATAACTAGGATGGGATGTGAAATAACGATGTACAAACTAAATATTTATGATTGTAAAAAAATTAAAAAAATGTTGGAAGCTGTTCCTGCAGAATAGGATTTCATTTTTTTTTTTTGGTTTTGGTGTGACCAGCTAACCCGTCCCGGCTGCACACGGAAATGGTTGTTATGTTATAGTCCGTATAGAGAAAAAAAACATCAGCACCTTTACCCGTGGCCATGTGGTAGCGGCTTAAGAGAATCTACCACCCAATCTCATCCCGTGGGTGTCGTAAAAGTCGACAGAGGGAAAATGAAAACCAGGAGATGGGCGGCAGCATCTTGCTGGAACATCTGAATAAATAAACTGCGGTTGCCAACCCGTCTGCCAAACGTGGCAACTATGGCAAAATCCCCCCAAAACGAGAGCTACAAACTTTTGTGGCAATCTATGGAAGGAGGCCTATGTTCAGCAGTGGACTATTGATAGGCTGAATCGAACGAACCTTTACCCATTTCAATACTAATATCTGATCTTAGTCGATGTCTATAAAGTAAAAAGTAAAGTTTCAGCCTATAAATGTCCCACTGCTGAGCACAGGCCTCCTCTCATTTCTGAGAGGGTTTTGGAGCTAGGAAGAATCCGCCACGCTGCTCCAATTCGGGTTGGCGGACTTCACATGTCTTCGAAATATTTTTATTTCTCAGACATGCAGGTTTCCTCACAATGTTTTACTTCACCGCCGAGCACGTGGTAAATCAGCACTTAAAATTGCAGTTAACAATTTTAGTGGTGCCGGCACCGGGAATCGAACCCAGGTCACTCGCGTACTATGAAATTTAAAGCGAGCGCCTAGCGCCTGAGCTACCACGGCTGTCTATGTCGGTGTGTAAAGAATATATAATATGTATGCCAAATTTCAAGTCTATTGACTTGAAGTTTCGGAGTTATTGTATATATATAAAGATTGATGGTGGGTTTGCTATAAAGGAAGACGTCTAGGCAGGTACCACCGCAGGCTCAATTATTCTGCCTTGAAGCAGTAGTGTACAAACATTATTATGTTTCGGTCTGGCTGGCACTGAGAGGTATCAGGGTGACGAGCGAGGTGTGGTGCCACACAGATATGTTCTGGATGACACAGCATTTAGCCGATAGGTGTCCGGCTGAGAGGTGCCGTAAGAGGCGATTAAGGACTTGCGCTTCACAAACAGTATGTCATCATGTGCAGTATAGTATGATGTCACTATACTGCTTGTGTGAACGCAATGGACAGTAAGGTTTTTTTGTAATTCGCTACCAAAATTGCGGCGACGTGGTTCGCCACCCGTCGACGTCTTATTTCTCACAGGGCGAAAAGTGGGCTACGTGTGAGGCGTCTGCCTATCCCTTATACGGGAAAATGTGTTATGGGCAGACACGCAAGCAGAGTGCAAAGTTGCACTTACCATCAGGTGAACGTTTTGCTCATCTCGTCACTTTCTTAATAAATAAAGAAAAAGAGATAGGCTCAATACATTATAGTACAGCGAGGCCAGATTGAAATTACGCAATTTAAGGAAGAAATAAAAAAATATTAATTAAAATAAAAAGCCAAAAAGGACCGAAAATAATAAAAGCACAAAGGGTAAATCGTTGAAATTTGGTCTGATACAAGCAGTCATTATGAACACTCAACAGTGACGAAGCTCACACATTGAAGTGTGACGTCCTCTTTCGCTTAGTTTCCAAAAACAGTTGTGTGTGATTCATGTAGTAAAAAACAAGACATAGGGGACGCCGAATACGTGGCACGTTACACTACACCTACCATGAAATGTGAATTTACTCGGACTTATATTGTAAACCATGAATGTCTATATCTATGGAAATCACGTTCACCAATGCACAGAAACAATATAAGTAAGGAACAAATCTTATAACGATTTATCACATATTATAAAGTTGTCTTCTATTCTATCCATTTCCGAACCCAAACCGTCCATTTTGTTTTCTTTATTCTTACGTACAGCGTATAGCGTAAAATCATACATTTTGAAAGAAAAACCAGCATGATAGGGGCATGTGTATAAATAGCATGCCAAATCAAAATAAATGTGAACCGCCATAAGCATGCTACTGTTAAGAAGCATGCACATAAGCATGCTTTTTATCGCATTACTAACCAGACGCGACACGTTCACGGACACATCGCATCACCGACGCTGCTGCCAATAACTGGCATGTGTATCTTTGGTACGGTATTTTTCAATATGGTTGTTCCGTCACTCTTTTTTTTTCTCTTTTTATGTTTGTTGCATCGCCTATCATATGTTTATCTCTTCTTAACCTTATGGTTGACTGGAAAAGAATTACTTTAGGCATTAAGTCCGCCCAAAGACTATATAACCAACTGGTTTAATACTCCTTGAGTCCGCCATATGTACCATTCTGTGCAAAGTTTAAATAAATAAAAGATATCAGATTTTCCTGGTCTTTCTTCAATCGACTTTCACGACACCTTTGGCTGGTAGATTTTCACACAGGAAAAATAACTATTTACCTAAAATATCCCGAAATATTAAGGCGATCGCATGTCTCCAAAATATAATACGTGTATGAAAGTTGTGACATTGTTTCAGATATGTGTAGTGTATGTATGAAATCTATGTATTACTGCATATAAAAGACTAAGTGTAGACACCCGTTTTTATGTCCATTGTGACATGTAACAGCGGGAGTAGCGTCATTGTTCCTTAATAATGCAAATACAGCGAACAAAGCATTTGTTTTTAGTGTCTGCTCAAGTATATTTGTTTGAACCAACCATTCACCATCCTTTTCAGTAACAGTGTCTACCCCTTTCGTTAATATGCTGTACGATTACTTCCTTAATTGATGCTGCGGTCGGAAAATTCTCATGTATTTATAGAATATTTTGTTTAAAATACCTGTAGTAAAAGGTCGTGCTAGCCGAAAATCCCTGATGTGCGATTTCAGAAAATCGAAAAATTCAAAAACAGGTTTTTTAATTTAGGCTTTGTTTAGCTTTTTTTTTGAAAAGATTATATTGGCTCTTCACTTGGCGCTTTTTGCAGAATCAATGATATTATATCAATTATCATCATTACACGCTACAAAATTCAAACAGCAATAAATAAAACGAACTTTAGTCCAAAGTAACGGATTTTTTTTATTCACTTTAGTTCAGTCATAAAGTGGTGTAAAACTTTTTTTAGTGATGTCCGCATTAATCATCGAATAATTGCCAGCCTTGTTTAATCTGTATTTTTTCTTTCCTTTTTCATGAGACTAAATTGAAAGGCGCGAGTCATGTCCAACGAATCCAATTAAATTATATTTAGAAATTAAATTTCCGAAATTCGCAACATTTTTGCCGTACTCAGTAATTTTCGTTCGTTTTCGTTGTTACCAGTATATTTAGAATTTATGTGCATATCTATTTTAGATAGATTACATTTTTTTATTGTTGGTAGTAAAAACTTTTATAAGTTAAGAAATGAAATGTTTTTTTTTTATCTTTTTCGACATAAGAAATATAACGTTTGTTTTCAAACGTCAGTTCGTACAATCTACCACCGGTTCGTAATGAGGGAGAAGAAAAAAGCGAAAGAAACTCTGTAGGTATTCTGTTTTTCTGTGTAGGTAGGTAGGTACCACCCCGGGGCCAGTTATTCTGCCGAGAAGCAGTAGTGTGCAAACATTACTGTTTCGGTTTGAAGGGCACTGAGAGCCAGAGTAATCACTGGGCATATGAGACTTAAGAACTAATGACTCAGAGTGACGGGCGAAGTGTGGTGTCACACAGAAGTGTTTTGGGTGACGCAGCGTTTGTTATGGGCAGACGTTGCACTTGCCATCAGGTGAACGATCTCCTCGTTTCGTCACTTTATCAAATAAAAAAAACTTTTTTATCTTAGTCAAAATACATTATAAATAAATTTATAAGGAATAGTCTTAAAAAGTAGGCATGGGCACAAGCATCGACTAGGTACAGCCATTAACACTAATTTACTTATACGGAGATTTAATAAGTAATTTTGTTGTCAACTGAAGTTAAGATGAGATGGTACTCCGCTCGTCGATATTCAATCATAGTCCTTAAGGGTGACACGCGCCTAAGTCTTCGCAGAGAACTGCGGGTTGGCGGATTTCACGTATCCCCGAAATTTTCTCATTTTGCAGATATAGCCGATAGGTGTCCGGCAGAATAGAATAACACCTACCACATTTCTGCCGAGTTCTGTAAGAGGCGACTAGGGTATTGTACGGAGAGCCTCTATTCGTGCTGAACAGTACCATAATACGCAATCGGGAGTAAGAATTTCTTGACTCGTACCAAATGCCGGAGACGTGGCGGATCCGTCGGGCGGACATCTCGTTTCCCGCCGGGTCAAAAAGTGGTCTACAATTGTTTGTATGTATTATATGTATTTCCTTCACTGGTGGGGAATCAGTATTTAACAATGTTATTAACAATTTTTATATTAATTAACATTATTTAATTTACCCCGGGGCCAGTTACTCTGCCGTCAAGCAGTGGTGTGCAAACAAACGACGAAACACAGTAATGTTTCGGTTTGAAAGGCACTAGAGCTATCGTAATCACTGGGCATATGAAATTAAGAACGGATATCTAAGGGTGACGGGGGCAGTGTAGTGTCATATAGATATGTTCTGGCAGACGTTGCCCTTACTATCAGGTGAGCGAATTTTTTACTCTATCGGCTTCACTGTCTAATTTACAGTTGTAGTTTGCAAGATTTTACCGCTATTTTCAGTGCGGGTTAGCGAACTTTACATATCGTTTAAGTATTATTTCCTACTGCCACTGCAAAACATGCGGTAAAAAATGCAATTAGTAATTTTATTGAATGAAGCACTGGGGATCAAACCCAGGTCACTGGCGTTTTGTGAAACTTAAGGCGAGCGCCCGGTCCCTGAGCTATCACGGTTTCTTCAAAGTTATAAGCAACTGTGTCTTGTATAATTAATAATATTTGTAATCTAATATTATAAATGAAAAAGTGATTTGGCACAAAGACAGCCTGCATCCTGGAGACGGAGATAGGATAATTTTTATCCCGGAGAAACAAATAGTTCCCTACGGGATAAAAATCTTTATTCCACGTGGCCGAAGTCGCGGGCACCAGGTAGTACATTATGTTTCTTTGCGTTTTTTAGCAATAGAGTGACCGTGTGCTTAGCTCAGGAGTCGCCGATAAGATTTTTTTTGCATAAAGTGACGAAACGAGCAAAACGTTCACCTGATGATAAGTGCAACGTCCGCCCACAACGAATGCTGTGTCACCCAGAATATTTCTGTGTGACACCACACTGCGCCCGTCACCCTAAGACATAAGTTCTTAAGTCTCAAATGCCCAGTGATTACGCTAGCTCACAGTGTCCTTCAAACCGAAATACAGTAATGTACTACTGTATTTCGGTTTGAAGGGCTGTATATATGTGTGCTACTGTATATGTAAATGCACACTACTGCTTCACGGCAGAATAACTGACCCTGGGGTGGTACCTACATAGACGGATTCCAGCATAGGAATCCTACCACCAGATACAACTAAAAAAATGCTCAAGATTTATTAGACAGACTTAATTATTAGAAATCCCAGTCCTAGTATTCGTAACATCGTTTTATCTCAAAGGGAGTCACCCTAGCGGCATAAGACAATCTACCATTTTTTTTTTTACATGGGGAAATGCCTAACGCATACCCGCCTTCACGGGGGGAAGGACGGGTTATGTCGGAATTGCACCGACTAAAACCCCATGATGTTCCGCTTTCGCCGCATGTTGGCAGGGCCACGGGAACGCTCACGCGCACATCCGCGACCCCACCGGCGCTGGCCGCCTAACATCGGCGGCCCCTTCTCGGGAGAGGATAACTCCTCCCCACTCTCCTTCTCAGCAAGGCGCGCCGGAACACATGACGCGCCTTCCAGCACGGCCCCCTTTGTGAGCGCAACGGACCCCCCCGAGTCCGCCACGCGGAGGCTACGGGGCCAGGAGACTTGCACTCGAAAGCACCAGTCTTCCTGGCCCCGGCAGCGGATCTGGTCTGTGGCTCCGCCGCTAACCACATTTTGGCCGCGGAGGATAGGGAGAGAGGCAACGACACACCAACACTCCTCTTCCCCCGCGGCCCCACCACCGCCGCAACTACGGTGCGGCCCCGCCAAAGTCGCGGGGGACAGGGAGAGAGGCAACGCAACACCTACACTCCTCTTCCCCCGCGACTCCACCTCGGCTGCGAAGGGCAGGGTGAGCAGTGCCTTCTCACTCCTCCCCCCAGCAGTCCACCAACACCGCATCCGCGGTACGGCCCCGCCAGAGTCGCGGAGGACAGGGACCTCGGCTGCGGAGGGCAGCGTACTGCTCCCCCCAGCAGTCCACCTGTTCGCATCCAGAGTGGGCTTGCGTAGCCCACTCGGAGCGACCTCCTCGGGTCAGCCTGAGGCAACAGGCCGACCGGGTTCCTCTTAGCTTCACCGTGGGTGACCAAGCCACAGTTACTAAGCCCCCCCGCCACGACAAGGCGAGAACCCATTCGGGGGGGACAATCTACCACCCTATCTCATCCCGTGGATGTCGTAAAAGTCGACAGAGGGAAAATAAAAACCAGGAGATGGGCAGCAGCTTCTTCCTGGGACATCAGAAGAAATAAACTGCGGTTGCCAACCCGCCTGTCCGAGTGTGGCAGCTATGGCAAAATACCCCCGAAATGGGAGCTACAAACTTTTGCAGCAGCCTAAGGGGGAGGCCTTTGTTTATGATTATGATCTCAAAAGGTCAGAATATACTGTCTCGGGCATAAAAAATTCTCAATAAAAATATTATTACAAAATGGTGTATAATAAGTGTAACATTCCAAAACTTTAGGAAGATATGAATGTTTCTTCACGCTTCTGACCACATGCTAAGGACAGGCACCATATATCAAATAGATTTATATACATTTTTTTTAATATTGTGAGAATCGCGAATGAAATGCGAAAGTGTTCGACGTCATTTATGATTGGTATAAATACTTAATTTAATATACAATTTTCAACAAAGTAGAAAAGTGATCATCGATTCTTCTGAAGACCCTGTGATTACTAGTAAAAGACATCCTTGTTTAAGTGATAATCTATGGGGGGACCACAGCAATGGAGTTCAGTCGGGACCTTTATTGATCTCACGAACAATCGGATATAGGCAAAGTACAATGATTATAAACAGTCAAAAAATGGTACTACACCAAACAAAACCAAAAGAATAATTACATAGAATAAAAATAAAAGAATGGACAATTTCTTATAAACAAAACCATATAAAATATCATTAAAATAAAAAAAATATAATAACTAAATTATAAAGGAAAACATAATACTTTTGAAGCAGTTATCATTATAATATTAGATGAAATGAAAATGTTTTAAGGTGATTTAAGAAAAAAATATACAAAAAAATACATTTGCATACGCATCACAAAGAAAAATCACATATGAATGTTCTAAACATTAGCCCAAAAAAAAAGATAGTTCATATGCAATTGTACGATATTGTGGTAAGCATAATTATCTCTTAGATGTATTGCAATTGATATCTTAGCAGGTACAACTTCATATGTCTACTAAACGTTTTTATTTTGATTCCTGAGTGGCGGTGTAATGACCCTTACAACATTTGGACGCAGCAAATCTAAAACTACGCCGAAACGCAAAAGTTTTTGTATCTTTTAATTATTGTAACTATGGGTCCAATTAAATTGTTTTTTTTTTTTTTTATTGTATAAAGTGATGAAACGAGCAAGACGTTCACCTGATGGTAAGTGCAACGTCTGCCTATAACATATGCTGTGTCACCCAGGACATTTCTGTGTGACACCTCATTGTGCCCATCACCCTGAGACATCAGTTCTTAAGTCTCATATGCCCCGTGATTTCGCTAGCTCACAGTGCCCTTCCAACCGAAACACAGTAATGTTTGCACACTACTGCTTCTCGGCGGAATTACTGGCCCTGGGGTGGTACCTACCTAGACGGATTCCTGCATAGGATAGATTGGATGATGATGTTCTTCTGGCCGATTTCTACAACGGCGACAAATTCTGAGTATTGTCGAGAGTTATCGACTGAGAACTCAATTGGACACTGAGATCTTATTACTCCAATTAACAAAGTGGCCAAGTGTAAGCAATGATGCAAGCTGTATGGGCAATTTCTTAAACTTCTCTTTAGCACAGATGTCGCTGCACCTACATCCTCAATCGTCGTCGTTTCAGCCTATCACTAGTCCACTGCTGAACATAGGCCTCCCCCATAGATAGCCACAAAATTTTGTAGCTCTAATATTGGAGGGATTTTGCCATAGTTGCCACGCTTGGCAGGCGGGTTGGCAACCGCAGTTTATTTATTCAGATGTTCCAGGAAGATACTGCTGTCCATCTCCTGGTTTTAATTTACCTCTGTCGACTTTCACGACACCCACGGGATTGGATGGGGTGGTAGATTCTCTTAGGCCGCTACCACATCCTCAATAAATAGTCAATGTGAAGGTTACACAGTTAATTTGAATGAGATTGACGGTGGCCACGTGTGGTGAATTGAATTACTAGACAACCCTGGCTTTGGTCCTTTTAATTTAGTTTCAAATAGGCATTAGTAACATTTATGTGAGTGCCTGAAAAATACGTTTAAACTCGAAAAATGTGGTAGCGGTGTTAGAAAATCTACCATACCATCTGATCTCGCGGGTGTCGTACAAGACAACTAATAAAGATTCAAAAAAATCTCATAACAGACTCATTTTAGATTCGTAAGGTATATAGATAGATTAGAAAGGCCAGAGATACTTATCTAGTTGTCTTGTCCGGTAATTACGGTAGAGTACCGGGTAAGCGACCTCGGCCTCCGAAGCTACTGCTGTCTCCTCCTGCTCTTTCCGAGATAGTAGTATCTTACACCTTATAGTTGTTTTCCCAACTTCCCATTTCTTATCCCAACTGTATTTCCTTCCTAATCCTTTTACGTTCCTCTCCACCAAACCAGTGGTTGCCGTGCCGATGGCTAGCAACTTGTGGGAACGTGGCAACGAATAGCAAGAACGTCAACCCGTGCCAAAATGGCGGCGACGCGGTTCTCCACCCTTCAAGTCACGTTTTTTTTTAGCATTATGTGACGAAACGAGCAAAACTTTCACCTGATGGTAAGTGCAACGTCCGCCCACAACGTACGCTGTGTCAACCAGAATATTTCTGTGTCGCATCACACTCTGCTCATCACCCTGAGACATAAGTACATAAGTCCCCTTCAAACCGAAACACTGTAATGTTTGCACACTACTACTTCACGGCAGAATAACTGGCACTGGGGTGGTACCTACCTAGACGGATTCCCGCATAGGAATCCTCCCACCAGAGGCGAAATATGTACGGATGTAGTCTATGCCTACCCCTTATATGGGAAAATGGCGTAATTGTATTGTATGTTTTGTGACTAGTATGTGCAAGCGTTAATTGCAACTAGCCATAGCAATGCAATGTCGTGCGCAACTTTGTACTGGATTGAGAGCATTGGACAGTACTGTCACCACGGGACATCGGTGCTGCCCTGTCCTGGGCCACTGCACCCCAAATCATGTGCATGTGGAATCTATGTCTGTAAAACGCACCCACGACACTGGAGCATCACTATCACCTAACACAATATCCTAGTGTGAGGCAACGTTTTTCAATAAAAACTAGGAACGCGTTTGCACACCACTTCTAGTCTTGGCACCTAGGCAGTTTTCTTAAACATGACCAATAGTTAATAGAATCAGACGTTACTTTGAGGAAATCCATTATAATATATATATTTTTTTTGGACGTAAGAAATATAAATTTCGTTTGTCAAACGTAATTTCTTTACAATCTACCGCCGTTTCGTAATAGTGAAAAAAAGTTAATTTGTTAAAATCCGGATGAAAGATATAAAATGGTTAATATTACCCTCCTACACCAGCGGCAACATACACCACTGAAGCCACGGCCATGACATGTTTTTAACCTCAAAACGAGATATTATCAAGTGTTAATGACTCTACGATAGACAGCTGCCGGCTGCCATGATGAATTTTAGACAATTTACAATGTTAGATTTAATAATCTAGACCGATGATGGGCGGTGGAGTTTAAGGTGCCAGGTATTTGGCGCTGTGGTCAGAGGCTCGGCTATCAAGCGAGATTAAATAGATATTTCTTTCTGTAGTATGTCATCGCTCGAAGCGTCAAGTAAGAAATAGATAAATTAAACACAATAAAATTTAGTTTTATTAAATGTACGCGTAAGGAAACAATGTAGTTGTTATGTTCACACCTTTGATCACGACTATTGGCGTCCAAAACTAGGTAATATGCTGATTCAAAACTTAGATAAGTTTTGAATAAATTTAAAGAAGCAGCGAACAGATAGCGTAAAAATATATTTTTTACTGAGTTAGAAACTTTAAACAGATGGGATTTCTAGTGGTGGTAGGATTCTTAAGCAGAAATCCATTTAGGTAGTTACCACTCCAAGAGACAATTATTCGGTTGAGAAACAGTAGTGTGCAACATTACTGTGTCTCGGCCCTCGGTCTGAAGGGCATTGAGACCTAGTGTAATCACTGGACATGACTGTGGTGCCATACAGAATTTTTCTGGGCGACACAGCATTTGTTATGGACACTTACCATCGGGTGACACCCTGAGCCATCTGTTGGAAAGTCTTATATGCCTAGTAATTACACTAGCTATCTTCAAACCGAAACACAATAATATTTCCACACTACTGCTTCACGGTAGAATAAGGAGCCCTGCGATTAGGAATGCAACATATTTCTTAAAAACAATAATGTTCCCACGGCAAACATCGATGTTAAAAAACATCATTATAAAACGATACATCGATGTGCTTCCGATGTTTAATTTCCTCATCCATCGCACTCACACGTTTTAGAACGTGGTTAGTTCTAATAAACTTATAGAAACTAGATTTACATATTCAGTAAAAATGTAAGTAAATAGACGACCGCGTGGCCTAGTGGTCAGAGTACCTGACTTCTAAGCCGCGGGTCCTGGGTTCGAAAACATAAATTGTTGGTTTTCGGGTCTGGTTGTGTTGTGATTGTCCCCGTGTTTCTGACACTGCATCCTAGCCTACCTCCGATCTTATCGCATCAGCGTTACATCGGGCGCGGGTAGGTTGGAACGAGTGAGTGCCTCTGTGTTTGCGCGTACACTTGTGGCACTATAATATCTCCTGCGCAGTTGATGGCTCTCGACAGTAGTTGGCTGTTGTCGCCGTAGTAGAAATCGGCTAGGAGAACATCTAGTAAATAGATATACCTATGACGTACGTACAACAAAATATATCAATCAGTGTTTAACCCAAAACCCTAACTAACTGTCAATTAACCATAGACTAACAACAACAAAATTGATCGTATAAATAAAAACATATAAGTAATTGAAAATATTATTTTATTTAGACATGAAGTTTTTAAATGGAATTTAGGAAGATACATTTTAATAGGAACTCAATTCACATATTTAAAAACAAGTGTAAATATGTAGTTTTAATCAGAACACGAACGGAATGAATGATATAGACGTTTGACTTTATGTTTGCTAAACATCGATGTATCGTTTGCGTCCTACCTGCGATGGTACCTACCTAGACGGATTCCTGGATATGGGTCCGACCACCAGTACATTACAACTTAATATTTTAAAGACTCCAGCTTAAAAACACCGTGAGAATCATTGTAGTGCAAGGAGCGGAAGCAGGAAAACCATGAAACAGACATATGTTGTACAGTGTACTGTCAGTTAAAGTAAAGGGTTGTAATACCGTATACAAAATATTAATTTAAACAAGACGGAAACGAATGTTAGTCAATCTCAATAGAATTTTGCCAATGTCAAGTCGGTCACGGAAGTGACAACAGATAATTTAAAATTTCTAACAACAGTAAAATGATCGTTGACTTTTACTGAAGATTTGCTGGACTGATGGAGACAAAACGAAAAAAGTACAATTCTGGTCAATTTTCAGATCACTTTACACTTTCACAAGCGTTTACTGCATAATATACTATAAACATTAAACATCAAAACTAGAAATTTACGCAGAAATTATAAAATTCAATTAAAACACTGCCCCCACTTTTCGAGTAAACGTCAAAAAGTCGGAAAGCTATTTTAATAATGGCGAGGTTGCAATGTCATTCTCCGCCGATTTTCGATCACGGCAAAAACTTCCGAATATTGCCAGAAACTATCAACTTGTGCGAGTATATTATAGTGCCACAAGTGGAGGAGGCCTGTGCTCAGTAGTGGGACATTTATAGGCTGAAACTTTACTTTTTTTTTACGGTGGTCAGACAGGCCTCGCGGTCTAATGGTGAATGAAGTGGCGACATCGCAACTCAGAATGATGTCTGGAGCGCTCTTGTTTTCAATTTATTCTCTCTGCTTAACCTTGCCTCATCATTAAATTTTAATGGCAAGAGACCTGACGAATTTAGACACGGGCAAAGCTCTTTTGTGAAAAGTTATCAAGCGTATGCACTGGCAGAAACTGATCTCAATAGTACCTTCATCACTAGACTATTCCGTATTCGGATTCATGACTAGCTGGACGGTAGCCTAATGTAATAAATGCGGTAAGTGTCATGTTTCAGTATGTGAAGAAATATGTGTTAATCATATAATGATTTCTTATATTTACGCGAACACTACACATTTAAATGAAACTAATTTTACGGATTTTTCGCCATTAATTTTGTTATTTATAACCCGACGTTTCGAGTGCTTTACAGCACCCATGGTCACGGGGGGACTGAGGTGACAGATGTCCTGATGTCATAGTTAACCCGGAGTACCTTTAAATTGTTATTTGTGGTCCGATCTACGCAGAAAGAGCTAACTGTTGAAGTCTTGCAGTGGTATGCCTGGTAAGTCAAAAACCAATATATATATATATATATATATATATAGATAAAATCCGTAAAATTAGTTACATTTAAATATGTGTTAATCATAGTCATGTTCAGCGGTGAACTTGTGATGCGCTGAAATGATGAATTCTCTAGGAAGCCGATCTACCAGTTATCGTTGGTTATAAGATGATTTGTTGCTTTAACTGAACGTCAACTTATGAGCAGTTTTAAACTCTGCCTTGATATAACTCATTAAGAAGGTCTCTGTTGGGTATCTTCGATTCAGTCAAATTTTATCCTTAGATCTGATCTGCGACAGTAGATCAACTCTTTATTCCAATAGTTCATTGTGGGTCGTTTATGGTATTGTGAATATTATCAAAATCTGGTGAAGGAATTGATTGCTGCATACGTGATGGTTTCTCGTGAAAACTTTTAACCTTCCACGCTAAACACCCATAGTCAAAGACAATGTTTATTTATCTACACTTTTGATAAATTATAGCAGTGTGGTGGCGGCTCGTTAAAAGAATACTACCACTCCATCTCATCCAATGGATCTCGTAAAAGGCGAGTAAGGAATTAAACTGCACTGTGCACCCAACAGTGCATGGTGGCGATGGGCTCACCGCCTATCACACCAAGTGCATTGTATTGTTTTGGTGAAACGTGGATTGTGGCAGTCATCTGTTTTTGCAGTGAGTGCCCAGTCTCTGACTACCCCTTATAGATACAGTCGTGGTCTTATGTATGTTGATAAATTAACTCATATAAGACCATACCTTTTTTGGTCAAATGTTTCGTGAAATTTGGATGTTATGTAATATAGAAGAGTCCACGGATATTAACATATGGGTCCCGTATATATAATTTCAACGTCATACTTGTGAAACGGCGCCAAACTATGAAAATTAATTATATTTTTTATTACTGTGTGATTAGGTAGCACAGTTAGATGTTGCCTCGTTATGGGGCGAAATACGTGTCGCGTCCCCGACAGTCCACCTGGAGGTAAGCGGTCTCAACATACATCCTCCATGAACTATTAAAATGTAAGAGGGTCCTCCAGCATGAAATTATTAGTTGCCTCTCCGGTTTCCGTCACTCACAATACGAAACGCAGCAGTATTTTAATAATAAAAACCCTCGAGAAAGCCGAAACAGAAGACAATATATCTGGGCCTGGCCTACGAGGTGAAAGACTTGTGGGTTGGTGTGCCGACTGTAATTATTCCGGTAGTCGTGTCTGCAGAACAGGTTAACCCCGGCCTTTCGGAAAATCTGGGGCCTCCATAACGGGCGATACCGCGCGCATTATGCGCAGATTTCTTTCCATTTAACTCCTGCCGTTTGTTTGTTTCTTCTTTCTTTCACCATATGCAAGATACATTATTCCAGTTGGAAATAGGCTAAATATTATATACATACATATATGTCTATGTGTGGGTTTAAAGGGAATAGAATTAAAAATCAATTTTCCTGAAAAGAAAATTTTATTATTAATAATCTTATTTTTTTCTTTTGATAGCTTAATCGAATTTTCTTTTTCGATTACTTTTCTTTTTTAAAGTTTCTTTTTTTTTTAAATATGTGCAAAAGTAATTACATGAGTTGTCAGAGTGAGCCATAATGAAAATAATAAGTAATATGAGGCACAATAATGTTCGCATGTCTATCCCTAAACCTAGTTAAGCTTTACACTTTTATAAAACCTCCTTTATCGATACAGAATATAGCTTTCAAATAAAAAAAAATATCACTTTAACAAGAAAATAATTGATAGAAGCTCTACGCGGTAGGAAAAGATGGTGGGCTTGATTTTAGTAGGAAAAAGTAAAAAATAGTAATAACTTTAAATTCTCGCAGCGCATTTAATAAATATAATATGAATGTGCATTTTGTGGCCAGGAATATTTCGTAAGTGATATAAATTTTCGTCAAATAAATTAAAACGAATATAAATTGGCGCCAATATTAAAATGTCAAAAAATAGAAATAACTTCAACATTTTGACCGTGTTTATTTTTATTGCACAATTATCGCGCCAAAATATAGACTGAATTTAAGTATTGCCTATGAAAGAAAGGCGCTTAAATCATTTATCTTAATTTTATGATGAAAATAAGCAATTAATTATCTATTAAAACATTCCTGGCAACAATTATTAGTGAATAACTAATAATTTAACTTACTCTTAAAAAGGCGTTATTGTCCTTTATTAGATAAAACTTCACATTTTAGACATTTCAAATCACTCATTTTAAAGACAGGTGTTGACAAAAAAAAAACACGCCGTTATTTATTCGATTCTAACTAGTCTTTAAAGTACCTCAAACATAACCTAATCTACGTCTAAAGCTAAACAATATATATTATTTCATCTCTTTTCGGTGGAAAACGCGTATTTAAATAAAAAAAAAAAAGCTTGCACGTCTCTATCTACCTTCTAGAAAATTCAACTGCAATTATTCGCAAGAGAGACATTCACAACAATCACCAATTATCTGAAGTAACTAAAAAAAATAATTAAAAAAAAAACAATTATAATAAATTAATTAGGACAGAAGCGGAAAACGAACTTGTTTAATAAATCAAATCTTTTTCGCGTTAAATCAAAGTTGCTATTTACTAAACAACCTTTTCTTTATTTGTAACTTTTTCCTAAGCGGTCCTAACAGCTTTGCCGGAAGGGACTCGCGCGCATGAGGCGCACGAAAAAACAGATAAAAAATATGAATCCCTATATAAATTTATCAAATTAGTTATTATATCATATACTTCCAAGTGGTATCAAGAATCTGCGGTAGTTTATGAGAAAATTATAACGTTTACTGAACAGTTAATCTATTGAATTTCTACTTGTACCTTGCCAGCTCAGTTATATTAACAGATTTGTCAGAAATTCCTCGCGCATGAATATTATGTAATGCGTGTTTTAATTAAACATTGTTTTAATTAAAGCAAAACATGTATTTTGTCCAGCCCTGGCAGCAGTAAGAAATATACAACACATTTTCGACTGCAATGACATATCGATATATAATCGCTAACGGACATTACCAAATTACCGATTAAATTAGATTATTATTATTCTGTCAATGCATTACTGTCCAGATATGTTGTAAGGAGAAAATTCCTGCGTGAAAATAGTTCTTCTCCGGACTAAGGTAATTTTTTCGAACTAAGCAATGTCAAAAAATCACGTTCAGCAAGAAATGTGACTTATATTTATAAGATAATTTAAAAAATATGCTTCCTGTTTATTGGCTGCCGAATAAACAATGTTTTGTTGTTTAGAAAATGACAACATCGCGTATGTGGCGCGTCAAAAAATAACGTAAAAACGTCATTGTTTAATTTTGATTGTCATGATTTGTCATGACCGGTAATGTTTCGATCGCGCTGTTAGCAAAAACAGTTTCATACTTGAGTAATTCAAAGTTAAAATACGATGGTGTTGCTTATTTTACGTAAACTACACTAATTAAAGGAATAGTAATTATCTGCGAAACTTTTTATCCAAAATTAAGACGTTTTAATTACCAATGGCGAATTGTTGACCGACAAAAAATTCCGATTACATTGTAAATTCGAAAACAGTTTAGCGGCGCTTTTTATTACCCCTATATTATATATTATCAGAAAAGTTATTTATTTTCCCTCGTAAACATGTAACCTTCATGAAGATCAAAATCGTGCACTTTGCAATCCTACAACGGATTATATATTTATTGTTAACCTATATAATTTACACTGAATCTAGAAAAATATAGTTTTACTGCACCTGTTTCTTAAGCGTCTACGTATTTTAGGGGGTGAAAGGATATAGTGACATCCCCTGCTTTTTTATTTACAACTTGAAAGTTCCTAACTTTTAATTTAGTACCCCGAAATATCTCCAAGACTTCAACCGCAACTATTGTATGATCAGCTTTAACGACAATTATATAACCACTAATAATAAGGATCAACAAGTAATATTTACAGTTTCTACATATTGACTACATAACGACCGCTCTCAAGACGTTGCTAACTTTGCAATTGCATACGGGGCACCGTTTCGCTTTTGCCCACACCTTCACGGCGCAATTATAACAACAGCAGATGTGGGCTATCCTACCGTGGACGAAAACACCCGATTTGGGCTTCGAGAAGCAAACTATACACATATTATCGTTCGCGTCTAGATTCTCCTTCAACGAATTTATTATCGCCTTTTCGGACAATTTCACCGTGTCCACATCGTGGACGGACAGTGAGGGATCGCTCACCATTTTCACCAATGGTTTAACTTTATCCGAGCCTTTTGCTTCCCTAACTGCTGTCCGAATCCGAATCGCTTTCCGACTCCGAATAATCGACCTTCATTCTTTTGTTCTTACGATCGGCGGACTCCGCCCGCCGCTTGCGATGCCTACCTAATATCACATTTTGGCTTAAACTAGTCTCACTTTTGACCACGATTTCCGCGGAAACGCCAACTCTATCTATGTTCCCCAAATCCTGACTGGAAGCAGAATTGAAACCTAAAGATTCAATGCCAGAATCCTGAGACAGACGCGCCAATGTCTCGGACTCGAGCCTGGCGACAGTATCGGCATCTTTCGAGTTAATTTCTGGATCGAGTCGTGGACTCTCAGGTTCGAGCGAGTTACGCTTGTGTTTTCGCTTCGGTCTCGGCGGGAAGAAGTTTTTACGTACCTAGAATACATTAATAAACACTTTAAAATAAAATAAAATCGTTATAAATATGAAACAGATCATTATAATTTTATAGCACTTGAACACAAAAACACCTTGTTTTAACTAAAATAAAAAGTAACAGCCTATGTCTCCACGCTGCTCTAATGCGGACTGGCTGACTTCGATTTCTTTATTCCTCAGACATTCAGATTTCCTCACGATGTTTTCCTTCAAAGCTAAGCAATTGGTAAATCAAGAAGCAAAACTGCAGATAAATTTCAGAGGTGCCTCAGGTTACATCGACATTAAAGATGAGCGCCCGGCCCCTGACCTACCACGGTTTTTACGTAGTAGTGTACAATTAAAATAGTATTTTGAATTTATTTCATATAATGTAGTGGACATTAGAGGCTTCGGAACATCCTAATAATGAGAGGAGAGTTACACCTAGGTAGGGCTACCGAAAATTAGCAGACGCTTCGGAACATCCTAATAATGAGAGGAGAGTTACACCTAGGTAGGTCTTCCGAAAGTTAGCAGACGCTTCGGAACATCCTAATGAGAAGAGAGTTACACTTTGGTAGGTCTTCCGAAAGTTAGCAGACGCTTCGAAACATCCTAATAATGAGAGGGGAGTTACACCTAGGTAGGGCTTCCGAAAATTAGCAGACGCTTCGGAACATCCTGATAATAAAAAAGTTATACTTAGGTATGGTGTCCAATAATAAGCAGACGCTTCGGAACATCCTAATGAAAAGAAACACACCTAGGTAGGGGTAGAGCGTCCGAAAATTAGAAACTTTTCGGAACATCCTAATGATGAGAGGAGACTTATACCTAGGTAGGGCGAACATTTATGTGGGATATCAGTTCCGTAAATAAGCGGTAACAGTCTGCTCTTCAAATATTTCTTTTTCATAAAACATCAACTTAACTTTATATTAACGATTACACTACTTCCCGCATCTTCTGTCTTACACATTCGCTATCCATCAGCCTTCCCGCTCAGTCAGCTATCCGTCTTGATCACTTTAATATACCTTTTCATGCATCAAACTACCATTCCCACATTCATAATACTAAATATTTGTCATTGGCAATTGACGCAAATCTGTTACATCCCACTGAAGTATTTATTTCAATCTGAATTAATATATTTTACATTCCAGACATATGTCATATGCCAACAAATATGTCAAGTATTCATCAAACACATACTTTCCGATTTCGCCTCACCCCGTGGGTGTAAAATTCGACTAAGGGATATGTGGTTCATCATTATTTCAGCCTATCACTAGTCCACTGCTGAACATAGGCCTCCCCCCAATGATTGTCGCAAAACTAGTAGCTCTCATTTTGGGGGAGCTTTGCCATAGTACTCGCGTTTGGCAGGCGGGTTCGGTTGCAAACCCCAGTTTATTTATTCAGATTTTCAGAAAGACTCTGCTGCCCATCTCCTGGTTTTCATTTTCCCTCTGTCGACTTTTACGACACGGATATGTGGTTGCATTTGACAAATGGTGGAATAATCACTTCAAATAAATTATAAATTATTCAGATCAGTGACGGGCAGTATAGTCCTTAGGTGCTGGGAGTCCGTTGCTGCGGTGGCGTAACCGCCAAGCATTGCGATTACGGCAAGCCCACACAAATTGAGTCTATGCCCCTAGTGGACTTGATGATGATGGAACTTCTACTAAAATATTCTTTCCCTTAACATAATTTACTACTAGGTGAATACCGCAGCCTGCTATTCTGCCGTAAAGCCGCCGTTTCGGTTGGAAAGGTATTGTTAGATAATTGTAAGAGACCTAAGAACTGATGTCTCAGGGTGACCTAGCGCAGTGCGGTGCCTTACAGAAATTAAATGACTGACAGCTATTTTTTGGGCAGACATTGGCACTTAACATCAGACGAACGATGCTCGGATCGTCGCTTACTTTTGTAAGAACAGCCTATAAAGATCCTCCACATTAATCTACTTCATCATTATCATTTCCAAATTCGAGCAAAACTATATAATTTCATCAGTTACAGCATATCTAAAACAATTTCATATATACTTCTTCTGCAACATATAATATCCTGCTCGTTGACGACTTCAGCGGCCACTGCTGAATTGTGGGTTAGGCAGCCAACAATATTTGTGAAGCAAAGAAATTATTTTGGTTTTCGGGTCTGGTCCTCCAACACCGCACGTGATTTCTAATCGCATTAATGCCAATAACTTAAGCACTGTAATATATCCTGTGAAAACTTCAAGATTTCGGCTAGGATAATATTAAAGTCATCATCATATTGCTGAATGTATAGGCGAACAACTACTTCTAGTGTATAAATCCTTGTACGGGATTAAATAACAAGTTGTTCATCTTCAATCATCGTTTCGCTTCCAAAAAAAATTGATAGAACAATAAAAACTGGTCAATTACATTCGTTCTTATTATAAGTTTCAAAATTTGCAGGTCCCTATTACAACTAAATGTTAATTACGTACACCATTACTTCAGCTATTGCCCATCTCATCCCGTGGGTGTCGTAAAATTCAACAATAATAACCAGGAGATGGGCAGCAGCATCTTTCTGGAACATCTGAATAAATAAACTGCTGTTACCAACTCTCCTGCCAAGCGAGGCAACTATGGCAAAATCCCCCTCAAAATGAGAGCTACAAACTTTTGTGGCAATCTATGGGGGAGGCCTATGTTCAGCAGTGGACTAGTGATAGGCTGAAATAGCAGTGGACTAGTGATAGGCTGAAATGATGATGATGACTAAAATTAATAAATGAAATAACTCTTCACGCTAATGTCTACGATAGAAACCAGAAAGAAAATTTAAAGGCGAACTTCGACAACAATAAAGTTATACATCACATATGAAAGGAATGATAGTGGACCTATCGTCATACCTTGAAGCACTTTTCGCAGTATCGATACAACGGGTTATTATTCGCCGCTAGACACTGCGCGCAGTACCAATAGTCGTGAAGGTCCATCTCGCTGTCGCTGCCAGTTCGACTCCGTCTGCTCAGAATCCGCGAACACGAGGTCTCCATCGTCCCTCATTGACACTTCGATCACCTTCGTAGTTATTATTTCGTTCTAAAAAAATTACACTGTTGGTAATCCTGTTCATTCTTTCACATTTCTTATACAAATATAACTATCCAATAGTCACTTTTTACAGTGCATGAAACCAGAGATTTTGAAAAAGATATTTTTAATAGAAGACCAGACGAATCAGTCTTTCGCCTGATGGTCAGAACTACGTCTGCCCATCACAGCTGCGGTGTCACCCGTAACTTAAATAGGAAAATTATGTGTTGTTCTATTTTATCAAATATCTTCGATTCTGTGTAAAATTCCATGCAATACGTTTAGCACGGTCACTGCTCTATTATGCATCGAAATCACGCATTACATAAATACTTTTTTTTATTGTATAAAGTGTACGAAACGAGCCAAAGCGTTCACCTGATGGTAAGTGTAAGTAAGTGTGTGACACCACACTGCGCCCGTCACCCTGAGACATCAGTACTTAAGTCTCAAATGCCCAGTGTTTAAGCTAGCTCACAGTACCCTTCAAACCGAAACACAGTAATGTTTTAATGTTATTTAGACATTGCCGTGGTGGTACCTACCTAGACGGATTCCTAGGAGTATATTGGAATCCTTTTTTTTTATTTGATCAAAGTAACGGAACGAGCAAAACGTTCACCTGATGGTAAGTGCAACGTCCGCCCACAACAAATGCTGTGTCACCCAGAACAGTGTGACATCACAATGCGCCCGTTACCCTGAGACATTAGCTCTTAAGTCTCATATGCCCAGTGATTACGCTAGCTCTCAGTGCCCTTCAAACCGAAACACAGTAATGTTTGCACACTACTGCTTCACGACAGAACAACTGGCCCTGGGGTGGTACCTACCTAGACGGATTCCTGTATAGGAATCCTACCACGAGCAAGGTAGTGCTTGTGGAGGGTCTCATGTCACTTCATGTGCAAAAGCTACACTTACGTCGCTGCCGCCTGAAGAGTCGCATGACACCGGCGCATCGTCCTCGGTCTCCGTCACCGGCTCGTACTCCACTTCGGCGTCGTCGTCGCTCCCCAGCGACGCTGTGTCACTCGTGTCGCGCACAATATCTACAAATACCACAACTTTCAACCAAACAGTCAACCAGTTTTCGTTTGCATTGCACCATTTTTCCCGATTCGCTCCTTCCGGGACACTGCTGCCAGGTTCGACGTATATTTTTTTTTAATTCTATGGCTTTTTTGACATCATTTTTTTTGGATACTTTTTTGGTTTTTTTTTTTTTGTTTAATTTCATGATACCATTTAATCATCATTCGTGTGTTTTAATCTTTTGTTTTTTAATTTCATATTTTTTTCTGATTTTGCATCTTTTATAATTTGGTTTTTTTTTTTCTATCAAACGTTACAAACATGACAACACTTAAAACAACATGCGAAATCATTAAAATTTTCAATTGTTACAAAATAATTACAAGCAAATCAGACAAACACACTCAGACACACCCAAACAATACTTACCACTAAATATTATTAATCATATAATATGTAATTACAGATCTCGGTTAACAATTAAGATATTTTATCAGTTACATCACAGATATTATCTGGTAACTAAAAAAAATATTTTCATACATCCGAAAAAGTTTCCCTTCTTACAATTCACTGTAGTAGCTACATCATATAAATATGTTTATAATATATATTCTCGTAAAATAAGACAAATATATTTAATTCAATGACATGAACATACAAGGTTACTTGAAAACTATCTTCACCGTTTTAAGTCTAATGTAATATCATTGAAACTAATAACTTTTGTTCCACTACGGTTTCGAATAGAAGCTTGATTTTCTTTCAAATTAAAAGGAAAATCGGTCATTATGATCACTCTAGGCCTATACACTGTTCTGTTTTGATATGGCAAGAATGAAAAAGCTGTGCGCATGTGGCAACCGTTTTCATGAATGCTGTTTACAGACAAATGTTGTATTCCAAATATTTAATATTTTTCCAAAAAAAGTGTTGAAAACTGAGACGGTGCAGGATATTTTTTTAAATAACCTTGCATAAGCTTTTGCTGTCGAGTTCTTTGAAAAAATAACTATATTTATATAATGCAGCATATACAAATAAAACCCATGTTCCATTGCCATTATAATTATTATCATATATCGACCAATTTGTAATTGGATGTACTTATGCAAACCAGAACAAGCCTACTATAAATGTTTAATGGAATTATAGGCCCACTGTGAATGCCCAGTGACTGGGATTTATTGTTCCTGCCGCACAAATGACCCTTGTCCCATAGTCCCGGATATTTCTTGTAAAAATAAGCAAATATCTATAAATTATAAAAAGCAAAGCAATTAAGTTATTGCCTTTTCGTGTGTTGGTTCCGTTTTGCGTAACTACGTCCAATTTCAAGCGTGAGTTGCATAATTCAATGTTAAAATTCTCACCAATTACATAAAAATAATGTATCAGTACATAAACAATTTGATGGTAATATTGAGCAACTTAGGTAAAAAATATATAATGGCAAAAAGCAATGGTGTTCGACAAAGTTTTAGCTTATATATGTTTAAGGTTCATAACCACAAGTTTCAAAATCTGTATAGGTGACAAAATATTAAGGTATGACCACTCATAGCTAATAAGTATTGTTTAAGCACTATTGTTAATGTGGATGATCAATTCCCAGTTCCAATTCTTCATATCCAGTGCCAGATAGCCCTCACCCTGGCTGCTCCGATGTCACATAATGATGATGACAGAAATCTGACAATATTGTTATGAATTATTAATGATGATATTATACATGTACATATGAATATCTTCAAGTCTGTAGTCAATTGTTAGCTTAGGCAATCAGAAAATATCACACAACTGGAAACTCATTGTGATGTGACGACACCACACCTCAACTTCACAACTTCCTAAAACCGTCGGAAGCTATTAACTGCAAGAAATAATAACACAAGTGTATGCACAAACACAGAAGCACTCACTAGCCTGACCTAACATGTCTGCTTCCTATTGTAATGCTGATGCGATAAGACAGGAGATAGGCTAAGATGCAGTGTCAGAAACTTGGTGACAATTTACTGGTGGTAGGTTACCCATGCAGGAATCCGTCTCGGTAGGTACCATCACAGGGCCAGTAATTCTGCAGTTAAGCAGTTGTGTGTAAGCATTGCTGTTTTTCGGTCTTAATGGTAATGAGAGCAAGCATAATCCACTGGGCACATTAGACTTAAGAACAGATGTCTCAGGGTGACGGGGATGTGGTACCCCATAAATATTTTCTGGGAGACATAGCATTTATGGGCAGACGTTGCACTTATCATCAGGATCTGATGAAGTGACGAGCAAAACGTTTACATGACCATCAGGTGAAAGTTTTGCTCGTCACATCACTTTCTCCAATAAAAACAAATGAAATCATAACACAACCAGAACAAGTACAATTTGTGTTTTTGGCTTCAGCTGGGATTCGAACCCAAGGTTAGTGGCGTGATTGTCAATACCTGGCTGCTAGGACACACGGTTAGAATACATATTTAGGAAAAATCGTAGAGTCCGTTCTTAGTGGGTATCTATGTCGGGAAAGGAATATATATGCCAAATTTCATGTCAATAGGTCTTACAGATATCGTGATGAGTCTATCGAGATTGGTAAATCACTTTTTAATATAGATAAATGTGCCTGCTACTTTCTTCACAACACAGTTTAGATTTATTTGAAACATAACTAAGTTTGCCTACAGTCTATATAATCAGTACAATTTAAGTTGAGTTATTTTAAAGTTATATCTAATCAGGCATCCGGTTATAGAAGACATCTATTTTATTTATTTTTATATGGACTGACTACTTGTTATTATTCAGTGTTACTGAAACTAAAAGTTTTAAAACAACAAAATTATGAACAATAGCTAAAGTGTAATTTCCTACAAAATGGGTTTTAAGATTAATTATTATAAATAAATAAGTTTTCAAAAAAAAAAATACGTTAAATAATTACAAGTTCTATATTTCTTTATTTTTAACTAGACATATTTTTAATATATTGCTTTTAGTATTTTGGAAATTATATTCTGGCTCTATCTTACAGTGACATACGCCTCTTTTGTTTTTAACATAAAACAATTGTCCGTGACGAACAATGGCCGCGCTGCCAAAATAACAGGAAACAAGCGTGGAAAACGTGCAGCCGATTTGATAACAGTCACGACAGGTTGGTGCAAGTCGTGCAGCGACGTGTCCGTGAGTCATTGCACTGATTGACATGGAAATACGTCAAAGTTTACGACGCGGCACTTCATACTGTTGGTTGTAGTGTCACCATCAATTTGATTTTCCCGGGTTATTTATAGCCAGACAATCACATTAATACTTAAGACGAAATGGCAAATAAACTTTTGGTTATAAGAGACTTGATCCTTTGTCAGTTGACAAAGACATATCACGTTCACTTTCACGACTATAGAAGTGTTACGCATTATTACATTTTAATGATATTATACAAATAATTTAAGAGACAATATGCTTAGTTGAAAAATCACTATGCAATAAAGGAATTTAAAAGTATTTGCATTGCGTGAATTTAACTTTAACCTTTGAATAAAACTACTTTTTACGGATTTTATCGCGTTTAATTTAGAACTATTTTTAACCCGACGTTTCGTTAAATCAAAAACAAAGCATACCACTGCAAGGCTTCAAGACACAGTAAGCTCTTTCTGCGTAGATCGGACTAAAAATAAAAATAATAATTAAAAGCTGAAGGTACTACGGGACAACTGTCACCTCAGTCCCCCCGTGACCATGGTTGCTGTAAAGCGCCTGAAACGTCGGGTTAAAAATAGTTCTAAATTAAACGCGATAAAATCCGTAAAAAGTAGTTTTATTTAAATGTGTAATATTTGCGTAAATAAAAGAAAACATTATATTTCCTTTGGACTCTTCTCACCCATACAACCACAATAATCGTTGTCCTGAATTTTCTAATGAATACATGGATATAATATCTGTCAATAATAAAACTTCAGGAGCATTAATACTTCTTTTGTGTTATCACAATATTTTTAAACAGTCACCTTATTTAAAAACTTATTTAAATACTTTGGGCTACATAGCAATATATTATTAACATATAAGAACATTTACACAAATATTAAGCATATTTGTTAGTTTCCGGGCCAATTATAAAAAAATGTAACATGCCAAGTTTCATAATGTGAAAAACATGCATCTGGAAAGCTAATAATCAAAAATTAAATAATTATTGGTGTTGGTCAAATGTTGTAATAACAAAATTATATATATACATAAGTATATTTCAAAAAGAAGAGACTTCGAATGTCATATCTAGAAAATAACCCAAAATATATTCAAGCCCACATGCTTGTATATGCATTATAATACTTAATATATCAATAATAAAAGCATATCATTAAGAAATTGCAATAAGAAAGAACATAAATAAATACAGATAAATATAAACACTTTAACCAACTACACTTTTATCAAAATTTAAAATCTTTTAATTTATATTCTTTCTTATTAGACCCAGCATGACAAAACACTGCACACCTTAAAAAAAATTAATAAATAAATCCAGGTGTTTTAAACAAATGGATCATTTCATTTGCAAGCTAGGATGTAACATATAATAGTAATACTTTGAGTAATCCTTACCAGTTTCTTTCCCTTGAAGGCTGAATACTGTTTCTGTAGAACAACGTCTGCTCCATGAATGTTCTGAAAATTATATTTAAATTCAAATGGATTATATGGATAAACAAAATTAACTGTACCAGTTTAAAAGGCACTCTTTCTAGTTAGATCACTGATTTCTTAAGGTGATGATCACACCATGGCATACAGACTTTACAATTCATAGTTCAGCAGCAATGTAAAGTAACTGATATGGTAAGGGACCTACCATTAGATGGTATGTAGTAGGTTTTCGTACCTCATTACCTGACACAATAAATAAGATTGGGAAAGCAATAGCTAAAATTGACAAAGAAATAGCGAGCTACTTCACAAGATTAATCCCAAAGGCACAAATTGGCTGAGATCTCTTGACATTAACAAGATTGAGCGGTAGAATTTAGCGACACATTCTGAGTGTAAGAACTATACCCAATCTTAGCAACTGAAGGCGAGCCGGAAGGGAGATATCATCTTGAGTAGCGAGAGCTAGTTAACAGTGTGCAGGCAGGCAGGCTTGTTCATAAATGTTATCAATGTGCCATTATTTTCGATTGTTAGCTGAAATTACTTGATTTTTTATGTTTTTGTGAGTTAACTTAAAGTTTTTTGTATTGTTACTAGCATTAGAATGTCAATATTTTAAAAATGTGTACCAATGATCCAAATTGTGCCGTGTGGTGGCGGCTCGTTAAAAAAATACTGCCACTCCATCTCATCAAATGGATCTCGTAAAAGGCGAGTAAGGAATTAAACTGCACTGTGCACCCAACAGCGCATGGTGGCGATGGGCTCACCACCTATCACACCAAGTGCATTATATTGTTTTGGTGAAACGTGGATTGTGGCAGTCATCTGTTTTTGCAGGGAGTGCCCAGTGTCTGACTACCCCTTATGAGACAGTCGTGATCTTATGTATGTATGTATGATCCAAATTAAGTGTATGTGGAGTTTAAAAATTCATTACTAAATGATTATGAAGAATAAACATTTTTATTAATTAATATTTTGTCTTACTTAACATAACACGGTAAGCAGTTTTCGTACCATTTTAGTTTTCCAAATAAAAACCATAGTTTTTTCAAACAGTACCCAAGATCTCGAAAATGCCATGATCTCACAAAATCGAAATTTCTAGTCCTGCAAGATCTTAAACTTGCAATCTCAGCTCCAGATTGCGTTCATTAAATAATAAAAGTGTTAACATCATATATTTTATGAGTTTTAAAGTCCATTTTATTAGAGTCAGAGTACAGTTTGATGTTTTTGTTGCTTCCCTTTAAAAATCGAATCTGCAGAATCTATAAATCAATACCAGTTTCAATCTTGGTAACTACATAGTTGAAAGATATCATTAACAGTATTGACATATGAATTATAATAAGTCATCAGCTCATTGTATGAAATGGTTGCATGCAATTGCTAAGATAATAAATTTAAGAATAAATCTTTCACCAAAACCAATAGATATTTAGCAAGATTATGTTGACGGTACTTATTTTGGTCAATGGTAATTTAAGTAACAAATATGTTATTAAAACATATTTTACATTTATATATTTAATGAAAAATCCTAATGTAATATACAATTAACTAACAGTTTTTTAATAATCTGTTACCTATGCTAAACTGTAATGTTGTATTGAACATGTATAAACAAACTAATAAGAGCAATGTTGGGTTATTTACAACATAGGAACAATTTTGAATGACAGTTGTAAAATATACCGCCAAATTATGTTATGTTACCTGTTATGTAGTTTGTGAATTTAGGTTTACTTGTTACGAAACCAATTTTACTAAGTTAAAACGACTGCAGAACGTATTCTAGTGAAAAGCTTTGTCAAACGTTATCACTTATCATTCCAAAAACTAGATTTAGTCATTGTACATCTAATTATTTACTTAGCATTTCAAGATTAATGAATTAGCCATTATGAATGGATAAGCTATGTAATTCGTTAACTTGTTTTACAACTTTGGCCTTGATATTAAGTGGTTACGTATGTACCTACCTATATACAAAAATACTCTACGAGTAGCGTTAAAAAATCAAGCAATGTACACAACGCAACCTATTTTTGACACCATCTTGATTATTTCAAAGTAACAACAAGACACATATTTTATGTTTTAATTAATAATACGTACCCGATGAGAACGAAGCCGTTGTATTCATAATATGTAAAAGTTCGTTGAATATGATAAATTCCTGGTTTGTTAGATTTCGGATGAAGGTTTTCCTTCACTTCAACTCGTTTCGACTCGTTTGTGGAATTTTTTGAAACATTAATCAAAAGACAGTTCTATGGTTTTCAATTGGCCAATGAAGCTACTTGTAAACAGCAATTCCACCAATGACAGCAAACCTTCAAAATCATGACGTAGGATGTAAAGCGCCATCCAAGCGCCATCTACAATCTTGAATGAAAGCATTAAAAATTATAACAGGGAAATAGACACCACACATACTGCCATGCCGCAACGTGGAATTAACGATGTGTTATTGTTATATAAAATGTGATACTGTAAAAAATTAAAAACACTGCGCTTCTTTAATTCTCAGTAGGAATAACACGAACGTCATTATTTTAATGTCGATTTGCGTTGTCGGCGACTTATTGATATTGATGTTTAAGCATATTTAAATTAAGATACAATGTTTATTTTTGATAACGTCAGTTATTTCAGTAACGAATACAAACGTCACCACACTGCGCCCATTCCCCTGAGACATCAGTTCTTCAGTTCTTGAGTCCCATATGCCCATACGATAGCTCTCAGTACCGAAATACAGCATTATAGCTTTTAATGCTTTTTTAAAGGCATTGAAAACTATGTATGATTTTTTTTAAGATATCCTTTCTTTTGTTAAGAATGTTTTGTCGTAATCTTGTGACTATTATGTTATTAGTTCCAAAAGTATAGTAAGAATTGTTGATTGGTAATCTCAGATTATACATACTCTTTTGATGTCAACTCTGATCTGTTAGGTTTATGTATTATGTTTGAATTACTTTAAATTTGGAATGTCAATTTTATTTGTTTCAGATTTGAATTGTTTCACTATTTATAATTCCGCCTAGAAAATAGCTTGAATAGTAACATGTCTAGTTATCTGACATAACTGTTGCAGTTTATGTAAATTCCATAATGGATTTCGTTCATCAAAAATAATTCAAATTGTTAGTTAAAATAATAGTTTCTAATCAGTCCTAAAGTGTCTTTTTGGTTTGAAAGTGATCCCATTAGCAACATTATCAATCAAATGCTGTTGTCTGAATGAGAAGGGGAAAACTTACAATACTAAGTTTTTTATCATTTATTTAAGTATCGATCTTTTCTCCAATCATCCAGAATATCATACGTACTATAATTGGTGCTGATGTCCACCGTTATCAACGCAAATCGTCTTGTGCTGGCTTAGAAGTATTAATTTCGACGTGGTAGAGTTACCATTCATGCTGGGTGATAACACTATAGCGGATCTATATAAAATGGCTGATTACAAAAGGTAAGCAAATTTTTTGGATGATTCACTGTTAGGCTTCCGCTCGCGGATTGAAGGTAGCAGATACGAAACTTTTTTATGGATGACTCGCAAGGGTTCCGGAGGGGATGGACGTCATCCTGTTCGCGAGACTAACTGAGTCGAGGCGGCCGCCCGACCGGTCTTACTTCAATCGGGAGGAATATCTACACTATTTAAGATCAGGATATATAAATAAGTTACACCAATTCGGAATGCGTTTCGCTGAGAGAAATGCGCAAGAACTCCGCGATCTCTTATATACGTATTGCTAGGGGAGAACCAGCCTGAGATGATAGCTATTGGGCTATGGCAAGAAGCCCTAAATCGATGTGAAGATTAGCATTACGCACGAACCACGGTCATCCCGTGGCTTTGCACATGAATCGAGTTTGTAAACGTACAGCGATGCCTTAATTTGTACCATTCGTTAGTCCAAATTATTTTCCTTCTTTTATTTTTATTCAAATATAACATGGCTATAATAAATGCAAGGAAAGCATTATTTAAATTAATATGGAATACAAAAAAATACTATCTTAGATTAATAGGAAGGATTAAAGTTTGAGGTTATTTCTGACTTCTCTTAATGAGAAATAAATCGTCGCTTAAATTCTTCTGTGTTTCACTAACTTCACTATTAAAGCATTAAGCCTACGAGATAGACATCTGTTCACGTATATATAAAACATCTCGTCAATATTTCTCACAAAAAGGTATGTGATTTGGTTGTCAAACTCTTAAGTTTATGGATTTAATTGTAATACATTTTATTGGTATTTAACGATATTTATAGTCCGCGCTCCTTTAACGTTTTCAGTTATATATTATCTGTTAACTTTCGAGTTTCTATGACGGTTTTTAGTTGTCTGTTTTAAACTTCCTTTTCCTTGTGGCATGGTGTCGGCATAAGGTGAGTCTATCATTCTAGTGTTATAACATTTTGTCTTTTGCGTAATTTAAGAAACTTTTGCTATAATAATTACAACCAGTAATGAGAATAGTGTAGACGTAAGTAAATTATGATAACTATTATTTTATTTCACTAAAAACATTCCTTCAAAAAATTGCACGTGGATAGTCCCGTCGTGTTGGAAAAGTTTTCTGTGATTGTTTTTCATATTTTTAATAATAATAAATCATTTAACGTGACCAGTGTCTGTAATTTCGGCAAATAAAATATTAAAAATATAATGTGGACATTGTTGGTAGTATTTACTACTGAAGAGGTTATAAATACTTAGTCTCTTTTGGAGAATTATTTGAATTGAAGCTTTTGATAAGCAGATACATTTTGTTGTAGCTGCCGTAAAAGCAACGACAATGCCGCAGAACGAATACATTGAACGCCACAAAAAACTATACGGCAGGCGACTCGATTATGAGGAACGCAAAAGAAAGAAGGAAGCGCGTGAGCCGCATAAGAGGGCCGAAAAAGCGCGGAAACTGAGAGGTATCAAAGCTAAGATCTACAATAAGGAACGCCGTAATGAAAAGATTCAAATGAAAAAGAAAATCAAAGCACATGAAGAGAAAAATGTTAAGCAAAACACAGAAAAAGTTGCAGAAGGTGCGCTGCCTGTTTATCTTCTTGACAGAGATGTACAATCCCGCGCTAAAGTCTTGTCTAATATGATCAAACAGAAACGTAAAGAAAAAGCAGGAAAATGGGATGTTCCAATACCAAAAGTGAGAGCACAAGCTGACGCTGAAGTATTCAAAGTTCTCAAATCTGGTAAAACAAAGAGAAAAGCATGGAAACGGATGGTGACCAAAGTTACATTTGTTGGAGAAAATTTCACACGTAAACCACCAAAGTTTGAACGATTCATTCGGCCAATGGCATTACGTTTCAAGAAAGCACACGTCACTCATCCCGAACTGAAAGCCACCTTCTGCCTTCCCATTATAGGTGTTAAAAAGAATCCCAACTCCCAAATGTACACAAGTTTGGGAGTTATCACAAAGGGTACTGTTATTGAAGTTAACATTTCTGAACTTGGTCTCGTGACACAGGCTGGTAAAGTTGTTTGGGGCAAGTATGCACAGGTCACTAACAATCCAGAGAATGACGGTGTTATCAATGCTATACTACTTGTTTAATATTTTGTGACATTAACTTTGTCTGAATAAAGCTTTATCTGAGAAAATTGTTTGATTAAAAAAAATACATTGATTTGGTCTTCAATTTTTTTTTGTTAGTAACAAACAGAATTACTTCTATATCATTAGTGTATTTTACAAAACACACAATACACAGTGACAAAAAATATCTCCAGGCTATACAGATTTTTGTTTCTCTAGGATTCAAATCTATAACCCATCAAGAACCATCAACAATTTTGCTACACCTTTATAACATTGCTACACCGAATTAAATCGCAAACTGTCATCATTTATTTAAACTTTAGAATACAATATAAATCTTGCTAATATAATATTGTGATAAAATAGATGGTCGTAAGTCTGGTCATATTTGCAAGTTTGTCAAAAGTAGCAATTTTCAACTATTCTCGACAGATATTTTTACATAATAATTGTAGATTGCAACGGGCCGGTTTCCGCGACATTCGTCTACCGCGTATTTTGCATGTAGCTTCGTATTAAATTACAGTTTCTGTTTGTCTGCCAACCTGCATTAAATCAATGCAGACTACCTGCACTGAAATGAGAGGCCAAACTGGAACATATACAATATTTTTTATATTTATTTTAACTTCAGCTTTTTGATTAGCATTTAATCTTTGGTTTAAAAGTACAAGTATTTTACAGATATAGTAGACAATTCATTAATGTAGTGGGTTCTTTGTGTTCTTCTATAATGATTGATTGTATACTGTGAGGATTGTAGCAAGTGGGAAGATGTGGTCTCTGCCTACCCCAATGGGAAAAAGGCGTGACTCATGTATGTATACTGTGTAACTGATTCTGTATGTTGGTGTATTTGTTACAGTGTCACAGTGTCACAGTTTTGGTTCACAAAAATTGTTTTCTAGTTTAATAAATAAGTTGTTAGGTTTTGTGTTATCATTTTTTCATATATGCTTCAGTTAAACGTTACATGCTAAGATTATTCCTGGAATATGCACACTGAACTGGTTTAAATAAAAATTTATCATTCTTACCGACTCATAAGTTTAATGTTGTTCAATATTATTCAGTCTATAATACTAAACACAAAACAGTATTTCACAATAATAGTAAAATGATTATAAAAAATTTTTTGTAGTTTCTAGGATTTTCCCAAAATCGGCTAGTTCTTTTTCTTTGTAGTGAGATCAGACTGATTCATCAGTGGAGCTTATGTCCTGTAGAGGAACATACATTGGAATTTGTTGTGGTCATGAACTCTTTGTAATAACTACATTTACTATTTTATTAATTAGTTTGGTTTTAAGTGGCGGAATTACTATTTTAGGGATGAGATTTTCCACCTAGAAAAACTGGGAAATTTTATACACTTTTAGTATAGAACTTAAACAATCTCAAACAACAATACCATACAAAGCATATGGTAAATATTTAATTTTTAGAACATAATGTGTTCGCTATTTTTTGTTATGTGAATCTCCTTCATGGATTTCACTATGGCACTGGACCAATCACATAGTTATTCATAGTATACTGTTCTACAGTATATTGAATAAATAGTATAATATTTTTGTGTTATGATATGTTTTGCTTTATTTCTTTTAAGGAGCCAAGATGCAAATTTTCGTGAAGACCCTCACGGGGAAGACCATCACCCTCGAGGTTGAACCCTCGGACACCATCGAAAATGTTAAAGCCAAAATCCAAGATAAAGAGGGAATCCCCCCAGATCAACAGAGGTTAGTTAATTTATTAATAACAGGAAACTTCAACATCGGGTTAAACACTGCTGAACAGAGGCATCTTGCAAGAGTAAATATATGAGGTGAATGTTCCACCACCGCCAACTTTAGAAGGCCAGGAGATTTCTGGTACTTCTCTTAGTTCTATGATGTCATCAATGAGTAATAAGAAAAAAAAATTAATTAATTCTTATGCTAACTTTGAGTTTTAAGTATCATTTTTATGTTTTTTTTTTATTTGATAAAGTTTTGAAACTAGCAAAACGTTCATCTGATGGTAAGTGCCATGTCTGCCCATTACAAATGCTGTGACACCCAGAACATTACTGTGTGACACCACACTGCACCCGTCACCCTGTGTCGTACTGAATTCTCAGGTCTGATTGGGTTAACATTTTTTATTACATACACTGGTGCAACACTCAAATGTTCTCATCAACATCATTTGTTATAGGCAGACATTGCATTTGTCATCAGGTGAACAATATGGTCTTGACACTTAGTTCCATAAAAAAAACCTAATTATGTGTCTGAAAATTGTAATTTATTAATTTTACCTGACTAAATAATATTAAAACAGACTGCAATATCCTATTTAGGTTGATCTTTGCTGGTAAGCAGTTAGAAGATGGCCGCACCCTCTCGGACTACAACATCCAGAAGGAATCCACACTTCACCTGGTACTTCGGCTGCGTGGTGGTGCCAAGAAACGCAAGAAGAAGAATTACTCCACACCTAAGAAGATCAAGCACAAGAAGAAGAAGGTCAAACTAGCAGTACTCAGATACTACAAAGTGAGTTTTTAATGTGGTCATGACATCTGTGTGGATAAGATAATGGTTGATATTTTCTTTTTAGATATGTATCAATATGATATTAATAATTCGAAGTTAAACCGATTAATCTCTTAATTTAATGAAGGATGGTCCTTCCGTTTTATTATTGGTTCTTTTTTTTACTATATGTATACATATATATACAGAACATTCGCCTTATGGTAAGTGCAACATCTGCCCATAATAAATGCTGTGTTACCCAGAACATTTCTGACACCACACTCTGCCTGTCACTCTGACATATCAATTTTTAAGTCACATGCCCAGTGATTACTCTAGCTCACAGTGCCCTTCGACCAAAAACACAGTAATGTTATCATACTACTGCTTCATAGCAGAATAACGGGCCCTGGTGTGGTACCTACCTAGACGTATTTCTGCATAGGAATCCTACCACCAGTAATTTTCGTCGTAATATGCTCGCCGCTTCAAAGCTATATCATACATGCGATAACGAACCTTACTTTCTCAGCGGCCGGAACATAGGAGGGTTGGTAAATGAACTAGGAGCACTACTCGGACTTATTACGCATTCTCGAGTGAACATGCTACGCTTTCTCGTATAAATTCTTCGCGCACTCATCTACAACAAAATACACTGCACCATGTGGTAGCGGCTTAAGAGAATCTTTCACCCCATCTCATCCCGTGGGTGTCGTAAAAGTCGACAGGTGGAGAATGAAAACCAGGAGATGGGCAGCAGCATTTTCCTGGAACATCTGAATAAATAAACTGCGGTTGCCAACCCGACTGCCAAGCATGGCAACTATCAAAGTCAAAATTTCTTTATTCAATTTAGGCTTGTTTTAAGCTATTATGAAAGTCAAAATCTACACCGGTTCAAAAAATGACCTTCTCAGAGAAGAACCAGTAAGAAACTGGGGTCTTTCTTTTTTCAATGCCATATTACCTAATGTCATTTTCAGATTACTATGGCAAAATCCCCTCAAAATGAGAGCTACTAACTTTTGTAGCAATCTACGGGGGAGGCCTATCTTCAGCAGTGGACTAGTACATACATACATAAGATCACGACTGTATCCCATAAGGGGTAGTCAGAGACTGGGCACTCACTGCAAAAACAGATGACTGCCACAATCCACGTTTCACCAAAAAATGTGCAGTTTAATTCCTTACTCGCCTTTTACGAGATCGATGAGACGAGATGGATGAGATAGAGTGGCAGTATTCTTTTAACGAGCCGCCACCACACTGCTTCAGTGGACTAGTGATAGGTTGAAATGATTGATTGATTAGATAACGCATGCTAATTGTGTCATTGCGTCAGGTCGACGAGAACGGCAAGATCCACCGTCTGCGTCGCGAGTGCACTGGCGAGCAGTGCGGCGCGGGCGTGTTCATGGCCGTCATGGAGGACCGCCACTACTGCGGCAAGTGCCACAGCACCATGGTCTTCAAGGACGACGACAAATAGACCGACCACCTCCCTAGCTCTACGTTAACATCCGACCCGCTGTGTATGATGGATTTGCAATAAATCTTGACACAGTGTCGGACAATGTTCTTTGTTTTATTTGATCATCCCTTGGCTTTGGTAAGTGATGCGATAGGAATTTTAGGAAGTCCTCTAATAGAATCGTCACAAATGTTAATAACATACCCACATAACACGCTCGCCCACATATGCCACACACTCACATACACCAAATGATACTAACGTATTAACGTAACCGCAGACACAGATTTGGCAGTTTTTAAGTGCCAACAATCTATGGTTAGGTTAGAAACGTTTTATTTAAAAACAAAGTAGTCAATCGAACAACAAGATTGCTCTTTATTGGCGCATTGGCGCAACTTCTGCTGCGGTTGCGTTAATACGTAAGTACCCACCAAATTCATAAAGTCATACACTTGATTCTTATTTTGAACCTGTAGCGACATCTATGTCGCCACATAAGAAGCTCAAGAAATATTCACATACGTCCATAATCGCGCTATGAAAGTTTTCTGAGATGCGAACTATATTTACAACATCTAAATATTACTAGTCGGAGGAGACGTCCTCCCCAGATCAGACCACCCGATCTGGCAGGTAGCTACCCTTTTCCTTGGCAATATCATCCGCCAAAAACCCTTTCGCTACGGCAGTCCGCTTCGCTGAAGGTGACGCCACTGAACGTACCATCGCGTCGCGAATATCAAAATCCTCTAAATAAAATTATGATATGAGTGTTGAGTTGAGAACCTAGAAAAATTAATAACTGTTTTTTGTAATGCTTCAAGGAGGATTTTTTTTGTTATATTTTATTTTAGTACTAGGAATTTTTTTAAATTCCTAAATATAACACTAGAAACTTGTTTCGACTTACAAAACTTATTACTCACATTCAAAATGTTGGTCAATGGAATTTAAAGGGTTAATTTTGATATGACAATGTCCTAAATGGCGAGGCATAATGGCATTTGTTATGTTAAGATGGTAACATGACAGACAGAGGGAGGACAGTCTAGGAATATTAGTAAGTATTTTACCAGTAGTTCAGTAGTCTTTAGAACTTGTATACATCTTTTTTATTGGGTAAAGAGCAAAACCCCCACCTTATGGTAAGTGCATCGTCTGCCCATAACTTCATCAGTTCTTGTCTCATATGCCCAGTGATTACACTAGCTCTTTTACCCTTCAGACCGAAACAGGAATGTTTGCAAACTACTGCTTCACGGCAGAATAACTGGCCTGGGGTTGTCCCTACCTAGACGAGATTTCTGCATATAATTCCTACCACCACTGCTATAATAGACATCATTGCATGTGGTGACGTAGATGTATAAGATGACAGTGTTTGTATAAAACTACAAAAATTTTAGCAATACCTCAAATGGAACTTCACGGAATTTGCTGTACTCTCTTGCAGTTAAAGTTAAATCAAAATCAATTTGTTGTGTTATTTCATTAAACTTCAAGAAACAAGAAGCAAGTTCAGGAATCGGGTAAGTGTATCATTTGGTTGGATAAATAAATAAATTTATCAATAATCCTTGGTTTTATTTACCCTTTAAAACCCACTTTTAAGTTATTATTTAAATCGGTCTTTTTATTCCCACCGTAGGCTATTATAGTAATCTAGCTGAAATATATTGTTGAAAGGGGTCGGTTGATTCAGTGGGAAGGAAACTTAAGTACGATGTAATCTTCATAGCCAACTCTTGAACAGTTTAGTTTAAATTAATCTCACTCTTGCAAAGACTCTACTATTTATTCAGATGTTTAGGTTAAGTTTTTAAACAAAATTACGCTTTGAGAGAGATACGTGATTGGTTTCTCGTGGTCGAGGTCTTTGTGCGTCTTATTTCGTAATGCAACCAGAGAAGAGTTCGGGAAGGTAAGCGGGAAAAAAAATATAAACTCTTATTGCAGCATAACAGTTATCCTGCCGAGTAAAAAATACACTGATTTATAAAACAGAACCTATATTTACTAATGATGAGGTGCTTGTAATTAACAGGAATTAGGTGTAAATTCTGTTTATTAGTTTTTAAAAGACATGACACCCTTGAATACTCAGATAATCGAAGCAATGGATAAGTGTGGTGCTGGTGGCTCTACTAACAGGTACTTCCGTAGTTTAGGTTCCAAATCGGCAGCTGAATTAATCGGAAATAGAAAATTACTTATCCTTAATTTGATAATGTTCAGATGTATACAAAACAATATATTGCATTTCTTTATCTCACATCATCGATTTTAGTGTCTAAATACAATCAGATAATTTAAACGTTTACTTCTTTTTATAATTTGATAAATTGAAAATAGTAGATTTTTTTTTTACTTTTCTGTCGCTTATTATATACAATTATTTTATCACTATTAAAACTAACCAGTGCTGCCAATTTAAGGGTTAGAATATCCTTATTACTTGAAATCAATATTGATCAGGTATCTTCATCAATCTTGTTCATCTACAATCAACTAGAATCCCAGTAAGTGCACAAGGTCTTCCTATCTAAATAGTTTATTAGCAACTATACACTAAGGGTTATTCTAGTATACAACAAATATGTGGGAACAAGTAGCCACCGTATCTATAAGCGAACCCACGTAGACATATAGGTTCGAGTTCTCTGAAAAATTGTAAAATAAAATAATAAGTATTATATTAGTATCTAGTTATAAAGTAAAGAAAACTTGGATGGTAAGTAAACCTATGAATGAGGTGATCGCTGCCAGGCTGTTTCTAAAGACTAATACCCCCCCTGAAACATATTTTTTTTATTGTACTAAAAGGACATTGAAAAATGACTAAAGTAGAGAATACCTACAGTTTCTTTGGCTTGTTTCTATTCTCATTAAGAAACTGTGGTAGATTGTTAAAGACACTTGAGAAACGAAATATCGAATTCTTACTTCAGAGAATGAAAATATTTCATTTCAATCTCATCACTGTTTTGATTTCGACGGAATGCTCGTTGAACCTTTGTCCAGTCTAAATTAAAAAAAAAACAGCGTAAGACGAGGGTTGAAAAATAAAACAAATTTTTAATAATTAATATTTTATTGAAATACTGAGAACATGTAGTCTAACGGCACACTTGCGGCTGACTACGAATTTTGTGCATCGCCGCGATCTGTTACTGCGCGGGAATGTGCGATGGGCAGCGGGAAACATAACTAAAGCGAGAACCCTGTTTAACTTTGCATTGACTTTTTGTTCGTAAATATTAAACACATACACACACTACGCAGATGTAACGCACTTTCGACACATTACAGCGGTCATGACAAATGGAAAACAGTAGTGAAAAATCACTTCAAAATCAGTTTTCAAATGAGTATTGAAAATTAATGGTCAAGTCACAATAACGGAAAGTAAAAACTTAGTCTACCTAAAATTAAGCAAGATATTGAAAAATAACAAAGCATCGAATTCCCCACCGCACAAACGCTTAGTAAACAAGTTCTGGCGATTTCTTAATTTGATATCTACACAAAATGCACGCGAATACATCTAATAGGAATCTACTCCACGGTCGCAAACGTCTACACTTAACAAACGTACAGGACAAGGTGCTTCAGATCACTTCCACACGGAATGATTTACAATGTTAATTAGCAATTATGAACGTTCAAAACCTACACCTTTGCATAATCGCCAATTTATTGGCACACATTTTAAACAACCACTAATATATTATAACAAAAAAAAATAACAAAGAAACAAAAGCACCGATTTTATTCACAACGATGAGGTCGCTATAAAAATGAAATTATACAAAAAAAAATGTCCTAAGGTTTTTAGATATAGTTTTCTTTACTAACAATTTATTTATATAGGTAGTAACAATCGATACACTCTAATTAGCCTTAACACGTAATAAATATATAAAGATGTATAGAATATATGAATGAAAAATACACATTTCACTCTTAAACATTTGTATGGTAATACGGACACATTGTGTCGTTTGCAGAATTTCGCGGGGCTTTCAGTATGCATGATTAAAAAGTTACGTATGGCTGCAGGCTAAGTAATGTCTGGCTGTTCATTTCAGTATCTTATTAAAGCGTGTTGGCGGAGTGCAACGAATGTCATTTAGATAAAGATCGAAATGAAAAAGAACAAGTCGCACAGGTTGTAAGAACCGCTTCTAATACAACCTCGTGTAAGCGACCGAATCGAATGACCCCGCCATACCATTGGCAGTTTTACCCAAAAGTTTAATGTAGAGGAGGCCACATTCAACATAGGGTTATAGATGATGTTGCACTTGGACTTTAAAGCATTTAATGTCATCATATTAAAGAAGTGAGATTTCACGGATCGCAACAAAACGTTATTTCCGAACACAAAATATAAAGAATGTTGAGTTTTCCCGCCGTAAGTATATTTTTTTGTGTGGATCAATTGAGCCTGAAGGCTCATAGATTCTGTAACAGCTAAGCAAGCCCGCGGTTCCCATACCATTAAATAAGATGTTTAATAAATAAAACTTACCATTATTAATTAAATTCAATATTTTGTTTTCTTTTATTTCTATTGTGCGTTGAAATGGTATAAAATACCTCTAAGCATGTTCCGTGAAGTTGTTAATATTTTTTATTTACAATCGCAAAGAAATGCTTATGAAAATGACGTGCCTTTATAAACAAGCAAGCTCGCCATAAAATATATAATCATAAAATTACATGGAAATTGGAAACTTATAACAAATTACATGTATCCTACGTTTGCCACCTGGTTCCTTAATTCTATAGCGTGATATATCTTACTAACCTAAAAAAATTAACACCAAAATAAAATGATACTATACTAAATATACCAATGCACTATACATTTAATTTAAATATAATACACAATTACGTGGAAAACGTTTACTTTTTCACGCTACTATCGCTATAATCTATATATTTATAAATAAAATGCTTCCTTTAAAGGCGTTGCATTTCCGTGACAAGTGGAACTAATTATATATCACATCAAATAATATTACAGTAAAAAAATAACGACCTGTGAATTCATCACAAGAGATAGTTGAAATTTATATATATTAATTTATATATATATTATTTTAATTGACTTTAGTATTACGATATGACGAAAAAATCAAAGAATGTAGTATTAATCTTCGTTCCACACGCAAAGCTAACATTTACTAAAATCCTTTAACAAATTAGAATAATTAAATATATAAATTGGTCAAGATATTATATGTTTGTTCAACTATTTTGAAGACGTAAGGTTTTAGTAAATTTTCGTTATACTTTAAGTTAATACGGATTAAAAATTGCAAATGACGCGCAGCAATAGAACTGACAATTCTGAAAGGCGGCAAAGCTTGATATTGAGTATAATTGAAAATTGAAATAATTTAAAATCTTTACAAAAAAATAAAATAAAAGTATCTGTTTCTTTAAAAAAAAATAACAGCTTTTTACTTCATGTTTATGAAAGTATACACGGTTCTTGTAAGAATAAAACAATTTTTAAATTTTAGGTCTATCTGTCTGTCTGTTTATTCCGGCTAATCTCTGAAACGGCTCGACCGATTTTGACAGGACTTATTCTGACAGATAGCTGATATTATAACGGGTAACTGCTACTTTCATCTCAGGAAAACAATTGGCATCCCCCCAACAAAAAATTACTTTTTACTTTTTATAATATTCGCGTAAATATAAGAAATCGTTATGAAAATAAAATTTTAAGATTTATATAATAAATTATTTAATGATATTTACTGGAATTTGTAGTGCAATTAATTTGTTCGACGGTATACACACATTTCCATTAATTTATTTGTAATAAATAACTTTATATTTGTAATATAATTTTATCCAATTTATTGCTTATAAATTTTCTCACAATGAATAGATATATTTACATATTTAAATATAACTAATTTGGCAGTTGCCTGTATGCAAATTGCATCCATTATAATATATTTGGGTTATTTGAATAGACTCATTTCTCTATGTACGATGTCAATGAACACATGCAATGATCTGATTTATCTAGTTTTGTTTCGCTCATAGTGTAGCCTGTACGCTATTATTCATCGAGTCCCGGCCATAAATCATTTATCGGCCCTTTCTTGCATTCAGAGGTATAATTCCGTGTTCCAGGGCGGTTCTCACCGCCCAGAGTTTCCGACACACAAGTCGACAGTCCGAACGGAGGCCCGCAGTCTCCCTCGGACGGTCATTAGATGACTTCATATAATAAATTTATGGAGATATTCACTGTAGCGCAAGCACGCTAGCGAACGCAACGGTCCGAACTTAGATGTTTAGTAGGAGTTAATATTTATGTATATATGTTTTGGGTCAAACCCGAACCTGGCACGCGGGCCCCGGGCCCGCGAGCACAGCATCCGATGAAGCTGTAAAAGCCAAAAGGCTAACAGCGATCACATCACCGAAAATATAGATAGAGGTATAATTCCACCGCAGTGGTATGTTAACAACCAGTAGAAGTATATCGTTGGTGCTATTATTATGGTTATGGCTAGATATTTAAAGTCTCGACCCTAAGTCGAAAGACATTACCTAAAATAGATTTTGGTGCTTAAGGTAAAAATAACTGATGTTTTTTTATTTACTGAATTCTGTTCTTTCTGTGTATATTTCAAGTTCCGATCTATAATACTGTTTATTACGCAGCAGTTACTCTAGAAAGTGTACAGTAATTGGAAAATTCCATTCAAGAGTGGAGATCGTGATTCGTTTGCTCTTTATCAGTCAAGCAAATTTTCAATACCAGTCAATAATCTTAGAAATTTTCAAGCAATCTAAATGGTTCCAGCGTCATTATTATATATTTGGTATACCTATTACCTATGTGACTGGCAGAAAGTGTACGACTGTTGCTGTAATTATGAAAAAATAAAAACAAAATACCAATAGCAGTCAGTGCTCTTTATTTCTATGTATAGCTCTGTCCCGCTCTGCTCTTACGGTCGGAATGTGCGTAGGTAGTTTCTATTGACGATGATCGAACTACAGGCGGTCCAAGCATCAAGTACTGGCACTACTGCTATCGTATTATGTTATTGATTTGCTTTTTAGAACGAGTTTTAATTATTTTAAGGTATATCAAATAATAAAATCTAAACCATGAATCTGCAATGATTACCACAGAGTGTTCGTTAATGCCTTATCAAACATTTATAAACGACAAATCGCAAACGAGTTGAAATTTACTTTCTTAAATAGTAGATATAGTTTAAATACAGAAAAAACTATTCACGACGAAACTAACACATGCAATTTAAAAAAAAATACCGAGTAAAAATTCCTCGGGTTTTTGTGGAATGTTCCCTGTAATTTTCAGATTTCCCTGTACCATAAAGTGGAAAACGAAGATTTGAATTTAATAAAATAAAGAGGAGGTCGACTTTCGGCAGTTTAAAAGCAAAAAAGCTTTTATTTTCTATTTCTGTGGTTATATAACAAAATAATTTGTGAAACAGAATTTATATTAAGATAAGACCTAAGGTGCCAACTCGAAAAGTGGCAGTAGTGTTTTTAATTAATTTTGTTATTTCTGTGTATATTTGGAGTTTTGATGTTTGATATTCATAGTTTATTATGCAGTAAGTGCCCCTGAAAGTGTACAGTCATTGGAAAATTCAATTCAAGACCAAAATTTACTTTTCGTTTTGTCTCCATCAGTCCAGCAAATCTTCAGTAAAAGTCAACTATCAATTTACTGTCGATCGAAATTTTAAAGTGTTGCTGCTTGAAGATCGTGTACTTGGATATGTTACTTGACACTGGAAAATAGTTTTATTGTTTCCATTAATAAATAATATTAAGATAAAAGGTATACAATAATCGTACCACTGTAGTAAACTACACTTTCCTTTCATTCTATGGATATCAGACTCACTTTGTCTGGTATTGAATGATCTCATTTTTAGAAGTATTGGGTGATGGAGATTAATAATAAGTGTGGTGGAGTAAAAGTGGTGTTAAATGTACCAACTTCTTGGTACACGTACTAATTTTAGGGTTCCGTAATAGGTTAGTACTGTTGTTGATAAAAGTACATTTTTTTTGCTACATGCATGCTTTTTTGCAGGAACTAGAGCAATTATAGATTTATTTCTACCTATTTATATAATACATAATGTCTCCATTATATTTGGTTTATTTTTAACAATTGAATCATATTAATACTTGTTCTTAGAGTTCAATTTTGACATTATTACCGCCAAATTAAAATAAAAAACAATGATACCAACCTAAATGATAATGTTTTTGTAAGTTCCCAAATGGAGGTTTGCTGGTTTTTCATTTAAATTACCAGCTATTAGCAACACCCGTACCAAGAACTAGGGGTTGGTGCCCAACATCCTTAAATATATAAAAAAGTAAAGTAACAGCCTATAGGTGTCCCACTTCTGATCATAGGACTCCTTAAATTTTTTTAAGAGGGCTTTAGAGCCACGAAGAGTCCGCCACGCTGCTCCAATGCGAGTTGGCGGACTTCACATGTCCTCGGAATATTTCTATTCCTCAGACATGCAGGTTTCCTCACGATTCACACTTCACCGCTGAGCACGTGGGAAATCAGCACTTCAAATTGCGGAACGATTTTAGAGGTGCCGGCACCGGGGATCGAACTCAGGTCACTACGGGCGCTCGCCTTAAATTTCACTAAACATAAATTGTATACTTTCAAAATTTGCTGCATCATACACGATATAAACTTAAAGATCTAGACGTCATCTTAAAAAGAACGAGATGATAGTGATCTCTGTTCTCTTCTTATCTTTGGAATTATTTAAAAAGCGTCACCTTCACACGACATTGAAGAGGGGGGGGGGGGGGGGGTAAGTAGACTAAACTAAAACGAGTCCTTAGTTTCGTCCCAACCAACAGTTAGTTTATGAGGTTATCTACAACTTCCCTACAACTGATAATATGTACTATAGTTATATCTTTTCACTACGCGCTCTCTTCTCACCGACATGATCCACTATAACCGAATTCTTCTTCGGATTAATGTTTGCATTCCATTCACATCACACCGTTACAGTTTACAGTTCGGTGTTTTGTGTTTGCGCTTCGGCCTTCGCCTTCTCCAGCGACGGTTTGATGGTCTCCAGCAGTTTCCTGAGCGCTTGCTCCGTCTGAATCGACAAATTGTTATTAGAGTACAACCTTACAATTAGACATCGCTTTACACGTATGTTACACACATAACATACATACAGTATCGTGTGCGAGTCGTTCGTGTGTGCGGTATTGTGCGTCGTACTACGTGTGCTTGTCGTACCAACGTGTGCAGTATTGTGTACAAGTCGTACCGTATGTGCGTGTATCTTCGTGTCTTGTAACTGTCCCTATGTCTCTGTGTATGTCAGTCTGTCTCCCACTCTAATAATTTTCAATGTGAGAGTGAGTGAGAACGCATGCGTGCGGGTTTTAATGCGTGTGTGTGCGTCTCTCTGTGTGTGTGTGTTGTGAGTGTGCGTACCTCTGCGAGATGTGCGACGGTACGGTCGAGCGCGTCCCGCCAGGCGAGCAGCTCGGAGCGCTGCCGCAGTGTGTGCTGCTCCAGCAGACGCGACCAGTCTTTCATCTGAGACCCGGTCACCGAATTCATCCTGCAACGGTGACGTAAGTGAACTCATAAATTTAGATTAATTGTCATGTCTTGGTGTAATAAATCAAGGTGATGGTGAGGAATATTAAAATTTAAAGTGAAGAAATTATGTGTCCTGCGGTATGAAACACATTATGTGTCAAAAAAAGATAGACAGAGAGAGAAAGAAAGTGTGTGTGAGAGAGAGAGAGAAAGTAACGAAGAGCGAAGATAGCGACTGAGAGAATGAAGCTCAAATTGCTGAGAATTGAGATTTAGTAATACAAGAAACCAAGTTATTTTGTGATCGATCGGTTTAAGGAGTGAAATTAAACGTATAGGAAAGAGCGGGGGAGGAAGGGAGAGAAAGAAGTAATAGTCAAGATTAAGTGAGACGGACCTGGATTGCAAGTGTTCAGGGTCGAATTGTTTGTCTTGCAGCGTGGCTAGGCGCCAGTAGAGCAGCGCGTTCAGCAGCAGCAGCGCCAGCAGCAGCAGCGGCAGCCAGCGCGGCGCGCGGCGCGGGGCGGCGCCCAGCGCGCGCGGCGCCGCGCCGCCTCCCGCCGCCTCCGCCGACACCGCCGCTGCAACACCGCTCGCACTCGCACCACGTCTGCCATACACGCCTATCCTACCAGTGTTGCTGTCGCTGTCAATCCGTAGCGCTATGTGGTGCCCTGTGGTTACCGTGCCAGAGAATCTACTTCACATGTCTTCGAAATATTTTTAATTTCTCAGACATGCAGGTTTCCTCACGATGTTTTCCTTCACTGCCGAGCACGTGGTAAGTCAGCACTTAAAATTGCAATTAACAATTTTAGTGGTGCCGGCACCGGGACTCCGTGTAATTAATGGGTATATGAAATTTAAGAACTGATGTGTCAAGGTGACGTACGCAGTATGGTGCCACACAGAAATATTCTGGGTGGCATAGCATTTGTTATGGGTGGACGTTGCACTCACCATCAAGTGAACGATTAATTCGTCCCGTTATTTTCCTCCAGAAAGAAAACGTATATGCAATCGCCGAACCACATGCTTGACGTCAAAAATCCTCATGAGGAAAACATTTTTTTAGCTGCGGAATGTATGGAGATTAACAATAACAATACTTGGAATAAGTGTGTATGCAAATTATGAACCACCGAACGAGTAGTAGACAAATCGTTGTGGGAATTGGGGATCCCAATCGCGCGATTCAGCACATTTCACTATTGAAAGTCACTTCTCGAGTTCCCAGTAGCAGCTCGTTACAGTCTCTAGACGCAGTAAAACTACGAGTAAAGCCATGTCCTTCCTACCTGCCCACAATAGCAGTGAAGTACCATGAGAAATAAGTGTCAATTATTTTTGCGTCTAAACAATTCTAGTACCCCATTAAAACGGCAGTTACTGAAATGTCTAAGGAGAAGTTTTGAATCCAAATGGCAATGCCTAAACACTGGCAGAAAATATGGATGACAGTGTGATGATTGTTTTAAGAAACATGAAGTCTTTGACTACTTCTGGCAACGAAGCATTTCGTCGTAGTCCACAGAGAAGGCTTCTGCCTTGTGATGCTTCGCCTGGGATGAATTCAGGTGTCTAAGGGGTCTCAGTCACTTATAATTAATCTGCCTATTCCACTTCATCATTCACATAAACGTATTAAAAATATGTAGGAAATTACCAAGATGTCGCCGTCTTCTCCTCGCGTGTCTGGTGGGTGCCGGGGCGGACGCAGTTAAGCGAGTTTCCAACAATCTCGCATATTCTTCCAGGCCTGACATTGTATTGTTTTCTAGTAACGCTGAAAGACAATAAAAAGTTGTGATACTGTACCAAAATTAACATTTGATTATATGAGTCCTTAAAAAAAATAACGGACTTGAGAGAGAACAAAATCGCCAAAAAAGTCTGTTCAAGAAAAATGGGATTACGAACTTTTTAAATTTAAAGTTAAGTTAAATATAATTTTATACTTTTCATAAACCATTTAGATCAGACGTTTAAAAAAATTCTGCACGAGATACTTAGTTGAACTATAGATAATTATAACATAATAAAATCAGAGTTGAATTAGTAAAGGTTGAAGTAAAATATTGAAAGTTTGTAACTGTTTGACGAATATCATGTTATTTATCAAAGCAGATGCCGTTAAAAATATTTGGTAAATAAAAAGTCCATTGCTCATCAACGGCTTATATTATACAGATTTGTAATATTGTAGGGAGCCATTGATTGAGTTTTTGCAAAAGAATTCTCTGTTTTTCTCTTTATTACGATACGAAATGACATGGGACGATAAATCAACTAGTAATTTCGTACTCTTAGATTGTTTTAAAAATAAAGTGAAATGTTACAAATGCGGTTTTTAGACCAAATGTCAATAATATAATGTTCTCCGGTACAGTACTTTTGACCATAGGCCACATGCTCTTCTTGTATCGCACGTGTCCGTTGAGAGAGAGGTGCGTGGATGCTTCAGCTACTCGTTGCAGGCAGTAGTGCACTTCCACACTGAAGTAGTCCGCGTACGGGATACCGGCGTTCTCGCTTGTACAGTCTATCGAGTACAGCGCTCCGGGCTTGGAGCATTTGTTCATCACCTGGTGACCAAAACAATAGATTTTGACTGTGTGATTAGTGTTGTACCTGCCTGCTGAACCGTGGGAGCTAGATTGGGATTCGGACGCTAAAATGTATGCATCACACAAATGATTGCTGTTCGGTTATGAATCAGTGCAGCTAAGCTTATCGAATTTCCTTTTAAAAAGGAAAAATTTTAATAGAAAATTTATTTATTCAACCAATTTAAAAAAAAACAGTCAACGATTACACATTAAAAGGCATACTTTATTCCTATGTGTTATCTAGTGTTGTACCTAATAACATTATGGTTTATATTTCAAAATGTGTTGCAAAGCAGTCGCGCTAACTCAACGTGAAATAATTGAATTTTATTTTACAATTGAATTTTATTTATATGTTGTTTGGGGGATTTTAGTTGACATTAAGTGGCTTAGTAGTTGGCTTAAAATGAGCGCTACAAACTTTAGTGGCAATCTATAGGGGACGCCATGTTCAGTAGTGAACTAATTGAGTCTTTTGAATGTAAAAGACACTTTCGAGTTGGTGATACTGTACATAATGTATGGTGATTGTTACTGTGTTTCTGATACTGCATCAAAATTTGTTTATTCAATTTAGGTTTGTATAAAATTATTGTGAATGTCAAAATCTACACTGGCTCATATATTTTATAGCCATAGGGTTTTGCAAGTGCAAGGTAGGAGTTCTTTTACAAACATCTTTGTTGTCTATTTGATACATTTTAATGTTTTCTTGAAAAGTTTTTAGGAAATGTATGTCTGTATTTTGCGTCACACTTTCAGAATTTTGTTATAAAATTTTATAGATATACTAAGAAAACACGTTTTTGTTTTGGCCAACCTTAACATATGAACCTCTTGTCCGTCGCCTCAACCTATTCTACTCGAAACACTAACTTTTTGATAAACATCCGACCGTAGCTCAAATCTTATTACATAAGCATCACATTCGTCTGCAGGTGGGAAAGAGTGAGTGCTGTAATATTTTTGCGTACACTTCATCACTAAGGCCTATCTTAGTCCACTGTTGAACATAGGCCTCCCCCATAGATGCCCCATACATGCCACAAAGCACGGTCCTTGAGCCACCTGCATCCATCGATTTCCCGCAAAATCACGCAAGTCGTCGCTCCATCTAGTGGGGGGACGCCCTACACTGCGTTTGCCGGTACGAGGTTGCCACTCTAGAACCTTCCTTCCCCATCGGTTATCGGTTCTACGGGCTATATGGCCGGCCCATTGCCACTTCAGCTTGCTAATCCTTAGGGCTATGTCAGTTACTTTAGTTCTGCTGCGGATATCATCGTTACGGATTTTATCACGCAGAGAAACTACGAGCATAGCTCTTTCCATAGCTCGCTGAGCGACTCTGAGCTTCCTCAAGCGGCCCGCAGTGAAGGACCATGCGTACACTTGCGGGACAGTAATATAACTAGAAAAGAGAACTTCTTGTGATGAGCTTGTAGACGTCGCCGCGGTCGAAAAATCATTACCACAAGGGTGTGAAATGGGGGCGGTAGTTTCTCTTATGACCTCATAATATTATTGTAATCGAGCACATACCCTCGAGCCGAAATAAGAGCGACCCAACCGAAACTGAGCAGTGATTTATCACTAATAAGTAAAAACTTTCGATCGCGCTAAAACAGAGCGCCACCAACCACTGACCTGTGTTACGTCTACGCGTCTCTTTGAATTTCTAAGGAATATTCAGATTTAACAAATAGTTTTCATTGTTTTGTGTTGTTCTATATGGTGGTGTGGGAAAAATAGCACAACATCGAATTGTAAAACGGTTTGAATCACATTTGATCGGTAAGTAACAGTAATTATAGTAATTATGTAATTAATAAATGTTGATCTATTTTGTCCACGGCTCAAGTGTAATGGGTCAAGCGATAATAATATTTGATTGACAAACTCTAGTGGGATGTTTGACCTCGAGTCGGTCAACCGGAGCGCAGAAATGGCCCCGGTAATTTGGCGTAATTGATTCAAACAAAATTAATGACATTTCGTCTCTATAGGGTATGTGGTGGATGGTTAATGTTAATTTATGGAATACGTAATGATTTCTTATATTGACGCGAATATTACACATTTAACAAAACTAATTGTAACAGATTTTATCGCGTTCCATTTTTAAAGTATTATTTTAAATAGATTTGATAGACCACAAATCCTTGCAAAATAACACCGATTCCTACCGAGGATGATTGGCGAGGCTATTGAAATTAAAAAACATCCTAATAATAAAGAACATAATTAATAAATTTAAATCAAAAACCAAGCACAGCACTGCAAGACTTCAAGACAATGTGAGCTCATTTTGCGTAGAACGGACCAAAAATAATAATTAACAGCTGAAGGTACCGCGGTTAACTATGACATCGGGACATCACCTCGGTCCCCCGTAACCATGGGTGCTGTAAAGCCCAAAAAACGTCGGGTTAGAAATAGTTTAAAATTAAACGCGATAAAATTCGTAAAATTAGTTTTATTATGGAATACCTTCTCACCTGTGTCTCGGTGACGCGCACTTTCTTGGGTCCGACGAGACCCGAAGACAGACCCAGCGTGTAACTAACTCGTCGCGCCTTTCGGGTGCCTTGTGTTTGCCACGGTTCCTGTTGGTTTGTTTTTTCCAATTTAAGTTTAAATTAAATTAATTGAAATTAACTTGGCTGTTTTGCCAAACAATTATAAAATATTTTATAGTTACCTGGGTATAATCCGTGGTCTCCCGCGCCGTCAGCAGTTCCAAGTTGAACTTGGAGTTGGTGAACATCATGGTGAACAGCTGGTCGATGTTGAAGGGAAAATCTTGACTCAGAAACAATTTGCCTTCGTGTGTTGACGTGCATTTCTCGACGTCGCCGCAACTGAAGCAGACTTACTTCATGTAACATAATAACGGGAGAACATAACGATGAAGACGCAGAAGGTGAAAAGCCTTTAAGAAAAGGAAGAACTAAGAAGAATTATCAACAATATTCCACTATGGACTTAAAGGACATTAGGTTAACGAGCTCTTGATGAGATTTTTTAAGAAGCCCAAAAAAAAATACTTTTAGTTATTGCTACAAAATTAGTCTATAGTTTGCCGTCAAGTAGTAGTATGCAAACATTATTCTGTTTCGGTCTTAAGATCACTGAGAGCTAGTGTAATCAATTGGTATATGAGACTTAAGAACTGATGTCTCAGTGTGACGGGCGCAGTGTGTTGCCATACAGAAATGTTCTGGATGACACAGCATTTGTTATGGACAGACACTGCACTTACCACCAGGTGATCAATTTGCTCGTATCGTCAGTTTCTGCATTTAAGTTCATAAATAATAGTTGTATTTTGTCTCACGCCAGCATTAGACCATCGTGAAAGTATAAGAGCAAAGCAGCAAAAGCTTCTTCTTTTTCTTTATATTTCTACTTTTCTTCTTTATCGGCTTCTTAATTATCGCTGCTGGAGATAGGCCTCTTCCAAGGTGGGAGAATTAGATTTTATCACCAGACTCGGTAGGCAGATTCGTGTCCGCAGCACCATATACACTGCTGGCCATAACCGTATTTTCGGTCTGACATTTTTCGAGGCAGCTATTCCCCCAGCGAGGAAAGCCATGAAATTTCCCAGGCCAGTCTCTGTTACCTCTGTGGATTTCTAGAATACCCACGGGATGTGATGAATGGAGTAGACGCGAAAGGAAGACAGAGTCGCGATTATTACGCTGCACCGCTGCCGTTACGCGCTAACTCAGATTTTAAAACTTCTGCAAAATATGAAAATAACTCTGAGGAAAATAACTCTAACTATCAAACGATTTAGTGAAGATTCGACCTTTAAAGACCGTAATAGAAGCGGCCCCATACGGTTAGGACACCAGGGGTCATCAAAGCAGTGCGGGCGCGATTCCAACAATATCCCCGTCCGCAAGCAAAGTATGTAGAACTACGTTCAAAAGAGTTATAAATGAAGATCTGAGACTCCGAGCTTATTAACGAAAAGCATAGCATTTTCTTAATAGGTGTATGAAAAAATTAAGGGAGAGATCTCTGACTTTGTTGTAAAATTTTTTAACGTCGAAGAAAGTTACAACAAATTAAATGATAAAGTGTATGCTCACAACAGTGAAGAAGCGAGCAGGCATATCCTAATAATAAAACATGGGCATTTCCTTCATTATTTATGGTTTGGATTGAAGTTTTGTATTCAGGTGTAACTGAGGGGAAAACTAGCGCTTTTGTGTAACAAAATACCGTTTTTACAAACGTTGTGGAACCTCTTTTTCAAACAATGCTCTAAAAAACAGACAATTGGTGTTCCAACAAGATTCAGCGCCAGCTCATCACCCATGGAATCGACTTCATCGGGCGCGAGTGTACATCTTCCAGCCGAGACTTATACCAGTTGGATTACAAAATATGGGAACATTTGAAGGAGAAAGCCTGCGCTAAACCTCGCCAGCAATTGGAGTCTCTCAAAGCATCCCTAATTGAAACAGTGGCTGATATAGACATTGTGCGTGCTGCGGCCGACGACTGGCCTCGGAGGTTTTATTCAAAATCAAGGACAGCATTTCTATACATACATACATAAGATCACGACTGTATCCCATAAGGGGAAGTCAGAGCCACTTACTGCAAAAACAGATGACTGCTACAATACACTTTTCACCAAAACAATATAATGCACTTGGTGTGATAGGTGGTGAGTCCATCGCCACCATTCGCTGTTGGGTGCACAGTGCAGTTTAGTTCCTTACTCGCCTTTTACGAGATCCATTGGATGAGATGGAGTGGTAGTATTCTTTTAACGAGCCGCCACCACACGGCTATTTTATATAACTTTCTTAATTTCTAATAACTTTAAACTACATTTAGCTACTTTTTTCATACAGGTTTATTTTATATAAGAAGTGTGACAGGACTTATGACCCGACTAGGTATAGCCTATGCCTATCTTGAATATTGTACCTTTCAAATGGTATAAGAGTTTTTCAATGCAGTGGTTCCGGAAATTACTCTCCACATCGGGGCTGCCAGACTTGGCCCATCAGCTTACCCTAAACAAATCACAAGAATACCCGCTTTTACCCGCCTCCAAACACATATTGCCCGAAAATGGAGATTTTTTTTATTATTACAATTGAATTAAAATAGCTTAAGCTAACTTGTTTACCATATTTTTTTTATAGCATATCAGCGAGTAGGTTCGCATTCAACGACAAAATCTTTTCAATAAAGTAGTAAAAACTTTCATAAAGTCAGGTAAGTATACAACAAAATACCCGGTTTACCCGCAAGACAACAAAAAGACACCAAATTACCCGCACCTTGATTTGTCGTCAAATTACCGGCTTTTCGGGTAATAAAAACCCACCAATTTGCAGCGTTGAAACAATGTCCTAAAATTCGCAATCTCTCTTTATAATATTAGTGTAGATTTACGTTATCATTAGAACAGCTACGAGGAAGAACAGTAGTTTTTTTTTGTTTAAACGTACTTGTGGTGTTTGTCGGGCTCGCTGTCGGTAGTGTCGGACATGTCGGTCGGCAGCGTGTCGCCCGCTTCTTCTTCGCGTCCACGGAACTCCGCGTCACCGTTGGTCACTGAAATATCATCAGTTTTAACGACGCCTTGTCACATATTAGCAAAAGTCATTTTGGTGACAGTAATCCTGCAGTGTATACAGTAGCACTGTGTAGATCAATGTATAAAGAATTGCGTGACCTAGTGGTCTGAGTGCCTGACTTCTACGTCGCGGGTCCTGGCTTCGAATGTCAGCCGGAACCAACATTTGTGCAAAAACACAGATTTGGTTGATATTAAATGGTGCTTGTGTTGTGCATGTGAGATTTGTCTGTAAAAAGTACTCAGGGGACAGGAGAAATCATAGTGTGGGACCATCGATAAAAAAAATATAATTTCTATAGCAAAATTTGGCTTTTATCATTGTCAAGGTTGCCGCTAAAAATCACTAATTCAAGACAAAATAATTTAAACTAGAAATAATAAGTAATTGCGCAGGCTTAAGCTGGCAGGCGATTATACACTCAAAAGTTTGTGATTTATCAATACTAATATTAGAAATGCGAAAGTAACACTCACTGTCACTTTGTCTAATGATTTCTTATTTTTACGCGAACACTACACATTTAAATGAAACAATTTTTACGGATTTTATCGCGAACCTTCCGTAAGTTACTTTGCTAAGATCCGCATGCAAACTTACCTTCCTTCATTATAATGGATTTCCGCAAAGTAACGCCTGATTCTATTAACTGGATTTTATCGCGTTTAATTTTTACTATTTATGACCCGACGTTCCGAGTGCTTTACATGGTCGTCGGGTTAAAAATAATAAAAATTAAACGAGAGCAGAAGCGTGGTTGTCCTGATCTTTAAGAAGGGCGATAACGCCCTCTTGAAGAACTATAGACCGATATTGCTTCTGAACCGCGTCTACGTGCTGTTTTCGAGAGTCATTGCGAATCGTCTCGCAAGCAGACTCGGCGACTTCCAGCCTCCCGAACAAGCCGGATTCCGAAAAGGCTTTAGTACCATAGACCACATACATACCCTTCACCAGATTGTACAAAAGACCGAGTACTATCTCCCGCTAAATCTGGCGTAGGTGAACTATGAAACAGCCTTTGATTCCGTCGAAACTTGGGCGGTGCTACAGTCACTTTAGCGGTGCCGAATTGACTGTCGGTATATCGAAGTGCTGCAGTGTTTGTACAATAAGGCTACGATGGCTATCCGAGTACAGAACCAGAGTACGAAACCGATCCAATTGCAGAAAGGTGTAAGACAAGGCGATGTAATATCCCCGAAACTCTTCACCGCTGTATTGGAAGATGTCTTCAAGCTACTGAACGGGAAAGGATACGGCATTAACATCAATGGCGAATACATCACTCACCTTCGATTTGCCGGCGACATAGTCATAATGGCAGAATCGCTGGAGGAGCTTGGCACTATGCTCAATGACCTCAATAGTGTCTCCCAACGGGTAGGTCTTAAGATGAACATGGACAAGACGAAGATCATGTCTCACGTCCATGTCACACCTATACCGGTTGTTGTTGGGAACACTACGCTCGAAGTTGCTGACGAATATGTATACCAAAGACAGATTGTCCGACTAGGTAGGTCCAACTTCGACCAAGAGGTCAATCGACGGATCCAACTCGACTGGGCAGCGTTCGGGAAACTGCGTCACATCTTCTCGTCGAGTATACCTCAATGTCTCAAAAGCAAAGTTTACAACCAGTGCGTGTTGCCAGTGATGACATACGGAACCGAGACGTGGTCCTTCACTGCGGGCCGCTTGAGGAAGCTCAGAGTCGCTCAGCGAGCTATGCTCGGAGTTTCTCTGCGTGATAAAATCCGTAACGATGATATCCGCAGCAGAACTAAAGTAACCGACATAGCCCTAAGGATCAGCAAGCTGAAGTGGCAATGGCCGGTCAAATAGCCCGTAGAACAGATAACCGATGGGGAAGAAGGGTTCTAGAGTGGCAACCTCGTACCGGTAAACGCAGTGTAGGGCGCCCCCCACTAGATGGAGCGACGAACTGCGCGATTTTGCGGGATGTCGATGGATGCAGGTGGCTGAGGACCGTGCTTTGTGTCAATCTATGGGGGAGGCCTATGTTCAACAGTGGACTAAAATAGGCTGAAATGATGATGATGATGAAACGCGATAAAATCCGTAAAATTAGTTTCATTTAAATGTCCCTTTGTCTCTGTCTCTGTCTGTCTTGTACGAGTATCTGTTTATTACCTTTTCGCGGCCCAACCGCTGAGCCGATCTTGTCGTAATTTGGCACAGAGATAGCTTGCATCCTGGAGACGGACATATAATAAATTTATCCCGTAGAATCAAATAATTCCCACGGGATATTTAAAAACCCTATTCCCACGCGGACATCATTAGTTCTAAATAACTCTAATAACGAAGTATGCAAAGTAACAGATTTATTACATAATTTTTTTTGCTGTTTTATATAATTTGTAACGACTTCTTGCTCCGAGCGGCGTATCTGCGTACGTACTGTTATGAGTCTTTATTAAAAGACCTTTTTAAAAAATAAAACTTTTATTTTACACTTAATTACAATTTAGTAAAAAGGATTAAGATATATAATAGATGATTTCAAGTTGGTCTGACTTGGACCGTGTCTGGATCTGAACTGAACTTAAGTCTAATTAATCTAATGAAGTACGGAATGATGACATAGCCCCTTTGAAGGGAAGGTAGGGTGTGTCAGCTATATGTATTACAGTTAATATATATAACACCTCCCCCCTATGAGAGTAAACTTCGGGGTAAAAACGAAGTTTACTAATACGTTTCTAAACAATATTTTAAGGTATTTAAATTTAAAACAATAGAAAGAAATAATTTGAATTAAGGCAAAATAAAATAATACAAATAAACAAAGGATAAAATTTGAAATTACAGAACAACACAATTAGCTTATCAATTAATCAATTAAAAAATAAAAGAAATTAATAATAATTACAAATTAACTCTTATACGCGGGAGTGGAAAATCATCGGTGGTATTTTCCACTTCTGTTTCGACATTACAATTTGATTCTTTAACATTGTATTTTCTAATGCTTTGTAAGAAACTTCCAATTTTACAGTAATTATATAATATTATGAAAGTAACAAGACTTAAAACTATTACGATTACAAAAACAGATGTACTATAATAGTTACCGTATTTCACAATATGTGGATCATTTATAATTTTGTCAAGATTACTGACCAGTTTTTTATTTATTTCATTATTTGACTTCAACGATACTAAGTCTATGTTACTTATATTCGTGGGCAGTAACCTTGATCTGACATTTTCAATTTTATTACTATTACAACAAGAATCTTTTATAATATTAAATTGGGGTTGCACAATATTAAAACGTATTTTTGTATATAATTTAGGAATGAATTTAATATCATTATTATAGCCTACACAAGTTATTGGCAAGGTTAGTATTCCAGTGCCAACAATATTTGTTTCATACAGATTCGAATTTATGCAATCTATTGATAGTTTAGTTAATTCGGATTGTACGAAAATCCAAGAATTATTATACAATATTTGCCAAATATTTACTTTTCCGTATATAAATTTATATTCACATGTTTTGGGAATGTTATTTATTACTTTTGTTATCAAATCTGTTTCGCAACTGGGATTATTGGTTACAGACTGAGTGTTTATTGATTCGCAGATATAATAGTTTTTTGAAATTGTTTTACAGTAATTAAAGTTGTCTAATTTGCAGTATAATAATTTATCTTTTGTTATTCCCAAATAATTAGAGTTTGGTATTATTGTGGCGTATGAGATAGCATTGTCTAAGTCATGAACAATCGGCAACGGGATATTATAGTATATGTTAAATAGTTCGGAACTCACAAGTGGAACTTTTATGACAAAGACAATATTATTTCTTGAAAAGTAGCAAATTATTGAAGAAACATTCATTAATACGTTTATATGATCCAATTCTAATGATATGGGGAGTTCTCTGGAACTAGGTAAATAATGATGGTTTGAAGTAAGCTCGTCATATAGTTGCTTTGGAGTGATAATTGAAGGATGAAGAATGTTGTTTTTGCTAAACATTATTGAATTTAATAAATCTTCTAGTTTGAATGATAAATTTAGAATGGCACCCTCCAGAATGTTCAAGATGAAATTTAATCTAGTTTTTAAAGTTACTTCGTCAGTTAAGCTGTTTAATTCTTTTGATAGTTTATCGATAGCTTCATTTAATAAGGCTTCATTTATGTTAATTTTTTGTATGGTGCTATTGAAATGTTCGATGACAGAGTTAGTGATTAAAATGTTTTCTTTGACTAATGAGGCTAGACTCTTTTGGTTACTTTGTAAAGTGGTAATAGCGTTATTGTATATTTCTGCATCATTCTCGTCTAGTGTACCGAATATATGTTTGAAAACAGTGCCTACTGCACTGAACCAAGCAGAACGTTTATTAAGGTGATGATTCGAAATGAGATGAGACAAAGCCATATAGTCTCTTTTAATATCTTCGAAACGAGCGGATAAGGGCTCTATCGTGTTTTGGCAATCTGCTGTATTAATTATGTTACTTTGTTTACAAAGATATTTACATGTTACTATTATGCTTTCTAAATTATCAATATGAGGCTTAATGAATGAGACGTCAATTGGTATTACAATACTTAAGTGGCTATTAATTATCTTTAAAGATCCAACGGGATCAAAGTATAAGCCAGAACTTCCGGTTATTTGTTGAATGTAATCTCCTTGAGTTTGGGAAGCGACGCTGTGGAATTATAAAAATTAATTTAATTTCCTAAAATATACGTAATTTATTTAATATATCGTTATTCTACTTAGGTCTATATAATGGGTTTGTTAGACGAAATGAGCCTTTCAGGGTGAATCGCTACTCCGTCTGGCCAATTTTATTTCGTCGTAATGGTGAACAACGTGGCGGCGATTAATTAATAAAGTAAGTGTATTTCTTCCATTTATTTTAATTACTTTAAATGGACCTTTCCATATAGGAGATAGAGCTTTTCGTAAACGTAGGTGATTTCTTAAGTATACGTAATCTCCTACGTGATAGGTGATAGGACGAGTTTTAGAGTCGTAGTATAGTTTTGAGGCTTGTTTCGATTTTCCTATACTTAAGAGAGCTTTTTCACGACTATGTTTGAGACGATGTTGCAGCATTTGGACGTACTCAGGATAAGTAGTATCCAAATTCGATTCATAGACTGAATTTGGGATGTATGGTTTGTGGCCGAAAAGTAGTTCGTATGGGCTATAGTTTGTAGTGGAGTGTACAGTGGTATTATAGGTTAAGATTGCAGTGTATACGAATTTAGGCCAATTGTCCTGATTCTGATTTGTGTAAGATTTTAGGTATTCTTTCAAGGTCGAGTGGCTTCTTTCGAGTGCACCCTGGGTTTGGGGATGGTAAGGAGAGGACCATAGCTGTTTGATTTTCAGGAAGTCACATGTTTTCTTAAACAAGTCGGCGGTAAAGTTAGTCCCTTGGTCGGTGAGTATACTTTTTGGTATTCCAAATAATGATATAAAGTGGATTAGGCATTCGCTTGTTTCTTCTGCGGTAGTACTACGGATGGGATATGCTACAGAGTATTTTGTTAGATCGTCTTGTAAGGTAAGTATGAATTTTAATTTTGCATGTCCAGATTCTGGTAGTGGTCCTACAATATCTAAGGATATGCGTTGGAATGGGGTTGTAGATGTCGAAGTCATCTGCATAGGCGCACGATTTACTTTACGAAGAGCTTTGTTGGTTTGGCAAGAGGTACAGTTTTTAATATAATTTTCAATATCACCCCTCATGTTTTTCCAACAATATTGTTCTCGTACTCTATTAAACATTCTAGCGATTCCTAAATGTCCTGCTACGGGAATATCATGATTTTCCTTTAATATTTTTGGAATTTCGCTTAATGTTGGATATATTATGTTATTGTGATATATGTGTACATCTATATTCGTATTGTTGAATAAATGTGCAATTATATTATAAATTTTGACAAATGAATGTTTGTCAAAAGGGTTTTTAAAGTCAGTCATACTAACAGGGTTTCCCTCATGACATATTAATAGTTGGTTTCTGAGAGATTGTACTGATTTAAAAATATCGGTATATGAGGAATCGTCAAAGTGATGTACTTTAATAAATAAGAAATAGTAAGTTTTGTCATTATGTGCTATTGCTAGGTATGAGTGTAGGGTTCTTTCGACTTGTATAATGTTATGCGAATTAGGGATGTTATTTAGTATGTCGTGTACGAAAGGAATAGATTCGTCTAGGTCTAGTGATGTAGGTATAATTATAATTTTCTGTTCACATTTCAGGATGTTGTCGTTGTGTTCGACTATGACGGTGTTATAGCTGTTAGGTGATTTACAGGATTGCAAGAATTCAGAGTAAGTATCTTCCTTGTTTAGGATTTCGATAGGATCATTTGTTTCTGTATTTGGTTTTTCAGGAATAATTTCAGGACGAGGATCAACGAAATTTAAGGAAAGGTCGTTAGGATTTAGACTAGGAATTATTGAGGTATATTCGTCAGGAGAATCAATATTTTCGGGTAAGTATGAGGATAAGTCGGATTCGAGGATGTTTTCTAATAAGTTAGGGTCATTTATATTTTCTTGATTTTTATAGGTATTAGGATTCGAGGGATTGGTATGTATTGGGTTTACAGGATATCGAGAAAGTGCATCAGCAGCGGAGTTTAACCTGCCTTTACGATATACAATTTGATATTCATACTCCTCGAGCTTTAGCCTCCAGCGTTGTAACTTACTGCTGGGGTCGGTATGGTTAAAAAGCCATCTTAACGGACTATGATCAGTAATAATGTTGAATTTTCTTCCGAAAAGGTAGGGTCTGAAATACTTACAGCCGAAAACAATGGCTAACAGTTCCTTTTCGGTTGTACTGTAATTGCATTCGGCTTTATTTAAAGTTCTAGACGCAAAGGCGATTGGTTGGTCGCCTCCAATTTCACCTTGGGATAGGATAGCTGAAATTGCATAGTTAGAGGCATCGCAGGTTAGAATAAAGGATTTGGAGAAGTCTGGATAAATTAAAACAGGAGCGGTAGTTAGTTTTTCTTTCAATATTTCGAAAGCAAGCTGGTGTTCGTTACACCAATTAAAAGGAGTTCCTTTCTTTAAAAGGTCTGATAAAGGTTTAGATGTTTTCGAGCAATCGGGAATAAAACGCCGATAGTATGAGACGAGACCAAGGAAGGATTTAACATCTTTAGGACATTTTGGAGTAGGAAAATTCTGGACGGCTGTTAGTTTTTCTGGGTTTGGTTTTACTCCTTTGTCACCTATGATATGACCGAGGTAAGCTACTTCTTTGTGAAGGAACTCACACTTGTCCGATTGGAGTTTTAGGTTGCATTTTCGTAGCCTAGCAAACACATTAGACAGTTTCTGAATGTGTGAGGAAAGATCGTGTGAGTAAATGACTATGTCGTCAAGGTAAACGAAACAATGTGTACCTTGCAGACCAGAAAGGGCGGAGTTCATGAGCCTCTGGAAGGTTGCAGGGGCATTTTTGAGGCCAAACGGCATCCTCTTGAATTCAAAATGTCCTTCTGGGACACTAAAAGCAGTCTTAGATGCATCATCAGGTGACATTTGAATCTGGTGAAAGCCGGACGAAAGATCGAGAGTCGAGAAGTATTTGGATTTTCCTAATTGGTCCAGTATTTCGGTGATATTAGGGATTGGATACGTATCGCCAATTGTAATGTCATTTAGCTTGCGGTAATCTATGACTACACGCCATTTGCGTTGGCCTGACGCGTCTAATTTCTTCGGAACAATCCAAATAGGAGCGGACCAGGGAGATGTAGAAGGGGTAACGATACCTTCATCTAACATTTTATTAATTTGTTTATGTACTTCGTGTCTGTGTATTTCAGGGAATCTATAGGATTTAACGTGGATAGGATTTTGCGAGGTTGTTTTAATTTCATGTTCTAAGATTGGAGTATGTGTTAATTTTTCACCAGGGAGATGGAAAATGTCGGAGTACGCGGAACATATAGCGTAAAGTTCTGATTTTTCCTCATCGTTTAGGTGTGACACTCTTAATTGGTTTAAAACAACATTAGTTCGATAAAAACAATTGTTATTTTTTATATTGTTTATCGAATTATTCCGTTGAGAACCATTGGTTACATCATTGATAGGCATAATTTTTAAGAATAAGTTCGAATTTAATTTTACAGGCTCTTCAGAAATGTTAACCACTGTAATGTTTACGCGATTATTCTCTTTAACGCGAACAATACAATTTGCTAATAAGATAGAGTCGGATATAGTTTGATCTACGATCACCCCTTCTTTATCTTGAGGATTTTGGACAGTACTTTCGATGACGATTTCTGATCTTACAGGTATGGTATATATAGGTTGGTTGTATTTTAATTCTAAAGAAGCTGATTTTATTTTTATAATATTATGGCGGTAGTCAACGTTGCATTCTAAATCGTTAAGAAGGTCATTGCCTAAAATTCCATCGTAATTTAAGTCTATGTCGTCTACTACGTGGAATTGATAAGATATTAGAGGGTTGGAGCTTGGAAAAAGTTGCAAATTAAAGTGGCCTAAAGTAGGAGTTGATAAATTACCTTTATCGATGCCTTTTAGTTGGATTATTTCGTCCTTTAAATTTGGTAAGTATTTTATGGAAGCGCGTTTTATAAGGCTAACACAAGAACCGGTATCAATTAAAAATAAAAGTGGGCGATTGGAGTTTATGTCAGGCAAATTTAGAGAAATGTGTGGTAAACAACGATGCGAGCTATTAGACGTGATTTCGTAAACAGTTTGTTTAGTAGTGCAAGAATTTGAAGGGTGAGATTTTTCACATTTATTTTGGATTTTGTTTGCGGAAGTATGCATGCTTGTTTGGGGCTGGTTACCCGTGTGGTTTTTGGATATGGTGGTATGGACGCTTGCTTGGGGCTGGTTACCCGTGTGGTCCTTGGATTTGGAAGTATGGACGCTTGCTTGGGGCTGGTTACCCGTGTGGTCCTTGGATTTGGAAGTATGGACGCTTGCTTGGGGTTGGTTACCCTTGTGGTCCTTGGATATGGAAGTATGGACGCTTGCTTGGGGCTGGTTACCCTTGTGGTCCTTGGATATGGAAGTATGGACGCTTGCTTGGGGCTGGTTACCCTTGTGGTCCTTGGATATGGAAGTATGGACGCTTGCTTGGGGCTGGTTACCCGTGTGGTCCTTTAATGGATAGCGTGAACCTCCGATTCGGGGCTGGTTACCCTGTTGTGTGGTTTTGGATTCTAATTTGGATAGGGATATTTCATTAGTTATGATATTATTAGTGTTGGTTTTGTGTGCAAACGGGCCCGGACAACACCTACGCGAGCCTTTATTCAGTTTAAATTATTATTCTCCATTTCGTCCCTATTTTCATTGCAATAATAGTACTGGGCAGAGTTACTAGACGTGCAAGGTTGAGGCTCGGGAAGGTTGTAGTCATTGTCGTAGTTCACGAAATTTACTCGCACCGGTTGTGATCTCGAAAATCTTTGGTTATTACCCGTATTATTTCTATTATTAAAAGGACGCTGAGGCTGAGGTTGAGAAGGGGATTGTGGCGAATTATAACGGCTATTATTGTATTCACGTTTTCTACATACTTCTATCGTATGGCCTTGAGTCTTACAATAGCGGCAAAAGGCGGAATTTTGGTTGTATATCGGAGGTCTAGCATTGACATTGTGTATTGCTGGCCTAAAGGAATGATCAGGCGTATGACGAGGTAACACTGGAGCATGATTTGGTAGACTACGTTTATAAAGCAATTTTTGTATTTTCTCTTCCGATATCGCTGAGTTAATAGCTTCATTTAGGTGGTTAGGATTTTTACCACGGACTAGGTTAGAAATGATAGGCTTAAGGCCCAGTAAAAATGTATGGAGAGCAAGGTCTTCCATTGAGGCTATTCGGCCTTGTAATTCTGCTTTTCTTTTATTTGATAAAGTAACTTCTGTTAATAATTTGGATAGGCATGTTTCTAAGCGTAGTGCGTATTGGTTAACAGGTTCGTTTGGTAATTGGCGACACTCTTGTAAATCGGTTAATAAGTGTGCGTAGTGTTTTCGTTCACCAAACTGTGTTTGAAGAAATTCGCTAAGTTGAGCCCATGTATCAAATTCTTTAATTGCGACGGCAGATTCAGCCTTTCCCTCTAATTGAGATAGTATGAATTTAAATAATATAGATTTTTGCGACTCACAAGCTAAACTAATCGCATTATCGCAGTTTGTTATAAATGAATTTAATTTTTCGCGACAGCCATCAAAAGGCTTAATAAACTTAAATAATACTCCAATTTGGATTGGCTCCCCCTTTTCATATTTAGTAGAAGATTCTTTGTTTGCCATTTTACAATAATAAAATAATTACGATTTCAAACTTGTTATAAAACAATACGGTGTAATAGACGGCCAACGAAGTAACTTAATACGAGTTACTGTATGGTTACTGATAAGCGCAGGTGCAATGATTGAGAAGCTCTTACTTAGAAATTAAATGAATAATATTATTCCAACAAAGAGAATTGTAATATAGAAGTAATGTTTCGATGATATTTTTTTTTTTTTTTTTTCGATATACCTTATGCACTCACTGATATTTGTAATATGGTCTTGCACTATCACTGCAATCTAGATATAGTATGTTAACACTTACAGGAGCACGATGAGAACCAGCGACATCTTACAGGTATGATCTTACAGGATCGCAGCGGCGATGGTGAGCGGCAGCAGCAATGGCAGCGGCACCAGCAGGAAGTAGTTACAGGGTATGGTAGCGGCGAGAGACGGCGAGAGATGACCAGGAACAGCGTTTCAATGGTAAGTACGACGAGCTCGTTGGATACAGCGGGAACGGTGAGTAGATAGAGTTCAGCACGGCCAAGTTTTATTCACCGAGTTCCGAGATTTGAAAATGTCACTTTTCACAGGATATAGTTTATTTTTATTTTAACGAAACCGAGACGACCGAGGATTCGAACTTGAATCCCTTAAGCTGCCACCAATTTGTTATGAGTCTTTATTAAAAGACCTTTTTAAAAAATAAAACTTTTATTTTACACTTAATTACAATTTAGTAAAAAGGATTAAGATATATAATAGATGATTTCAAGTTGGTCTGACTTGGACCGTGTCTGGATCTGAACTGAACTTAAGTCTAATTAATCTAATGAAGTACGGAATGATGACATAGTCCCTTTGAAGGGAAGGTAGGGTGTGTCAGCTATATGTATTACAGTTAATATATATAACAGTACGTATACTTAACAAAAACAAAAAATAATACCGAATCACAAACCTACCTCCAAATAAGTCAAGTGGTTACAATAAATTATTGCAATAATAGTCTATTAAGAAATATAATGATTTCTTATATTTACGCGAACACTACCCATTTAAATGAAACTAAGTTTACGGATTTTATCGCGTTTAATTTATTACTATTTATAACCCGACGTTTCGAGTGCTTTACAGCACCCATGGTCACGGGAGGAATTAATTATTAAGAAATAATTAATTAATATTACCGTAAGCTTCCTGAGCTATCTCGCTGCCCTCTTCCACGTTTTCGCCCCACAAATTTGTTTGTTCATAATCAACAATTAAAAGGCCATTAGCTTCTGTCGTGGTTAAATTAACACCAGCCGTATAGACGTAAGAAATAGTGCGGTTCAGCACAGTCAATGCGAAAAGGTCCCACATTTTAATTACGTATTTACACACTTATATTTAATTTAAATATTTTTTAACATAAATGCGATACTATATACGCAAAACGATATAGCTTTAATCACAAACTTAAGACTCCAAGACTATACAAATTAAACACAAAATATATTAAGAGGCTTTGTACATCTTTTTTGTAACACTCGATTAAGTCTTAAACTGTAACAAATAGTTTTGTGACAACGTATATTCTGCTGTTATTTCACTCTTCAAGATTATTCTTCATTAATTACAATTAAAATATGGCAGCCTCTTTCACATATCTTTGGGCTCAATCACAAATGACTTGTTAATAGTAGTTATATAACTGTGATCCCATAACACTTCCCTCGGGTAAACCAACTGATTATACGATACTTTAAATGTAAATTCAGAACTTTAAGGCAATATTTTTAGAGACAGTAACGTGGCGGCACTCAGTTGACATGCTTATAGCGACAACTTTGTTATACGCGACTAACCACACACTGATGGATGATATTAAGCACAACAGTTTATAAAAATAAATTATTCGTTCAGTTTTAAAGAATCCTTTAGATTATTTCTTACGTGAAGCACAAAACTTTTCGTGGTGTTCAGAATTTTCTCTAGGGTTTTATCGAAATCGAAAAATAAAACTGGTGATAGGATTCCTATGCCGGAATCCGTTTAGGAAGGTACCATCCCAGGCCAATTACTCTGCCGTGAAGCAGTAGTGGTCTGTAGGGAACTAAAAGCTAGTATAATCACTGGGCATATGAGACTTAAGAAGTGATGTCTATGGGTGACGGGCGCAGTGTACTGCCATACATACATACAGTCACGCCTTTTTCCATATAAGGGGTAAGCAGAGACTACTCACGTAGCACACTTATCGCCCTGGCGGGAAACGAGACGTGACAGGTGGCGTGAACCACGTCGCCGCCATTGTGGTATGAGTCAAATTTTCTTACTCCCCATTGCGTTTCCACGAGCAGTATAGTGACAGCATTGCATATTATGGTGTCATTCTGCACGAATAAAGGCTGCCCGTACAATAACTTAGTCGCCTCTTACGACACCTCGGAAGGAAAGAGGCAGGTGCTATTCTACACTGCCGGGCACCTACCGGAATCACTGGGTAACACCAGGGACCATTTTGGTTACCCGTTGAAAGGGTTTTTGATATGGTTTTTCTAAAGTGTTTCTGAAAAACCTACTGCATATTGGTTACACTTAATTACGGTAAGCAGCTTCAATAGGTAACCTATTCAAAACCCTTTCATTTTGGTTACCTGTTTATAGGGTTTTCGATAGAATTTGCTTAATAGTATGAAACGGTAACCCGGTTCGAATGGGTAACCTCTGCAACCATTGTAACAGGGTAACCTTTTCCGATACCAAGGCACTGTAATTTGATTTCCCGCAGATTGCATTAGGTGCAAAACTGAGTGCATTTGGTAGCACGTGTCGAGTCACCACAGCGTCAACTAGACCCTAGTTGGTCTATAAACACGCGACTATAGTAGTCCCCCACCCCAAAGGCGTAAGTTAAAATCATAGGTAACCCGAAGGTTACCCTTAAAAACCCTATCAAGAAAAAACCTCTTCAACTGGTTACTTCAATGAAAGGGTAACCCTTTACATTGGGCAACTTATTGAAAGGGTAACCCTTTCACTAGTGTTATGAAGAGGTTATACGAACAAAAGGTAACACTATCCTTTGGGTAACTAAATAAATGAGTAACACTTTCGAAAGAATTAACTCATAATCGGGGTTGTACGGTCCCTGGGTAACACAACATTTTTAACGGGCAGACGTTGCACTTACCACTGAGAACTAGCGTAATCACTGGGCGTATGAGACTTTAAGAACTGATGTGTCACGGTGACGGGCTCAGTGTCAAAGTTTTTTTTAAAGAGAAAGTGACGACATGACAGCTTTTTTTGTAAGAGTGCCATTTATCAATTTTTATGAGCAGAAATTGCCGCGTCACCAAGAACATTTCTGTGTGGTACTACACTGAGCTTGTCCCCTGAGACGATTGTTACATCGTTACAGGTGCCGAATCTTATCTGACGCCAACATTTGAGAAAAACCAAAGATTTAATAAAACTAATTTTACGGATTTTACCGCGATTAATTTTTGACTATTTATAACCCGATCTCTCGAACGCTTTGCAGCACCCATTGTCACGGGGGCACTGAGATTTTAGACGTCCAGATGTTATAGTTCCCACGGGGTACCTTCAGCTTTTTAATAATCAATTTTTGGTCTAATCTATTTTTAATTGGTAATAGTGACGGGACGAACAAATCGTTCATCTGATGGGTAGTGCAACGTCTGCCCATAACAAATGCTGTGTCACCCAGTACGTTTATATGTGGCACCGCACAGCGTCTGTCACCCATTAGTTCTTAAACACAGTAATATTTACAAACTACTGCATCAGAGCAGAATAACTACGCAAAATTAGCTTACAGAGTCGTGTAGTCTCTTTTTTCTCTTTCTAAATAAAAATCCCAAAGTAGCATTTCGTCTGTATCGTAGGTTTTTTTTTAGTATCAGAAAAAGGTGGTAGGATTCCTATGCAGGAATCCGTCTAGGTAGGTACCACCCCAGGGTCAGTTACTCTGCCGTAAAGCAGTAGTGTGCAAACATTACTGTGTTTCGGTTTGAAGGGCACTGTGAGCTAGCGTAATCACTGGGCATTTGAGACTTAAGAACTGATGTCTCAGGGTAACGGGCGCAGTGTAGTGTCACACTGAAATGTTCTGGGTGACACAGCATTTGTTATGGGCGGACGTTACACCTACCATCAGGTGAACGTTTTGCTCGTTCCGTCACTTTTATGAAAATTATCGCCGTGGTCGGAAATCGGCCACTTCCCAGACAACATAATTAGCGATGGTAACAAGGCTCTCTTTGGGGAATGATATCTTTACTCTTAAGCTAATTAACCGCGATCGTTCAACGTTAAATGAAAAGTATTCATTCCGATTGTGACTTTGTAACTTGAATTGTTACTTGTTGTTGTAATGTCGCAGGCATAATTCTTATTTAATAAGACTTCAGCTCGCGAGTCGCTGGCGGAAATCGGACAGGTGCCGTGTGGTAGCGGGTTAAGAGAATCTACCACCCCATCTCATCCCGTGGGTGTTCCCGTCCTGTGGGTGCTTGGCAGGCGGGTTGGAAACAATATTTTATTTATTCAGATGTTTCAGGAAGATGCTGCTGCCCATCCCCTGGTTCTCATTTTCCCTTCGTCGACTTTAACGACACCCACGGGATGAGACGGGGTGGTGGATTCTCTTAAGCCGCCACCATACGGCACTTGTTTTATCAGCACCAAAAAAGTCGGCATCGGAGAACGTTCATCCTAGTTCAATGGCAACTTGTTCTTAACAGTAATTTGCTGTTTAATTTTTATTACTATATTTTGTAAGGCCGTGTGATGGCGACTTAAGAGAATCTACCACCCCATCTCATCCCGTGGGTGTCGTAAAAGTAAAACCAGAAGATGGACAGCAGCATCTTCCTGGAGCATCGAAAAGACCGCGGTATCCAATGAATGTGATTGGGTGAAAAATGTAAGGTTGTGGTCTCACCCCTGAGCGGCGAGATATCGCGAGTGCGCGGCGCTCCGCCCCCCGCGCCGCCCGCATCCATCGAAGCAGAATCCAGCAGCTCCTGTTCACACAAACTGCATATAGCTTCACCTTAGCTACCCGGCTCGCCCTCTAAACGTTACCTTACGTCATTGTACCAATAGGTGCCTAAAGATCAGTCAAAGTACCAGATAGTGCCCTTTTTGATAGGACATACACATACAACCACGCCTTTAGGTTTAGGTGCTATTCTACTCTGACCAATAAAAATGCTTGACGGTGACCCTTTGCCATTGTTATAAAGGAAGGAAAGTTAATTTGCTACCGCCACCACGCACCACGCACCGCCACCGGACGTCTTACACCACAACAACACTACCACTAGGTAATACACACCACTGAAGTAAAGAACTCAACATGTATTCATCTCACAGCGAGGCATTGTAAATTATTATGGGCTGTACAACCAACCGCGTCAAGGACTGTATTTTGGCTTTCAATAGTGGTGGTGGTGGGATCTGGTGGCGGTATTCGCTTTGGTGCACGCTATTATGGAAAGTGCTCTTAATATTTATACAATACACACATACACACCATTTTTTTTGTTTTGCATGAGAACCTTAGCTAGTTAACTTTCTTTCCTTTATTAAAATGGATTTCCGTAAAGTAACGCCCAATTCTATAAACTATGTTTAATTCCTAATCATCATAATTTCAGCCTAACGTTCACTGCTGAACATAGGCCATTTTAAGGGGGATTTTGCCATAGTTGCCACGCCTGGAGTTGACAACTGCAGTTTATTTATTCAGAATAGAAAAGTATAAATTTTTATTCAATATAGATTATTTACATAATACTTATTGAAAGTCCTTTTTTTCCTTTTTTTAAACTACACTGGTTCGCACAAAATGCCTCTGTCCTGGGAAGAACCAGTAAGAAACCCAGCGGGTTTTTGATGATGTTTGAGATGTTCCAGGAAGATGCCGCCGCCCATATTCTGGTTTTCATTTTCCCTCTGTCGTCTTTTACGAAACTCGCGGGGTCAGATGGTGTGGTATTCTCTTAAGCCGCCACTACACGGCCTAATTCGTAGTACCGACTATGAATTCTATTTACTAGAGTTGTGAGAAAAAGAGTGACACGATCTCCACACTGTACTCACTTCGTTAAATTCTGCGTGGATCAATCTTAATTAGCTTATTTAATTTTACAATGGACACCACAAAACGTCACCCAGTTACACAACTCTCAACACATGGATCACACAATGCTAGTCGTTCGCGTCCGAACGAACGTATCGACTGAAAGTATGGAAACGTCTGTTGTAAATGTGAACGTAGCCTCCGTTATCAGTGCGGCGCGGCAGGTTCTTATGCAAATAGACCTTAATTAATACGGAAACGTTCTGTTAATTATATTCGTTAACATGCATGCGATAACAAGCGAACGCTGATCGAGTATCCTTTATTTATCATCTTCGTCACATTCAAAGCCTAAAAAGTCCATTCTTTTGTTGTGGACATACCTTGCATTCGGACAAAGCGTTTTGCTTCGTCGTTCATGATGCGTACGAATTGGAATACACAAGAATTGGATTGCCGCGGATTGGATTTTGATTGGATTGCCTGCGTCGGTCTTCCCGTCCGAACACAACGTGTGTCTTCAAGAGAAGAGCGAGTAGGCGTTATCTAAGCTAGTGTGTTCACCATCAAAAACTACATCGCCAATTACCGTCAGGTAGGATCTCAGTTAAGCGCTAGCTTGTAAATAAAGAAAAGTAAAGTAACAGTCTATAAATGTATCACTGTTGAGAACAAGCCTCCTCACGTCACGGGTCCGCGGGTTAGCGCACTTCAACTTTGACGACCGCGTAGTCTAGTCGTCAGAGTACCTGACTTCTACGCCGCGGGTCCTGGGTTTCGAATCCCAGCCGGAGCCAACATTTGTGCTAAAACACAAATTGTTGGTTTTCGGGTCTGGTTGTGTGTTGTGATTGTCCCCGTGTTTATGACACTGCATCCTAGCCTACCTCCGATCTTATCGCATCAGCGTTACTTCGGGCGCGGGTAGGTTGAGACGAGTGAGGGCCTCTGTTTGCGCGTACACTTGTGGCACTATAATATCTCCTGCGCAGTTGATGGCTCTCGACATTCGGATTCGGAAGTTGTCGCCGTGGTCGAAATCGGCTAGGAGAACATCATCATCATCATGTCCTCAAAATATTTTCTCACGACTGCTGAGCACTTGGTATATCAACACTTAAAACTGCAGTACAAGTTAGGAGGTGCTAGCACCGGGGTTCGAACTCAGGTCACTCGCCTACATGCATTTTAATGTCTTTTAAATTCGCAGGTCACATTAAACTGCCTCGTTGGCCAGCGGTCCGCGGCCTACTGTTTCGTGGGCCAGAATAGGTTCGAATTTCAGCACTTCCAAATAGTCATGTTTAATTATCGATATACTTTGGGTTTGAGCTTTATTTTGGGGTATGAAGCTTATTAATTGGTTAATGGGATCTAATGAAACCGTTCACGAAACCAACCAGAGTTACACAGTAGCCCCCCTGATCCGTAAACACATATATTGTGTTTTTGATCCGAATCCCGTATCTGCTGCTTCAAAGTGTGCACTCTGACCACTAGGCCACGTGGCCGTTACAATTCTTCAACCACACAAAACCACTTTACCGTGCCAAGCATTTCCACAAAAGCAATACAATCCATAAACAGTTGAACATTTTGCCCTTTCTAACACACTAATCTTTGACAAAATAAAAACTTTTACAACACATAATGAACTCTAAACTTTAGGACATAAGACCCTACTTTTTTCTTAACTTTCTTCGCCATACGTATCATTGCTAGTGTGGCGACGTCGGTGTCAGATGGTTGACTGCTTATCGAAACGATATCGCGACAGTTTATCGATAACGTCGACAATTTCTTTATCATGTGTGTCCATAGCGAGTGTGCGGTTTGTGTTGATGTGTGAAGTTTTTGGGGTTTGCTATCACAGTTATCAGATATAAGGTCATAATGATTTATTATATTTACGCGAATATTACAAATTTAATAAAACTACTTTTACGGATGTTATCGCGTTAAATTGTTTTCAGATACCTTCAGGTACCCCGGATTAATTATGACATCGGGACATCTGTCACCTCAGTCCTCCCATGACAATGGGTGCTGTAAAGTACTCGAAACGTCGGGTTATAAATAGTTTAAAAATTAAACGCTATAAAATCCGTAAAAGTAGTTTTATTAAAAGATACAAGGTCATTTATAGGCGGCCGTATTGCCTCAGACCAGTGAACAGTTTAACTTGTGGACGACCTAGACGGATTCTTGAGCAAGAATCCGTCTAGATACGAGTAGTTACTTCCTCAGTGACAGTTATTCTGCCGTGAAGTTGCAGTATGCAAACATTACATTGTTTTGGTCGGAAGGGCGCTGAGAGCTAGTGTAATCACTGGGCATGTGACTTAAGAGCCGATGTCTCAGGGTGACGGGCGCAGCGTGGTGCCATACAGAAATGTTCTGGGCGCAAAGGCATTTGTTATGGGCAGACGGTGCACTTAGTATCAGGTGATCGTAATGCTCGTCTCGTCAAGGTGAAGAGTTTGTTTGGTTAAAAGCGCTAATATCAGGAAATAACGGTTCTAATTAAAAAATATTTTAGTGTTGGATAGCCCATTTATCGAGGAAGGCTATAGGCTATATAACATCACGCTATGATCCTTAGAGCGATTTCTTTTAAATTAAACGGTGTATGAAACCGCGGAGCGCAGCTAGTCTTCTACAACTTTAAATGAAACTAATTTTACGGATTTTATCGCGTTTAATTTTTTACTATTTATAACCCGACGTTTCGAGTGGTTTACAGCACCCATGGTCACGGGAGGAACTGAGGTGACAGATGTCCCGATGTCATAGTTAACCTGGGGTACCTTCAGCTTTTAATTATTATTTTTGGTCCGATCTACGCAGAAAGAGCTAACTGTGTCTTGAAGTCTTGCAGTGGTATGCTTGGTTTTTGATTTAATTTTATTTATTATTGGATCCCAAGCTGGTGGTAATACCCAACCATCTTCTCTATTGAAATTAGGATGTTTTTTGATTTCAATAGCCTCGCGAATCATCCTTGGTAGGAATCGGTGTTCTTTTGCAAGGATCTGTGGTTTATCAAATCAGTTGTTTAGTCACCGGCGTCCATAGATGGCGCTACACAAGGCGCCAGGGAGTCTACTACGAAAATCGAAATAAGAAGTTACGACTGACGGATCGCACGTTCCCTACCAAACTTTGTACTTTAGATTTCGTAGTAGGCCCCCAGAGAATAAATGTTGTGTCTACGGGTGCTGCTGCCAACAATCTGTTCCACAGTTTGTCTTTTTCGTTACGTATTTTCTTTACGTACTTGGTTTTAAAACGAATTAATAAAAAAAAAACTGTAAAATAGAGAACGGGGTCTTTTGGCGCCAACTCGAAAAGCGGCGGGAGTGTTTTCATTTTGTAATTTCTGAACTTATTCCGAGTTTTGATGTTTAATTGCCGTGACTGCATCTCATCCTATGGATCTCGTAAAAGGCGACTAAGGAATTAAACTGCACTGTACACCCAACAGCGCATGGTGGCGATGGGCTCACCACCTATCACACCAGGTGCATTTTATTGTTTTGGTGAAACGTGGATTGTCGCAGTCATCTGTTTTTGCAGTGAGTGCCTAATCTCTGACTACCCCTTATGGGATACAGTCGTGATCTTATGTATGTATGTATGTTTGATGTTTAATACTGAAAGTTTATTACGTTACAAGTGCTTGTGAAAGTGAACATCATCATCATTTCTGCTTATCACTAGTCCACTGCTGAACATATGCCTCCTCCATAGAATGCTACAAAAGTTTGTGGCTCTCACTTTGGGGGATTTTGCCATAGTTGCCACGCTTGGCAGGCGGGTTGGCGACCGCAGTTAATCAACAGCTCATTTTTGGTTATCATTGGCCATGTGGTGGCGGCTTAAGAGAATCTACCCCATATCATCCCGTGGGTGTCGTAAAAGTCGACAGAGCGAGAATGAAAGTGTACAGTGATTGGAAAGTCCGATTCAAGATCAAAATTGTACTTTTCCTTTTGTCTCCATCAGGCCAGCAAATCTTCAGTGAAAGTCAACAATCATTTTACTATCGAATATTATCTAAAAATTATATATACCTGGAAATGTTACATGACACTGGAGAAAAAGTTTACCACTGTTTCCATAATTTATCTGTCTATATAAATTATTTCTCATAGGTGTTTTTCGTCGGTATAAAATATCTACCTTAATACTGAATCAAAATAAATGTTTGATGCGCCACTTTGAAGATTATTTTCCCCTCTAATGACGAAAAATGAGTAAATGTCTTAAAATTAATGTATTCGTTAAAAAAAAAGATTGAATTAATTAATTTCTTGGTAGAAAGAGCCATCTGTTGACAATCTGTTCAACATATATTTTTTTTATTTTTTTTTTAAATTAAAAAACGAAGCCCCACAGTAGGATTTTCTCCTGTATCGTGGGTGCGTTTTACAAACATACATTTCACATGCACAACACAACCAGACCCGAAAAGCAACAATTTGTGTTTTTGCACAAATGTTGTCTCCGGCTGGGAAACGAACCCAGGACCGGTGGCGCAGAAGTCAGGTACGCTAACCACTACGGTTGGAGTTCTTTACATTCATGATCACGATTACGATACTGTGCGAAATATTCGCACGGCTAGTGGCTAGTGAATAAATAAGAAGAGAACAGAACAAGAAGTGTCGGTACCTCGTGAGCGGCGGGCGAGTCGTCGGGCGCGTCGCGGGTGTCCCGCGGGTAGCCCTCGTCCTCCGAGTTGAAGCCCAGCTCCTCGCCGTAGCACGAGTGCACCTGATCACCAACACTTTAAGGTCACTTTTTTATTGGATAAAGTAGAAAACGAGCAATACGTTCACCTGCTTTGCTCAACATCTGCTGCAAACAAATGCCGTGTCACCCAGAATATTTCTGTATAGCGTCAATCACTGGGCATATGAGACTGAAGACCTGATGTACCAGGGTGAGGAGCGGAGTGTGGTGCCACACAGAAATGTTCTGAATGACACATAATTTGTTATGGGCAGACGTTGCGTTGCTGTTCAGGTGAGCGATTTTCACCTCTCGTAAATTTCTTCTATAAACAAAATTCATTCAAACATAATTTAAGTCCATCACAAGTCACCTGCTGGACAGACCTCCTATATAGATTGCCACGAAACACGGTCCTAGACCATCAGCATGTATCGACTACGGCAAATTCGTGCAGGACGTCGCTCCATCTAGGACAGCGATTCCCAACCTGTGGTAAGCGTACCCCCAAGGGCCCCATTGCGGGTTCGTGAAACTCATATTGGTAATGGCGGAAATATTGAAAAGTTAACTTATATAAACATTACTGACAATCATTGCAAAACCCTGTATCACCAACTGTTATAAAAAAGTCCTTGAAAATAATAAATAAGTAATAAAATAAAATTTGTTAATGTACATAAAGGGACTCCCACAGTAAACAAACGTAAAGTTTCAGCCTATAATATAATATTTGTGAGAGGGTTTTGGAGCTAGAAAGAATCCGCCACGCTGCTCCAATGCGGGTTGGCGGACTTCACATGTCTTCGAAATATTTATTATTCCTCAGACATGCAGGTTTCCTCACGATGTTTTCCTTCACCGCCGAGCACGTGGTATATCAGCACTTAAAATTGCTATTAACAATTTTAGTGGTGCCGGCACCGGGAGTCGAACCCAGGTCACTCGCGTACTATGAAATTTAAAGCGAGCGCCTAGCCCCTGAGCTACCACGGTTCAACTCCTACAGTAACTCTCTATAAATCACGTGTCTCGGGAGACAGTGCTAGGTATATTTCATAGTTATGATCGACAATAGATATACCTTAAGAGAAACGAGACACATTTTTAGGAGTAGGTATGGTACAGAAATGAAAAGTTTTATTAAGGGGTACGGGAACGAAAAAAAGTTTGGAAAGCACTGATCTAGGGGATGGTCTATCTGCGTTTGCCGGTACGAGGCTGCCACTCGAGGACCTTTCTTCCGCGACGGTTATCGCTTCTACGAGTTATGCGATCGGCCCGGATACTATCTCGCATTCTATCCTTTTAGTATTTTTATGACTAATTTAATTTTTTTTTATTGTATAAAGTGACGAAACGAGCAAAACGTTCACATGATGGTAAGTGCAACGTCCGCCCACAACAAACGCTGTGTCACCCAGAATATTTCTGTGAGACACCACACTGCGCCCGTCACCCTGAGACATCAGTTCTTAAGTCTCAAATGCCCAGTGATTACGCTAGCTCACAGTGCCCTTCAAACCGTAACACAGTAATGTTTGCACACTACTGCTTCACGGCAGAATAACTGACCCTGGGGTGGTACCTACCTAGACGGATTCCTGCATAGGAATCCTACCACCATAATGATGAAAAAATACTAAAACGTGTTCACTTTATTCAAATCAATAAAAAAAGTTGTGATACATCCTACAAGAGAAGTTACAATAAAGCATCGCGAGAATAACTAGTCGTATAAAATTATACTAGAAGTGACCTTGCAAAATGTGTTCTGTATATAATCACGCCTTTGTCCCATATAAGGGGTAGGCAGAGACCACACACGTAGCCCCCCCCCCACTTTTCACCCCCGCGGGAAACTAGACGTGACGGGTGGCAAACGACATCGCCGCTATTTTGGTATGAGTCAAAAAATTCTCACTCCCCATTGAGTTCCCACGAGCAGTATAGTAACAGCATTGCATATTATGGTGTTATCCTGCACGACTAAAGGCTGTCCGAACGATACCTTAGTCGCCTCTTACGACGCTTCGGTAGAAAAGAGGTAGGTGCTGTTCTACTGTGCCGGACACCTATAAAAATATATAATTATTCAGCGTTGTTAATTATGTGACCAACCAGTACGTAAGTACTATTTGGTTCAAATGTAAAGTTAGTATAATATAAAACATCTGTTCATTTTTAATCTGAAACTTCTTTGGTGGCGATTCGATAAACGGACGAGGATTGAGAGTGAAATTTCAAGGGCGCGTTACGTTTAGATACATTTCGTTCATGAGAGAGAAGAAAGATATGACGTAAGAAGGAGATAGACTCAAAAACTACTGAACCGATTTAAAAAATTCTTTCACCTATATAAAGCTACATTATCAGCGTTTAACATGAGTTATATTTCATTAAAAAAAAAACTGAGATCTCTATGAAAATTGTCGTTGTTTATTTGTCCAAATAAAGTACTAACCTTTCTAATATCTATCTTCCCGTGCGAAGCCGGGGCGGATCGCTAGTTTCTTATATATAGGTTTCACTTCTATCACGTGCTTGCCAGAGTAATTTTTTAATAAATAACTAATGTGTATAAAGAATGTACAAATATTATTGAAGTATTTTGTGATACTGGTGGTAGGATTCCTATGCAGAAATCCGTCTAGGTAGGTACCACCCCACGGCCAGTTATTTTGCCGTGAAGCATACAAGCTTCAGATATGACAGTACACCAATTACATCTAATTTTTATTTTGTTTAAACGATGCCCCACTGTAGAATTTCTTCTGTGTCGTGGGTGTGTTGTAAAGACATAAATTCCATATGCACAAACACCCAGACCTCAAACAACTATCTGCCATACAAATATATGTCCCGTGCGGAAATCAAACCCGCGATCCGCTGCGCAGAAGCCAAGGGCTTAGCCACTGCGCCAACCGAGACGACAAATGAAACAAAGGCCAGGTGCTTGTCTTGAAATTTTATAATACGCAAGTAGGTTTGATTCCTCCCTGCACCAGTTAACTTATTAATTATGAGTAAATGGTGCAGATCAATTATACCTTGGATGTTACTATAAGAAACTGGCATTTTAAATATATTTTGTAACAAAACAAATTAATCGTACCTTTTGCAACAGCCGCAGCTTTCCATATACTGCGTCCGAACAACAGAATTTGATCTAAATAACGACCTTGATGTGTCAAAATGTTCCCTATTTACCAGCCGCGGATAGTAGGAGCTACGAAGTTTTATTCCGCGATCTGATTGGATCGGAAAAAATGGATCGAATTATTTAAAGACTGAATCCTATAAACGATCCGTTTTATCCCGAACGGGTAATATAAAAAAAATATTAATGAATCGATAATTTATTAAGAATAACAGAAACGATGCACGCAAACGCTGCACTGAAATCTAATCGCGCGACTGAAATCTAATGAGAGCTAGCGTAATCACTGGGCATATGAGACTTAAGAACTGAAGTCTCAGGCTGATGGGCGCATTCTAGGGCCAAGCAGAACAGGTGACTCAGCATTTGCTATGGACAGACATCAGGTGAACGTTTTGCTCGTTTCATCACTTGAACCAATAAAAAAAAACATAAAATCGCATAACCGGCTGAAGTAGTGATGTCGGAAAATTCTTGCATTTATGTTGGTGACGGTGATGAAAGATATATATATACAAAGGCAATTGATTAAAAAGAGATTATTGGTGGTAGAATTCCTATGCGAGAATCCGTCTAGGTAGGTTCCACCCCAGGGCGAGTTATTCTGTGTTGAAACATATAGTACAAACATTACTGTGTTTCGGACAGAAGGGCACTGAGAGCTAGTGTAGTCACTGGGGATATGAGACACAGCATTTGTTATGGGCAGACATTGCACTTACCATCAGGTGAACGTTTTGTTTGTCTCGTCACTTTATTAAATAAAAAACAAAAAAACAAAAGAAGAAGAAACGGTACGATAGCCGAATTAGTGAGTGTACCACAGGGGTTAATACTGGGTACGATTTTTAATTTATACATTTCTAAAAATAAGCTATTTTTCAGTATTCGGTTCATTATGGACTTGAAATATTTTAAATTGATATACAAATAGACCATTTATGATAAGATCTTCCAGAATACTAGTGCGTAATATATAAATTTGCGTAAAGATTTTATTAAATCTTAGAACCAATAACTGGCAAAAGAAGCATATTCAAGGTGTAACTTGTTTGTCACTATTACTATCATCATCATCAGTCTATCAATAGTCCACTGCTGGACATAAGCCTCCCCCCATAGATTGCCACAAAAGTTTGTAACTCTCATTCTGGGGGGATTTTGCCTTAGTTGCCACGTTTGGCAAGCGGGTTGGCGAACCACTATTACTAAGAATTATTAACTCAAAACCCAAAATTATAAGAATCATTAAAATCGGTTCATAAACAAGTTATGTCCGAACATATATAAAAAAATATACATACGGACTGAGAACGTCCTTTTTTGAAGTCGGTTAAAATACTAATATCATCATCATCATCATCATCATCATCATCATCATCATCATCATCATTTCAGCCTACACCTAGTCCACTGCTCCCCCATACAGTGCCACAAAAGTTTGTAGTTCTAGTTTTGGGGGGATTTTGCCATAGTTGCCACGCTTGGCAGGCGGGTTGGCAACCGCAGTTTGTTAATTCAGATGTTCCAAGAAGATGCTGCTACCCATCTCCTGGATTTTATTTTCCCTCTGTCGACTTTTACGACACCCACGAAATGAGAAGATGTGGTAGATTCTCCATAGACGCTACCACACGTCAAAATACTAGTATAACGACAGTTATAAAAACCTGCCACTAAGCACAATATGGCGTCCGGTGTCCGTATAAAATGAGACTGTATTTGTAAATGTAGTAATATTAGTGCTGGTATCAAGCAAAAGCATCGCACGTATTGATTTAAAAATTTCTTAGCTTCGTGACATTTTAGATCACTTTAAAATTCAAATTGGCTTCGTGTGGAGAACAACATCGTCGGACGTTGGACCAATACCACTTGTCTCGTGTTCGGTAAAACATGCGCATATTTTCAGTTCGTAGTCACATAAATGTACACTCGCACCAGCGATAGTTGAGGCGATGATGTTTTAAACTTATTAATGTTATTGTTCTACTTCGTCGTCATCATCATTTCAGCTTATCACTAGTCCACTGATGAACATAGGCCTCCACCATAGATTGCCACAAAAGTTTGGTGGTATCATTTGCGGGCTGGCAACCGCAGTTTATTTATTCAGATGTCCCATCTCTTGGTTTTCATTTTCCCTCTGACGACTTTTACGACACCCACGGGATGAGATGCGGTGGTAGATTCTCTTACGCCGCATCAAACTTAATTAAAACAAAAAATTTTCGCGACTGTTCTAACAAAAACTACTTATTAACAAAAATCTATAACAGTAACACCTCAATAAACTCTATAGCAGAGGTTTAACCCACCCAGAAACTGACAAAAAAAACTCACGGACGGTAGACGCATTGGCACAAATCTATTCCAAAGAATATAAACACTAGTTGTCTCTTTTTCGCTAAAACTATGGGTGTGCACAAGCGAGACAAGAGATGTTTCTCGGTACCGCTTAGTTAGAAACGAGCCGCTGGGAGCCTATACAGTACACCTACCCATACATACCACTATGATATGAAATCCTAGTTACCAGGTACATAAATATCGGTTAGAAAGCATACAGAAGCGTTTCACACAATTTTATTCTATTGGACAGGACAAAAGATTACCTTATATCTCTCGGCTTAAAACTTTCAAATTAAACTCATTATCAGATAGACGCAAAGTACATGACATGATATTTTTACACAAGCTTATAAATGGAACCATGGATAACTCGGAACTGTTGAGTCAAATATCCTTTAAAGTTCCCTCCCGCATACCGCGATATCCCATTCTACTTTTCACTCACCGAATCAACAGAACCAATCTAGGGCGTCATTCCTTAATACCTAGGCTAAGTAAATTATACAAGGACTTTTTAGACAGAGACAAATCTATTGATTTATTTATCGATAAATTAGTAAATTTTAAAGTAAAGTTGGTCAAGTCACTTGACTCTTCAGTGGGAGAGGTCAGGTGTTAGATTTTAATTTGCTTATTATGTTGTTTTATTAATGTCGTATATATATAAATAAATAAATAAATAAATATGCGTTAACCGCCTCAACTTTCGCTGCGACGAGTATACAATATTAACAGCTACATATTCAGCACGATGGATTCAGCATACTGACACAAATGAGTTAGACATTATAGTTAAACAATGTGGTCTTATGACGTCCGATAATTGAAATCGAAAGGTCCATATTTCGTCAAGACGAAACACAAAAAACTATTACATGAAAATCTTTTTCAATCTTCGGTCAAGGGCACTAACGATTTAAACATGACGATTTCGGCAAACGTTTTCACACGGCTTTTTCCCATATAAGGGGAAGGCAGAGGCTATGCACTTTTCGACCCCGAGGGAAACGAGACGTGACGGTCGGTGAGCCACGTCGCCGCCATTTTGGTACGAGTCAAACAATTCTTACTCTTCATTGCGTTCCCATGAGCAGTATAGTATTGTATATTATAGTGTTATTGTGCGTATAAAGGCTGTCCGTACTAAACCTCGGTCGCCTCTTACGACATCTCGGTAGGAAAGAGGTAGGTGCTATTCTACTCTGCCGAGCACCTATCGTCCTTGGAACAACTGACAGGAAACAGGGCATATGGATGGTTGGGTTCTCTATACTTTCTGGGATTTTGTTAATTTTGTTGGCGAATGAATAAGTTACAAAATCTGTTCAGATGAGCACGGCATCTGTTGTACTACTTAGTAGCTTGTGTTCAAATCTGTTTTTTTAATAATAATAATTACTTTAATAAGATAAAATTTTATTGTAAGTTTACATCTGTGCCTGGACTCAGCTGCAAGCCTGTTTCTTAGCAGTACTTTCTCACGCACAATTAAAATAAATCTTTCTAATCAGGAAATTAAGAGTGGAATTTTATTTAGTAAGTTTAGTACTGCTTTGTGTGTGTGTGTGTATGTGTGTGTGTGCATGTGTGTGTGTGTGTGTGTGTGTGTGTGTGTGTGTGTGTGTGTGTGTGTGTGTGTGTGTGTGTGTGTGTGTGAATGAGCGATGCATGTACAACTGTGCATTATTCATTATAAGTGTACATACTTATCGTTTTCATATATACAATGTTATTCATAATTGGTATAACATCCCGGCACCTACCCATGCTACTTTGATCTGATAAACACAACGGTGAAACTTTAATGACAAAACTGAATACTAAAAATGTCCATACAAAACTTTTAAATTACTTGTATTGTAAAACTTTACGCGACCCTAACTCAGAAAGTAGTTGCCCCGAACCAGAGAAATTCAAAATACGTTTTCTTCTACATTTAATTTATGTTACCCTACTACGGCGTCATACTAACAGATTAATTTCGCAACAGATTTCATTAAGCTTCATGTTATCCTGGTACTTGCGAGTTCTTTCAATGCCAGCTCAATGGAAAAACGCCCAATTAAATTTATGAGTTCATTACCTAGATCAGCTGTATAACAGGGTAGTCAGCTATGAGTTTTAAGCAAATTCTGTCGACATACGAGGGGTGATCCAAAAGTAATGATAATCAGTTATTTCTAGTGCACACAAAAATACAAAAAAATTTCAGTCACTTACTCAGTTAACCACTAGTTCAGGGAAAAAAAATCATATAAATAGGCCACGATTCCCGGGAGCTACATTCATTTGAATACGGACTGTCAAGGAGTGAACATCAAAATGGAAAAACACGAAATCAGAGCTGTCATTAAATACCTCTGCTTGAAAAAAATGTCTACCAAAGACATACACAGCGACTTGGTGGAAACATTAGGGGACTCTTCTCCTCCATATTCCACAGTTGCACGCTGGGCTAAGGAGTTTAAGTTGGGAAGAACATCGACGGAAGACGAACACCGCGAAGGACGCCCATCGACGTCCCTCACTGAAGAAAATGTGAAAAAAGTTGAAGAAGTTGTATTGGAAGATCGAAGAGTGACTATCAGGCATGTAGCTGAGGTCACAGGGATCTCATATGGCAGCATTCAAAGAATCCTTGCGAACGAATTGCATATGAGAAAGGTCTCCGCGCGTTGGGTACCGAAAATGTTAAACGACGAGCAAAAGAAGAAACGAGTCGACATGTCAAGAGCAAATCTCGAAAAGTTCCAGGCAGACAAGGATAATTTTTTGTCACGTTTTGTGACCATGGACGAGACCTGGATCCACCATTTTGATCCTGAAACAAAACAACAATCGATGACATGGAAACGATCCGATGAACCGACGCCGAAGAAATTCAAAGTGTCAAGCTCAGCAGGGAAGGTTATGGCGTCTGTTTTTTGGGACGCTGAAGGAATAATCATGGTGGACTACTTGGAAAAGGGGGCCACTATTACAGGCTCCTACTATGCAGAACAAATAAGAAGATTGCGGGAGGCTATTAAGGAGAAAAGGCGAGGCAAACTGCGGGCTGGAGTGCTGTTCCATCAAGACAACGCACCGGTTCACAAAGCTGCAATTGCCATGGCTGCCATTCAGGAAGCGGGCTTTGAGCTGGTGGAACACCCCCCCTATTCACCAGATCTAGCCCCCAGCGACTTCTATCTCTTTCCACGACTCAAGGAACACCTCCGAGGCAAGAAATTTGACGATGATAGCGACGTGATGGCCGCGGTTGAGGACTTTTTTGAGAGTCAAGATAAAGATTTTTTTTCTAAGGGAATTTTAGGATTAGAAAAGAGATGGACTAAATGTATAGACTTGATAGGAGACTATGTTGAGAAATAAATTTATTTATTTATTTTATTCATTGTGTTTATTATTGATTATCATTACTTTTGGATCACCCCTCGTATCTCCTACAGGTATCACGCTACGAGGCTCATTATATTTTTGGGGCATATACACATCGTCACTAAGCCCAATCTGCCGGGGTGTATTGATCGTGTATTGTCATTACGAATCACCCTGTTTATAACGGTGTGGGTAAATTCATACTTTGATGATTTTCTCCTAGCCGATTTCGACCACGGCGACAACTTCCGAATACTGTCGGGAGCCATCAACTGCGCAGGAGATATTATAGTGCCACAAGTGTACGCGCAAACACAGATTCACTCACTCGTCCTAACCTATCCGCGCCCGATGTAAATATGTGTTTCTTTCTTTCTTCTCTAACGGTCAAATGACGAAATTGAACCAATCTAGCTGTTCTAACATTGAAAGGAAATATCTTTATTTATCGACGTAAGAAATATAATTTTCGTTTGTCAAACGTCATTTCTTTACAATCTACCGCCGTACCGAGGTTGCTCTGACGGAGTAGAAACAGGCGAAAGAAACTCCGAAGGTGTCCTCTTAATTAAAATTACAAAGAATAGTGTCAAGATTTGGCGGATGATATTGCCAAAGAAAAAGTGTAGCTACCCGCCAGATCGGATGGTCTGATCTGGGGAGGACGTCTCCTCGTACTAGTAATATTTAGATGATGTATATATAGTTCGCATCTCAGAAAACTTTCATAGCGCGATTATGGAATGTATGAAATCTTTTATGAATTTCTCATGTGGCGACATAGATGTCGCTACATCACTCCCCCGCTGAGACTGGAAGTCGTAGGTTTAGCGTGAAGAACTAATAACGTCAGGCGATGAGGTGCAGGGTGGCGTGTTGCGGTGAACCTGTGTCCAGGTCTTCAGTGCGTCGAGACATATGGAGACAAGTGTTGATGCTGCAGGAGTCAGCCTGAGGAGAAGGGGGCCCCCACCCTTGATGATCCTCAGTGGCTGAGAGATTAGGAAGCACGAATTGTGCCGACAGTAGTCTGGTGCTATGACTGCGATAATACCGGGGTCACCATTTTGGCGGTTGAAATTGCCAATGAAAAGGGTAGCTACCCGCCAGATCGGATGGTCTGATCTGAGGAGGACGTCTCCTCCGACTAGTAATATTTAGATGCTGTATATATAGTTCGCATCTCAGAAAACTTTCATAGCGCGATTATGGAATGTATGAAAAATTTTTTGAACTTCTCATGTGGCGACATAGATGTCGCTAAAAAGGAAAACCAAAGCGCGCCTCATGTTCAAGTCTTAGACAAGATTAATTCAATCAATATATAAGTGAATTGTAAGCTCGAGCAGACCAGCCCCCACCAACAGCAAATGACTCGGAATATTGGAACTTCAATATTCTTCTTGAGAGTTAAATTAGCGTCATGAGACGTGCACTTTCGGGTTTTCCAAACTTTTTTTCGATGTGTGATTTGCCACTTGCTCAGCGGTGAAGGAAAACATTGTGAGGAAACCTCCGTGTCTGAGGAATAGAAATATTCCGATGACACGTGAAGTGGTGGACTTCATATGTCCTCGAAATAATTGCAGCAGCCGTCTTGGAGCAGCGTGGCGGATTGCTCCCGGCTACAAAAACCTCTCGGAAATGAATCGAGAGAGGCCTGTGCTCAGCAGTGGGACATTGATAGGCTGTAACTTTACTTTTTCTTAACTCACCCACTGCCAGATCTCGTGGCTGCTCATGGGCTGGTCCATGAGCGCGTTCTGCCAGATCCTGAACAGCATCAGGTACGCTTTGTCCCTGCCGGAGAACGAGGTGAGGAAGTGCTTCTCGCCTTCTGTACACACGAGGATCGCGTTCGGTATAACCTGCAAAGTGAATGACGTGTATCATATCAAATATATACTGACTGGCATTCGTAGGGAAGTCCATTTATAGTAAGAGTTAGATTCCAATTAGAGTTTACTAGTAGCAGGATTCCTTTGCAGGAGTCAGTCTGGGTGCCTCCGCAGTGCCAGTTATACTGCCGTGAAGAAGTAGTGTAAAAAACGTAAGTTATATTTTAATATATAGTTATATGATGACCGCGAGTTCGACCGCATTTTTTTTTATTGTATAAAGTGACGAAACGAGCAAAACGTTCACCTGATGGTAAGTGTAACGTCTGCCCACAAATGCAGTGTCACCCAGAACATTTATGTGTGACACCACACTGCGCGCGTCACCCTGAGACATTAGTTCTTAAGTCTCATATGCCCAGCGATTACGCTAGCTCTCAGTGCCCTTCAGACCGAAACATAGTAATGATTGCACAATACTGTTTCAAGACAGAATAACTGGCCCTGGGCTGGTACCTACCTAGACGGATTCCCGCATATGAATCCTACCACCAGTAGACCCCGCTATTAGCTCGTCTGTAAATAACGAAAGCCAGGTGTACCAATGCGGTCTTTTCCTTGGTGATCGCTGTGACGTCCTTCCAGCGCAGCGTCATGCTGGTCTCCCAGCCGAAGATGCTCGCGTAGAAGCAAAGGTAGTTCTGCGACGCGTACAGGCGGCCATGTGCCAGGATGTCCTTCTGGAGTGCGCACGAGTAATCTGCGCACACAAACATACAATATACTAGCTGACCCGTGCGAATATTTTGCTCGGTATCGTGATCATCAACAGATGGCGCCATTTGTATTCGTTAAATAGGATAAGGATGTCAACAACATAAAAACAACAGCTTGTCAACAGATGGCGCTTTTTACAACTTTTTAATTTAATCTTTTACCCATTTTTAAGACAATGTTAATTTTAAGACCTTTACTTATTTTTCGTCATAAGAGGGAAAAATAATTTTCAAAATGGCGTATCAAACATTAATTTTGACACAGTAAAAGGGTGAAAATAAGATTGACTGTGGAAATGAAAAGTTTGAGAAGTATAGCTGGAGTGACTTTGTTGGACAAAGTGAGAAGAATATGTAGTCACAAAGGGAACAAGATGCTTAGATGGTTTGGACGCGTAGAGAGGATGGATGAAAGAAGATTGACGAAACAGATTTATGAGGCGAGTGTGAAGGTGAGGTTTCGTAAGAGGCGACTAAGGTATAGTACGGACAGCCTCAATTTGTTCACAATTACACCATAATATGCAATGCTGTCACTATATTGCTCGTGGGAACGCAATCAGGAATTTTTTTTTGACTCGTACCAAAATGAGGGCGACGCGGTTCCCCATCGGTCACGTCTCGTTTGCCGCGTGGTCCTAAAGTGGGGTTATTATAGTGTACGTGCGAACAGAAAGTCACAAGCTCACAAGTAACGCTTATACGATAAGTTCGGAGATGATGCAGTGTCTGAGATCCGAGGACAATGACAACAACGTCAGACCCGAAAACCGGCAATTTGTTTCTGAACAAATAGTAGCGATATTAGTTTGCTTATGCAAGTTACCCCTCCGACAGTAAAAAAGTAAAAAGTTTCAGCCTATAAATGTCCCACTGCTGAGCACAGGCCTCCTCTCATTTCTGAGAGGGTTTTTGGAGCTAGGAAGAATCCGCCACGCTGCTCCAATGCGGGTTGGCGGACTTCACATGTCCTCGAAATATTTCTATTCCTCGGACATGCAGGTTTCCTCACGATGTTTTCCTTCACCGCTAAGCACGTGGTAAATCAGCACTTAAAATTGTAGAACAATATTAGAGGTGCTGGCACCGAGGATCAAACCCAGGTTACTCGCTTACTATGAAATTAAAGGCGGGCACCAGGCCCCTGAGCTACCACGGCTCCGACAGTGCTCTACGAAAATTATCTAATAGACACCATCCTTAATATACGCACTACTTACCAACGATAAGCCTTTCCTCATCAGGTAAATCCTTGAAGAGGCGTTTGAAATCTTCCGACTTGCTCTTGTATGTTGGATAGAGCGAATTGTACCAGCTTTTCTTCTTTGTCCGCACACCAACTTCAGCTCCTCCCCGCAGCACCACCGGATTTTGTGAAATTATCTACATGAGGAAATCTTAGTAATTAACTCAAAATAAGTGCTCAAAGTAACTGGTGGTAGGATTCCTATGCAGGAATCCGTCTAGGTAGGTACCAACCCAGGACCAGTTATTCTGCCGTGAAGCAGCAGTGTGCATACATTACTGTGTTTCGGTTTGAAGGGCATTGTGAGATAACGTAATCACTGGGCATTTGAGACTTAAGAACTGATGTCTCTGTGTGATGGGCGCAGTGTGGTGTCACACAGAAATTCCTTTGTGACACAGCATTTGTTATGGGCAGAGGTTGCACTTACCACCAGGTGAACGTTTTGCTCGTTTCATCACTTCATCAAATAAAACAAAAATATACTTTAGACGCAACAATTCTTGCTTTTGGTCCAATCTACGCAAAACGAGCTTGCAGCGTCTTGAACTGGTGGTAGGATTTCTATACAGGAATTCGTCTAGGTAGGTAGGTACTACCTCACGGCCAGTTATTCTGCCGTGAAGCAGTAGTGTGCAAACATCACTGTGTTTCGGTTTTAAGAGGAATGAGAGCTAGCCTAATCGCTGGGGATATGAGACTTAAGAACTGATGTCTCAGGATGACGGGCGTAGTTGCCACACAGAAATGTTCCGGGAGAGTTCGTCACTTTATCAAAAAAAAAAAGAACTCATGCAAAGATACGCCTTTTGATTTAATCTGATTAAAAGTAGAGTCCAAAGCCGGCGATGCCCGGCCATCTTGTCTAAAATAAATATTTTTTTAAAATTTTAATAGTCTCGCTAATCATCCTTGGCGTTTCAACTCACCTTATTGCTATCCGACTTAGCGAGCGGCGTTTCGATGGAGATCGGCTGCCCATCGCCAGAGCCTTGGATGTAGATATCGCTCGACTGTAACAATGACAAGAATTTAACAGATGAAATTAAAAATAATTATAATATAACAATCTTTAATTCAGACTGTAGGTGCAAGTAGCGACATCTATGTTGCACAAGAGAAGCTTAAAGAATTAGCTCAAACGTTCTACATCGCGCTATTGATGTTTCTTCGGTGTCAACTACATATATTAAAATCATAAGAATTCTGGTAGGAGGAGACGTCGTCCCCAGATCAGACACCCGATCTGGAGGATAGCAAACCATGACGGCCGGCTATAGTGGGTCTGTCTCTGACTTCTACGCCGCAGGTCCTGGGTTCGAATCCCAGCCGAAGGCAACATTTGTGCAAAAACACAAATTGTTGGCTGTCGGGTCTTGTTGTGTTGTGATTGTCTCCGTGTTTCTAACACTGCATCCTAGTCTACCTACGATCTTATCGCATGAGCGTTACATCGAGCGCAGGTAGGCCTAGACGAGTGAGTGCCTCTGTGTTTGCGCGTACACTTGTAGCACTATACTATCTCCTGCGTAGTTGGTAGTTTCAGCCAGTATTCGGAAGTTGTCGCCGTGGTCGAGAATCGGCCAGGAGGACATCGATCCCAAAATGTCCCACAGCTGAGCACAGGCCTCCTCTCATTTCTGAGGGGGTTTTGGAGCTAGGAAGAATCCGCCACGCTGCTTCATTGCGAGTTGGCGGACTACACATGTCTTCGAAATATTTTTTTTCTCAGACATGCAGGTTTCCTCACGATGTTTTCCTTCACCGCCGAGCACGTGGTAATTCAGCACTTAAAATTGCAATTAACAATTTTTGGGGTGCTGAAACCCAGGCCACTCGCGTACTATGAAATTTACGCGAAAAAGCGAGCGCCTAGTTTTGAGAGCACCGCCGGCCCTCCCTCAACAGCGTGCACAAGAAAACCAATACCGCCGCCGGGAGCCGCCACCAGATACCCTCCACCACTACAACACTACCACTAGGCAATACACACCACTGAAATCGAGAACACGACACGTGTTTCACCTCAAAACGAGGCATTATCAAGTGATATTGACTCTACGACATTCAGCCGCCGAGTGACTGTGACTAGCACAATGTGGGTGTGTGGCCACACAGAAATGTTCTGGGCGACACAGCATTTTTATGGGCAGACGGTACTGAAGCTATCAAACTTTTTTATCACCACTACTCTATGTGATTTTTCAAACTCGCATACTATTATACACTGGCTTTTCTTCTTTATAGTTATAAATTGCGCATGGCCAAACACCCAGACCCTGAAAAAGCCAGAGCCAAAGCGTCAATCCCGCCGTTTATAGAACTGGTTAGGCGGAAGACCGGGAAGATTTCATTACCACCACAAAAGTCATATTACCTTGTCATCCACGAGTTCCGAACCGCTCTCTGTGTGGCGTAGCGATGGCGACGGCGAACGTGATATACTTCTGAAATATTAGAAAAATACAATTTAGAAAGCGAATGATTAAGAGTTTTGGAAATTGTAATTAAATAAATTATATAGTTAATAGAATCAGGCGTTACTTTGCGGAAATCCATTATAATGAAGAAAAGTAAGTTACTTTGCTAAGATCCGCATGCAAAATATAAAAATGGTGTATATTACCTAGTTTTTTGAAGTGCACCACCCGCCCTCCCTCAGTAGCGTGCACAAGCAAACTAACACCGCCACCAGGAACCGCCACCAGGTACCCTCCACCAACCACTACAATACCACCACTAGATAATATACACCACCGAAGCCGAGACACGACACGTGTTTCGCCCCAAAACGAGGCATTATCAACCGTAATAGACTCTACGACAGACGGCCGCCGTTCTCGGATCTTAGCAAAGTAACTTACTTTTCTAAATAAATTATATTGTTAATTTTTTTTTGTTTCGGTTTGAAGGGCTCTGAGTGCTAGCATAATCACTGGGCATATGAGACTTAAGAACTGACGTCTCAAGGTGACGGGCGCAGTGTGGTGTCACACAGATATGTTCTGGGTGACACAGCATTTATTATGGGCCGACGTTGCACTTACCATCGGGTGAATGTCTTGCTCGTTTCAAACACAGTAATGTTTGAACACTACTGCTTCAAGGCAGAATAACGGTCTGTCTGTCTGCCCTGTGGCGGTGCCTTCCTAGACGGATTCCTGCATAGAAATCCTACGACCAATGTAATTGTCATGTAAAGCGCTATCACACCGCGGTTGTGGGCAAAGGCGTCGCCAAGGGGGAGCAGGGAGGGGAAGCTGCCCCCTATAGACTCGATTTGTTTACCAAATGCCAAGCCAAATTACAACAGTATTCGGTAAGTTGTCGTGGTCGAAAATCGGCCCCTGGCCCACGCTGGCTACGCTCTTGAATGTGGGGGAGGCCTTTAATTTTACAAATGTTTGAAGATCATCATTTACACACCCAGCAACGTAACAAAAAAGTAACAATGTAGGTAATAACAAAGTTGACCTCCTTTATTTCGCAGGGTTATTTTTCATCAGGGTACATTACCCTTGTTAGGGTTTTTTATGGTCGATAACTCCTTTATACTTTAACAAAAATATATAATTTAACAGATGGGTTATTAGAAGGGTTTAATAATTCTCGACAATAATTTTTTTGTAATTGTGTCTCGAAATACCATTACAATTTATTACATTACAATAACATTCGAAATACGAAATTTAGACTGAACACGTGTCGTGGTCTCGACTTCAGTGGAGTATATTGCCTAGTGGTAGTGTTTTAATGTTGGAGGGTATCTGGTGGCGCTTCCCGGTGACGGTGTCAGTTTGCTCGTGCACGCTAATGTTGGAGGGCGGGCGGTGCTCTTCAAAACTAGGTAATATACCATTTTATATTTTGCATGCGGTTTTTGGCAAATTGACTTTCTTTCCTTAATTTTAATGGATTTCCGCATAGTAAAGCCTGATTCTATTAACTAACTGATTGTTAAGAAAAAGAAAATGACATATTTTTATGCTTTATTTACAAACATCATACATACAGTCACGCCTCTTTCCCATTGGGGTTGGCAGAGACCACATCTTTCCACTAACTACGATCCCGACACACATCTTTCGCTTCTTCTACTTTCATTAGTGTTTTCATACACGCTCGTCGGTTGCGGGTACGTGAACTTTACACAAAAGTTCTCCGATCTGATTGTGATACGTACGACGAGGTTTCCCTTTACCGGCTTTCCCATTTTTGGGAAATGAACATTTATGGGCATACAAAATAAACAGAAATAAGGTGGCCAGTTAAGTCAATGGCTTCTGTGGTTAGTAATCCGCCGCGGAGATAATGACCAGACCCGGCCGATTTCCGACCACGACAACAAATGAAAATTCTCTATTTTTCAAAGTAAGAAATATAAATTTTGTTTGTTAAACGTCATTTTTAACAACCCATCACCGTTTCGTATTGAGTATCCTGTGTCGGAGAAAAAACAGGCAAAACTATCTCGGCAGGTATAATCTTTTTTATAATTCTTTTATTGTTATTTTGGCCGTGTGGTGGCGGCTCGATAAAAGAATACTACCACTCCATCTCATCCAATGGATCTCGTAAAAGGCGAGTAAGGAATTAAACTGCACTGTGCACCCAACAGCGCATGGTGGCGATGGGCTCACCACCTATCACACCAAGTGCATTATATTGTTTTGGTGAAACGTGGATTGTGGCAGTCATCTGCTTTTGCAGCGAGTACCCAGTCTCTGACTACCCCTTATGGGATACAGTCGTGATCTTATGTATGTATGTATGTATTTTGGTCATAAAGAATTTACAAAGAATAATCGACACACTTGCCAAATACCGTCGGAAGATATCAATTGCGAGGGAGATATCATAGTGCAACAAGTGTACGCGAAAACAAGGAGGCACTCGTCCCAGCCTACCCACACCCGATGTGCACCACTCATGCGATAAGAGCAGAAGTAGGCTGAGACGCAGAATCAGAGACACGGAAACGGTCACAATACAACCATCCCCGAAAACCACCGCTAAGTGTTTTTGTGTTGTTCGGCTGTATCTTCGTGGAACATCTGAATAAATAAAGAACCGGTTGCCAACCCGCCCGCAAAGTGAGACAACTATGGCAAAATCCCCCCAAAATGAGTGCACAAACTTTTGCGGCAAAGTGACGGAACGAGCAAAACGTTCACCTGATGGTAAGTGTAACGTCTGCCCATAACAAATGCTGTGTCACCCAGAAAATTACTGTGTGACCACAATGCGCCCGTCACCCTGAGACATCAGTTCTTAAGTCTCATTTGCCCAGTGATTACGCTAGCTCACAGTGCCCTTCAAACCGAAACACAGTAATGTTTGCACACTACTGCTTCACGGCAGAATAACTGGCACTGGGGTGGTACCTACCTAGACGGATTCCTGCATAGGAATCCTACCACCAGTAAAAATGTTCAGCAGTGGGCTAGTGATGGGCTGAAATGCTGATGATGAGACTGTATAACTGAAATGTTCTGGGTGGCAGACTTGGCACTTACCATCAGGCGAACGTTTTCCTCGTCCAGTCACATTCTCCTATATGACATAAAAAGTCGTTTTTTTTTTATTGAATAATTATATTATATTAATGGTGTTATTTTCATTAGATTCAAAATTATTTTCACTCAAACTTAAAAACATATGGAATATTATTGAGCATTGGCCTAGTGGCAAACTGTAATGATGATGACGATGACTGGAATTCGAACGCAGGACCGACACGGCACAGAAGTCAGATAGTCTGCCCACTAGGCCACGCGGTGGTCGAGACAAGAGTTACGTTATGTGTAGGTGTTGTCATTTCCGCTACAAGTTACCTCGCGTCAGTCCGCCGAATGCCATTGCCAATGCGTCGTTGCCAAAGTTTTTGTTAGCCGCCCGGCGATGCGTGACCGGCGCCCTCGTTACGTGAGCTGCTCAGTTCGCGCACGACACGTAAACCACTTGTACAATATAATATTTTCAAGGTCTCTTTTGTTCAATTAGTTGGTCCACTGACAGTCAAAGATGTAAAACTATGTAACAGTGGTGCTACAGTAAAGTAATCCATAAAAGTCCCGTCGAAATCGGTCCAGCCGGTTCGGAGATTTTTTTTTATTCGATAAAGTGATGAAACGAGCAAAACGTTCACCTGATGGCAAGTGCAACGTCTGCCCGTAACAAATGCTGTGTCACCCAGAAAATTTCTGTGTGATACCACACTGTGCCCGTCACCCTGAGACATCAGTTCTTAAGTCTCATATGCCCAGTGACTACGCTAGCTCACAGTGCCCTTCAGACCGAAACGCAGTAATGTTTGCACACCACTGCTCCACGGCAGAATAACTAGCACTGGGGTGGTACCTACCTAGACGGATTCCTGCATAGGAATCCTATCACCAGAAAGAGATTAGCCGGAACAAACAGACAGAGAGACCAATTTTTTTTTAAATTTTTTTTGTTGTAAGTACCGTATATACTTTCATGAGCATTGATTAAAAAGCTGTTGTTTTGTTATTACAAACAGACACTTCAATTGTATTTATTTGTATAGATCTTTTTGGTGGTAGGATTCCTATGCAAGAATCCGTTTAGGTAGGTACCACCCCAGGGCCAGTTATTCTGCCGTGAAGCAGTAGTGTGCAAACATTACTGTGCTCCGGTTTGAAGGGCACTGAGAGCTAGCGTAATCACTGGGCATATGAGACTTAAGAACTGACGTCTCAAGGTGACGGGCGCAGTGTGGTGTCACACAGTACCTACACAGTTTCTGGGTGACAAAGTATTTGTTATGGGCAGACGTTACACTTACCATCAGGTGATCGTTTTGCTCGTTCCCTCACTTTTATGAAATAAAAAAAAAGATTGCTAGTTTAATTATTTACTAGCTGAAGCACGCGACTACTTCCGCGGAAATTTTGATTTTTTTATATAAAAAAAGATATAAAAAGTATCCTATGAGGATGCAGGCTATCACTGTGACTAATTTCGCCAAGATCAGTTCAACGGTTGAGCTGTGAAAAGGTAACAAACGTACGTAGTCTAGGCAGGTACCACCCCAGGGCCAGTTATTCTGCCGTGAAGCAGCACACAAACATTCTGTGTTTCGGTTTCAAGGGCGCCGAGAGCTAGCGTAATCAGTGGGCAAATGAGACTTAAGAACCGATGTCTCAGGGTGACGGGCGCTTGTGGTGTCACGCACAAATTTTCTGGGTGACACAGTATTTGTTATGGGCAGACGTTGCACTTTCCATCAGGTGAACGTTTTGCTCGTTTCGTCACCTTATACAATAAAAAAAAGAGGGATAGAGAGAAACACTTTCGCATTTGTATTATATATTAGTATGAATTAGAAAAGTACGTCATGATAACGTTAAAAATAAGTACAATTTACAATGTGAAATAATACTAATTACTGAAATTAGCAAAAAAAGAGATCAAGTCTGAATAAGTTTTGAAGTTACTACCTACCTACTCCTTGTGTACGTTAGTGTGAGTTTGTGTGGATGTTTGGCTTTGGGTGCGTCTACTTTGTGTAGTAAAGTAAAGTAAAGTTTCAGCCTACAAATGTCCCACTACTGAGCACAGGCCTACTCTCATTTATGAGAGGGTTTTGGAGCTAGGAAGAATCCGCCACGCTGCTCCAATGCGGGTTGGCGGACTTCACATGTCTTCGAAATATTTTTTATTCCTCGGACATGCAGGTTTCCTCACGATGTTTTCCTTCACCGCCGAGCACGTGGTAAATCAGCACTTAAAATACTACTTTGTGTATTAAAAGTTATTTCTTCTTCTTTTGATCCTGGCAATCGGCTACCAAGTTTTGCCAACGTCGAGTTATAATTTACATATAATAAGGACTTCGTTTCGATCGATAGTAGAATTATAATTGACTTTTACTGTAGATTTGCTGGACTGATAAAGGCAAAACTAAAAGTGCAATTTTAGTCTAGAATTGAATTTTCCAATCACTGTACACTTTCAGGAGCACTTGCTGCATAATAAACTATCAATATTAAACATCGGAACTCAAAATATACACAGAAATTACAAAATTCAATAAAAACTCTACTGTCACTTTCCGAGTTGGTGACGCGGACGAAACCGCGTGGATGTAGGTTAGGATATAGGTTTTAATATCCCGTGGTAATTATTTGATAATCCGGGATAAAAGGTACCCTATGTCCGTCTCCAGGATACAAGCTATCTCTGTGCCAAATTTCGCCACTATCTGTTCAGCGGCCGGAGAGAGGGACAGAGAGTTACTTTCGCATTTATAATATTAGTATGGATTTTACAACTAGCATGCTAAACAGAGCCGTGGTAGCTCAGGGGCCTGGTGCTCGCCTTTAATTTCATAGTACGCGAGTAACCTGGGTTCGATCCCGGTGCCAGCATTCTAAGTGCTGATTTACCACGTGCTTAGCGGTGAAGGAAAACATCGTGAGGAAACCTGCATGTCCGAGGAATAGAAATATTTCGGGGACATGTGAAGTCCGCCAAACCGCATTGGAGCAGCGTGGCGGATTCTTCCTAGCTCCTAAACCCTCTCAGAAACGAGAGGAGGCCTGTGCTCAGCAGTGGGACATTTATATACTGAAACTTTACTTTTTTTACTATGCTAAACAAATTATTCCATACGTTTTTTTAGTTTGAGTGAAAATAATTTTAAATATAATGAAAATACCACCATTAATATAATATAATTATTCAATCAAATAAACCTGACTTTTTATGTCATATAAGAGAATGAGACGGGACGAGGAAAACGTTCGCCTGATGGTAAGTGCCACGTCTGTCACCCAGAATTTGAGAGTTCTACAGTCTCATCATCATCATTTCAGCCTATCACTAGCCCACTGCTGAACATAGGCCTCCCCCATAGATTGCCACAAAAGTTTGTAGCTCTTAGTTTGGGAGGATTTTGCCATAGTTGCCGCCGCTTGGCTGGCGTGTTGGGAACCGCAATTCATTTATTCAGATGTTCCAGGAAGATGCTGCTGCCCATCTCCTGGTTTTCATTTTCCCTCCATCGACTATTACGACAACAATGGGATGAGATGGGGTGGTTGATTTTCTTAAGCCACTAAGCCTATGCAGGTATCCGTCTAAGTAGGTACCACCCCAGGGCCAGTTATTCTGCCGTGAAGCAGTAGCGTGCAAGCATTACTGTGTTTCGGTTTGAAGGGCACTGAGAGCTAGCGTAATCACTGGGCATTTGAGACTTAAGAACTGATGTCTCAAGGTGACAGGCGCAGTGTGGTGTCACACAGAAATATTCTGGGTGACACAGCATTTGTTGTGAGCGGACGTTGCGCTTACCATCAGATGAACGTTTTGCTCGTTGCGTCACTTTATACAATAAAAAAAATAAAGACGGTAAGTCTCATATGCCCAGTGATTACACTAGCTCTCAGTCCGTTCAGACCGAAACAGTAATGTTTGCACACTATTGCTTCACGGCAGGATAACTGCCACTGCGGTGGTCTACCTCGAGGAATTCCTGAATATAAATTCAACCACTTCAAACTTGCTTATGTGAGTTTAAGAGTTTGATGAATTTCTTATGGATTCCATCATCAGAATTGACCATTTAGGACCACTCCTAAGGGTTATTAATAAAAAAGATTCATCGAAATCGGTCTAAGTGGTGAAGACGTACATAGATAAAAAAATCCGACAAATTGGGAACCTCCTTTATTTTGAACAGAATCTACCACCCCATCTCATTCCATGGGTATCGTAAAAGTCGACAGAGGGATAACAAAAACCAGGAGATGGGCAGCAGCGTCTTCCTGGAACATCTAAATAAAAAAACTGCGGCTGCCAACCCGCTTGCCAAGCGTGGCAACTGTGGCAAAATCCACCCAAATTGAGAGCTACAAACTTTTGTGGCAATCTATGGGGTAGGCCTTTGTTCAGCGGTGTACTACTTATAGGCTGATATGATGAGGTTCAAAACACTGCTTATCCCGAAATGAGTAAAGCGTTAAGTTGCACATTATTAAAGTTCGTTTGTTTGATTGTGCCACTGTTTCAATTTTGAAACGTCAGAGCCAGTTATAGACTCATCCGTCGTAAGAGCCTTTCGCAAGCCTCAGCTGAACAAAGAGCTGACCCTGACACGGCGCGAAAATAACGAAATTGGAATTACAGTTAAAAATAACTAACAACACGGAATACAATGATTCCGTGTTCTCCGAGAATCAACTATGCTGGTAATTTTTTTGTTATAAGTTTAGAGCCGGATTTAGGATCCATTGTAGACAAATTTCTACGTAAAATTTTCTTGTCAAAAAAAATATTGAAAAACACAACTTTTATTTTTAATTGTATAAAGTGATGAAACGAGCAAAATGTTCACCTGACGGTAAGTGCAACGTCTGCCCATAACAAATGCTAGGTCACCCAGAACATTTCTGTGTGACACCTCACTGTGCCCATCACCCTGAGACATCAGTTCTTAAGTCTCGTATGCCCAGTGATTACGCTGGCTCACAATGCCCTTCAAACCGAAACACAGTAATGTTTGCACACTACTGCTTCACGGCAGAATAACTGGCCCTGGGGTGGTACCTACCTAGACGGATTCCTGCATAGGAATCCGTCTAGGTACACCACACGCACCACAATGGTGTCACAGTGTTCTGGGTGACACAGCATTTGTTATGGGCAGACGTTGCACTTACCATCAGGTGAACGTTTTGCTCGTTCCGTCACTTTTATCAAATAAAAAAAACAGAGGATACCTGCCTAGTTACTTTCGCCTCCGTCCGCGGTGGTAGATTATAAAAAAATTACTTTTGACAAACGAATGCAATATTACTTACTTCGAATAACAAAGTAGTACATTTACATTTAATTACCTCATTATTTACTGTTAAAGCTATACGATTATCTTCGAAGTAGGTGACGAGACGAGAAAATCTTACCCCTGATGGTAAATGCGACGCCTGCCCATAATGAGCATAACCGTGGTCGTGTTATCCGGAATTGTGAGTTGGAAAGTGCTGTGTGTCGCGCTGCGCTCACACCTTTAGACTTTGGTTCCTAAGGATCGTAGCGTTGAAGTAAATTTTTACTGGTGGTAGCATTCTTATGCAGGAGTCCGTCAAGGTACGAGTAGGTACCACCGCAGTGCCAGTTATTCTGCAGTCAAGCAGTACTGTGCAGTCGTTATTGTGTTTACGGCTAAAGGAGCACTGAGAGCTAGTGGAATTACTGGACATATGAGACTTGTGCTACATAGAAATGTTTTGGGTGACACATTTATGTACAGACGTTGCACTTACCATCAGGTAAGCGGTGTCACCGTCACGTCTCTTTCTTTAATAAAAAAATATATATCATGAACACCAGTCACAGTAAACGGAACTAAACTACCTGGACGGCTGTGTGGTGGTACTTAGCGGGAATTGTCCAGCGTTCCACGTTTCAATTCAATCCTTTATAATCCTAAATGATTATGATCATCATCATCGTTTCAGCCTATCACTAGTCCACCGCTGAACATAGGCCTCCCCCATAGCTGCCACAAAAGTTTTTAGCTCTTTTTTTTATAGGGATTTTGCCGTAGTTGCTACCCTTGGCAGGCGGGTTGGTAACCGCAGTTTATTTATTCAGATGTTCCTCGAAGATGCTGCTGCCCATCTTCTGGTTTTAATTTTCCCTCGGTCGACTTTCAAGACACCCACGGGATGAGATGGGGTGGTAGATTCTATTAAGCCGTCACCACACGGTGTCGTTTATATTCTTCATCCAAAATGACTTTCTGTACATTTCTAATTAGTCTATATTAAGGAATAAATCAGAATTTCATAAATGTTTCTTCACTTAGCTAATTTCGTGTTACCTCTGACTTCGTTTTCTCTCGTGAAATATTGGACAAGGTCGCAACAGAGCGCTGCATTTAGCTCAAATTGTTATTGTATTTAAGTTATTTGCAGTTTTATCGATTTCCTTGTTCAAATATATTATTTATGAAATCTGCGACCTTGTTTTGATCGCAAAATTTTATACGCTCGTATTCACTTACATCCATACATGAATGAACAAGACCTTTATGATTAAAGTCCGTATGTTTTATTGGTAGGATTTGTATGCAAAATTCCGTCTAGGCAGCTACCCGCCCCAGATCACTTCTGCCGTGAAACTGTAGTATGCGAACTTTACTGTGTTTCGGTTTGAAGGCACTGAGACCTAGCATAATCACTGGGCATATAAGATTTAAAGAACTGATCTTAGAGTGTCGGGCTCAGTGTGCTGCCACACAGAGTTGTTGTGAGTGGCACAGCATTTGTTGTGGGCGAACGATGCACTTACCATCAGGTGAACGTTCTGCTCGTCTCGACAACTGATCCAATAAAGGAAAGTGCGACTTTAATAAAACGTATTTAATAAAATAAAAATAATCATTACTAAGTAACGAACGCCGTGGCGCTAGGTGTCGTTGGAAGAGGAGGAGCATAAAAGGATTTGGATTGCTTAATTTAAATATTAATGAATGCAATCCTGATGAGTAATTGTACTCATCTTAAGTCCTATCTATAGATAGCCTATCTTAAGTAGAGCCGAGGTAGCACAGGGGCCGGGGCCTCGCCAAAAATTTTATATTGAAAGAAAGAAAGAAAGAAACTTGTTTATTCGCAGACTTGTTTAACTACAGCACGATAATTAAGGTCTACAAAAGGTTTATAAAGGAAAAAAAAAGAAACTATTACTAACCTAAAATAAATAATTAAAACTAATGTGACCAAATGTTAAATCTGTGCTGCGGCATTAGCCCACGAAATGGATCGAACTCAGCTATTGTCGAGATAACCCGACAGTGGTTTACAGTCCGACCCGTAACTTATGGGAACTCGGGCGGCTGCGCGTGCGCTTATAGGAATTGAAACATTAAATTACCTAATTTAAACTTCAATAAATAAAATAATAAAATTCATAAATTACGTAAATTAACCTTATAATTACTTATAGTTAATACAATTACATATACACTACATTACGTCTTATAAATAATTTACCCCTAACCCTTCAATAAACACTACAATGTAATAAAAATAAAAATCATTATAAAATTAAAAGGAAAGAAAAAAAAATGCACTTAAATAGTTTACTGTACTATACTTTTGTGATTATATTGCGCGAGGGACCTCCGTTCCAACCCCGGTGCCAGCACCTTTAAAATTTAAATGAATTTTATATGCGCTGATTTACCATGTGCTCAGCGGTGAAGGAAAACATCGTGATCTGCATGTCTGTGGAATAGAAATATTTCGAGGACGTGTGAAGTCAGCCAACACGCATTGGAACAGCGTGGCGGACTCTCCCCGGTTCTACAACCCTCTCCGAAATGAGGTGACGCCAGTGCTCAGCAGTGGGACAACGTCCGAGTGGGTTTAGGTTTTTCTTTTAAAATCCCGAAGGAAATATTCGATTTTCAGGAATGAAAAGTGACATATCTCTGTATCCAGGAAGCTATGTCTGTGCCTAATTCAGTCGAGATCGGTTCAACGGTTGAGACATAAAAAAGTATCAAACGTACAGAGGGACAAATAGAGATACATTCACATTTATAATATTAGTACGAATTAGAAAAGTACGGCATGAGAACGTTAAAAATAAGTATAATTTACAATGTGAACCAAGCTCTTCTTTTCTGACAGATTACTTTTAGGATTTATTTATAAAATTTTAAACATCTACTAAGAAAAGACTTTCTAGTTGTAGCCAACCTAAACAACGGCACCTCTAGCGTGTCGCCTCGGCCCATTCTACAGAATAAAGTGAATTTTTGGTTAAATAAATTAATGTTTTTCCGTACGTACATAATATTTTCAAAAATAAACAACGACGGAAGTGTCAAAATATTAGTTAGTCTCCCTGATATACGAGGGGTGATCCAAAAGTAATGATAATCAGTTATTTCTAGTGCACACAAAAATACAAAAAAATTTCAGTCACTTACTCAGTTAACCACTAGTTCAGGGAAAAAAAATCATATAAATAGGCCACGATTCCCGGGAGCTACATTCATTTGAATACGGACTGTCAAGGAGTGAACATCAAAATGGAAAAACACGAAATCAGAGCTGTCATTAAATACCTCTGCTTGAAAAAAATGTCTACCAAAGACATACACAGCGACTTGGTGGAAACATTAGGGGACTCTTCTCCTCCATATTCCACAGTTGCACGCTGGGCTAAGGAGTTTAAGTTGGGAAGAACATCGACGGAAGACGAACACCGCGAAGGACGCCCATCGACGTCCCTCACTGAAGAAAATGTGAAAAAAGTTGAAGAAGTTGTATTGGAAGCTCGAAGAGTGACTATCAGGCATGTAGCTGAGGTCACAGGGATCTCATATGGCAGCATTCAAAGAATCCTTGCGAACGAATTGCATATGAGAAAGGTCTCCGCGCGTTGGGTACCGAAAATGTTAAACGACGAGCAAAAGAAGAAACGAGTCGACATGTCAAGAGCAAATCTCGAAAAGTTCCAGGCAGACAAGGATAATTTTTTGTCACGTTTTGTGACCATGGACGAGACCTGGATCCACCATTTTGATCCTGAAACAAAACAACAATCGATGACATGGAAACGATCCGATGAACCGACGCCGAAGAAATTCAAAGTGTCAAGCTCAGCAGGGAAGGTTATGGCGTCTGTTTTTTGGGACGCTGAAGGAATAATCATGGTGGACTACTTGGAAAAGGGGGCCACTATTACAGGCTCCTACTATGCAGAACAAATAAGAAGATTGCGGGAGGCTATTAAGGAGAAAAGGCGAGGCAAACTGCGGGCTGGAGTGCTGTTCCATCAAGACAACGCACCGGTTCACAAAGCTGCAATTGCCATGGCTGCCATTCAGGAAGCGGGCTTTGAGCTGGTGGAACACCCCCCCTATTCACCAGATCTAGCCCCCAGCGACTTCTATCTCTTTCCACGACTCAAGGAACACCTCCGAGGCAAGAAATTTGACGATGATAGCGACGTGATGGCCGCGGTTGAGGACTTTTTTGAGAGTCAAGATAAAGATTTTTTTTCTAAGGGAATTTTAGGATTAGAAAAGAGATGGACTAAATGTATAGACTTGCTAGGAGACTATGTTGAGAAATAAATTTATTTATTTATTTTATTCATTGTGTTTATTATTGATTATCATTACTTTTGGATCACCCCTCGTATAATTTCGGTGATGTAATTGCTGTTAGCCTTTTTGGCTTTTACAGCTTCATCGGATACTGTGCTCACGGGCCAGGGGCCCTCGTGCCAGGTTTGGTTTGATCCAAACATAAATACTTAAATAAACTCCTACAAAAACCTCGAAATTCGGACTGTGTCGCGTTCGCTGCGTGCTTGCGCGATTTCGAATATCTCAAATGACCGTCCAAGGGAGGCTGCGGATCTCCATTCGGACTGTCGACTTGTGTCTCGGTAACTCTGGGCGGTGAGAACCGCCCCGGAACACGGGAGATGCGTGTGTACGCGGTGTGATTGTTGACTGCTGCGCGCCGCTCTTTACGGCGGTCGCGAGTCGTGGTGCGTGTTATATTAAAGCTATTAACTGTGTGTACAGTGTAGCCTGGATCGTGACTGACCGTATCGTGGTCAGGGACTGCTGAGACGTCCGTGTCGTCTAGCACATTTCGCGGGCGACGTTTGCGTTCGGTCGCGTTTCTATTTGGTCGGTAATTTGCTGCTTTAACCACCAGCGGGTTTGGATGAATCGCGGCTTTTTCGAAAAACCGCCGTGATAATGATCCGAAGTGTTCAGAGATTAAGGGCATTTCACAGTCGCTGTGAAGGTCTACGTTGCGATAATACCAACCGGCTCCGGTGGCAGTTCGCAAGAATCGATTTTGAATGCTCTGTAACTTATTTAATTGATTGCCCGTCGCGTGAGCGAAAGCGACGCAAGCATAGGCTATTATGGGTCTTATGAAAGTCTTATAGAGGCGAAGTTTGTGTCTTAAGCACATTTTGCTTGAAGAGCAAGTTAATGGATATAGTCGGCTTGAGATAAAAGCCGCTCTATTTCGAAAGTTTATTATGTGTGCAGCGAACGTCATCGCTGCGTCTAAAGTGACCAGTCTCCCTGAATAGTTCTCGTAGCGACTCGCGAGGTACCAAGTTAAAGATTGCTCTAAATAATCGTTTATGCAAAATAAAAATACAGACGAATATAGAAAAGATCTGGACTGTGTGCTCGTTTATAAGTTCCTAGCTGATGCCCACGACTTCGTCCGAGTTTTTTTTTATTCGATAAAGTGATGAAACGAGATATACATTCATCTGATGGTAATTGCAACGTCTGCCCATAACAAATGCTGTGTCACCCAGAAAATTTCTGTGTGACACTACACTGCGCCCGTCACTCTGAGACATCAGTTCTTAAGTCTCATATGCCCATTGATTAAGCTAGCTCACAGTGCCCTTCAAACTGAAACACAGTAATGTTTGTTTGGAGTTAGTTTTTGAAATATCTCTTGACCGTTTGATTTTCCGAGATGAAAAGTATCGCTATGTCCGTCTCCAGGATACAAGCTGTCCCTGTGCCGAATTTCGTCGAGATCGGTTCAGCGAAGCGTGAAAAGTTAACGAACGGACAGAGATAGTTACTTTCGCAATTATAACATTATATATGGATAACCCATACAAAGAGATTCGGCGATAAATGTATCTTACGCCGCTACACACAAAACGGCGATTAACTAAACTATCAATTAATAAAAAAGTGACGAAACGAGCAAAACGTACACCTGATGATAAGTGCAACGTCTGACCATAACAGATGCCGTGTCATCCAGAACATTTCTGTGTGACACCACCCTGAGACATCAGTCCTTAAGTCTCATATGCCCAGCGATTACGCTAGCTCACAGTGCCCTTCAAACCGGAACACAGTAATGTTTGCACACTACTGCTTCACAGCAGAAAAACTGGTGTTTCGGTCTGGCGGGCACTGAGAGCTAGCGTAATCACTGGGCATATGAGACTTAAGAACTTATGTCTCAGGGTGACGGGTGCAGTGTGGTGCTACACAGAAATATTCTGAGTAACACAGCATCTGTTATGGGCAAACGTTGCACTTACCATCAGGCGAACGTTTTGCACGTCTCGATACTTTTCAAATAAAAAAAAATATAAAGAATAAGTTACCTTAAACTAAAGACGTTCCAAATCGACTCCAATTGCGCTAAGTTCATTTGATATTTCACATCATTGCGCATTTTACCATAAAAACCACTTTATATATCTCTGTATGTAAAATAATATTCACCACACTATATCAATTACTGTCACATTTAAATTTGTATCGACGACCTACTATAGAAATTTATTGTTCGAGTCAAATTATAAATGAAAACAACATCATAAATTGTTCGACGTTCTGATAACGTATTCAAGTATTAGGAGTCCTAATTTAGAACTGATAAAAATCAGATATGCGAGTACGCCAATTAGTTCGATAGACTACATACTTCTATATCTTAAATATTATCAAAATGAATAACAACCAGTTTTCTATTAATGATAATACGAAACATTACGATTTTTTTTTATGGAATAAACTTGCTGATCTGAGCACTGGCAGGAAAGAACTGTAGCATACCGAACTGGCAACTCATTTAACAATGCGAACTATCATGCTGTTTGTGAATTAAAAAAAAATGCAAATAAAGAGCGAAATAATATAGTATTTCCCGCGTTTTATTAATTTATTCACATTTTCTTTGCTAAGATCCGCATGCAAAATATAAAAATGGTGTATATTACCTAGTTTTTTGAAGTGCACCACCCGCCCTCCCTCAGTAGCGTGCACAAGCAAACTAACACCGCCACCAGGTACCCTCCACCAACCACTACAATACTACCACTAGATAATATACACCACCGAAGTCGAGAACACTGTGTTCTCGACTTCGGTGGTGTATATGGTGGTGGATCTTAGCAAAGTAACTTACTTTTCTTCATTATAATGGATTTCCGCAAAGTAACGCCTGATTCTATTAACTATAAAATATTTCTATATTACAATATAACTACAGTGCAAACAAAAATACGTTTACAATTAACCGGTGTCGATCAAGATTGATCGGATCATTTTGATTCGATCTCTATCAGAACGGGATTCATTGAGTCTTGAAGCGCTGAAAGATTTCGTCATTTGGGTACTGATGACAATAAGGAACAAACGAAGTTCCTTAAAACAACATCAAGTAACCTTTCAGTCCCCTTTTTTCCGTTTAACAATTTTAAAAACCTGTTTGGATTCGCTACCACTGTTCGCGATCTGTTGATCGAATGGGTTGCACAGTATTTCGGATCCATCAGTCCAGTCGGTTAAACCACCGAGGAGCCGTGGTAGCTCAGGGGCGAGGCGCTCGCTTTTAATTTAATAGCCGCCATTTTGGTACGGGTCAAAAAAATCTTACTACCCATTGGGTTCCCACAAGCAGTAGGAATAAAGGCTATCCGTACCATACCTCGAGTCGTCTCTTACGAAACCTCGGTAGGAAAGAGGTAGGTGCTCTTCTACTCTGCCGGACACCTATCGGCCCTGACTCCGTATTTACTGTGATTCGGAAAGAAAATACCTCGTTTGAGTTATATTATGTTATTTACTGATATTTATCATTTATTTATATATTTATTTACCTGGGTACGATTCCCCGTGCCGGCACCACTAAAGTTGTTAATTGCAATTTAAGTGCTGACTTACCACGTGCTCGGCGGTGAAGGAAAACATCGTGAGGAAACCTGCATGTCTGAGAAATTAAAAATATTTCGAAGACATGCGAAGTCCGTCAACCCGCATTGGAGCAGCGTGGCGGATTCTTCCTAGCTCCAAAAAACCCTCTCAAAAATGAGAGGAGGCCTGTGCTCAGTAGTGGGACATTTATAGGCTGAAACTTTAAACGACCGAGCTGCGACCCGAACGATCGAATCACTTTAACCCGTTCAGCCAATGGGTCGCGAGCGACCCGGATCACAAGAAATTATCGATCGACACAGATATACCTAAACTAATATTATAAAGAGGAAAGATTTGATTTTTTGTATGTTTGGTTGTAATGAATAAACTCGAACACTACGGGACCGATTTCAAAAATTCTTTCACCTATATACAACTACATTATCACCGACTAACGTGAGTTGTATTTAATTAAAAAAAAAAAAACGAGATCCATAAGAAAATTGCTATGATGTAACTCAAGATATCAAAAATTTATTGATAAAAGTCATTATTTGGCGTGCGCTGCAAAAACTATTGACGATAAAGATCACAATTTACTACATTTTCATAGTACTCATCACTACTCACAAAAAAGTCCGCGAGGCTATATGTCTAACTATTATATTTAAGTCACAATAACCGCTTTTTGTTCAAATTAGTCAATCAAAACACGGGTACAATCGAAAGATGATGACATTCGTATTATGATATTAATACTTATCCTACTAAATAGTTATATAGTCAAGGTTGATTATGTACATGAAAAGTCCTCTTTCAATTATTAAAGGATTATATCTAAAGGATAAAAATGCTAAAAGTAAGAAAAATGCCGCGGTGTGAGCGAACAGCCTACGCTCGCCCGCGCTACGCGCGAATAGACTAAGATCTTTTAATTAATTACCTACTCATATTCCTTTTTGTACTCGAATCAATTGAAATCTTTTGAACTAGAATCAATTGAAATTTTAATAAATTATTTTTTTATATGGAGTTCAATTATTTTCTTTTCTTTCAAAAGCGGCCCCACAGAAAGTGGACTTGGATGAGCCCGGACGGTTCCACCAAAAATGAGATCGACTTCGTCATGACGACCGAACGACAGCTGTTCAATGATGTCTCTGTGATCGCTAGGGTGAAAACCGGCAGTGATCACCGAGTGGTAAGAGGCACATTGAACCTGAACGTAAAGCTGGAGAGGTCGCGTCTGGTGAAGTCCACGCTCCGTCCATCTCGTGCCCTTATCCAAACCCCCGAAAGCTTCCAGCTCGAATTGCAAAATCGTTTTCAGTGTCTGGAAGATTGCGTTACAGTGGACGATATGAACGAGAGGCTCGTGGAAACTGTCCATGCGGTGGGGGCAAATTTTTGCAAGACCCACCGCACAAAAAACATCCAGAAACTCTCCGACCACACTATCAATCTCATGGAGGCTGCAGTCCTAAACTGATGCGTCAGCATATCGGCAACTGAACAGACAGATCTCCAAAAGTATGCGGCGAGACCTTCGCAACTTCAATCCAGCTCGTATTGAGGAAGCGATAGAGCGAAACCAAGGCTCCAAGGTTTATGCCAGGGATCTGTCTGCCGGAAATAGCCAACTGACTAAGTTGAGGACCGAAAGCGGTGGCGTCATTTCCGCTGGAGCAGAGATTTTGAGTGAGATCGAGAGATTTTATGGACAGCTGTACACATCGTCGTTGGAGCCGCACACTAGTGTCAGTAACGACCCAAGAGCAAATCCCGTCCGACACTATTCCGATGATATCCCGGACGTCAGTCTGTGCGAGATTAGTATGACTCTCAAACAGCTTAAGAATGACAAAGCGCCGGGTGAGGATGGAATCACAGCAGAGCTTCTGAAAGCGGGTGGAAAACCGATACTAGTAGTCCTTCAGAGACTCTTTAATTCCGCCATCCGGGCGGCGCTACGCCGGAAGCGTGGAGTAGAAGCGTGGTTGTCCTGTTCTTCAAGAAGGGCGATAACGCCCTCTTGAAGAACTATAGACCGATATCGCTTCTAAGCCGCGTTTACGTGCTGTTTTCGAGAGTCATAACGAATCATCTCGCAAGCAGACTTGATGACTTCCAGCCTCCCGAACAAGCCGGATTCCGAAAAGGCTATAGTACCATAGACCACATACATACCCTTCGCCAGATTGTACAAAAGACCGATGAGTACTATGAGAAAGCCTTCGATTCCGTCGAAATTTGGGCGGTGCTCGCGAGAGTCGCTTCAGCGGTGCCGAATTGACTGTCGGTATATCGATGTGTTGCAGTGCTTGTATACCAATGCTACGATGGCTATCCGAGTACAGAACCAGAGTACGAAACCGATCCAATTGCAGAAAGGTGTAAGACAGGGTGATGTAATAATCCCCAAAACTCTTCACCGCTGCATTGGAAAATGTTTTCAAGCTACTGGGCTGGAAAGGATACGGTATCAACATCAATGGCGAATACATCACTCACCTTCGATTTGCCGACGACATAGTCATAATGGCAGAATCGCTGGAGGACCTTAGCGCTATGCTCAATGACCTCAATAGTGTCTCCCAACATATTGTTGGGAACACTACGATCGAAGTTGTTGACGAATACGTATACCTAGGACAGATTGTCCGACTATGGTCGAAGTCGGACAATCTGTCCGATGTCTGTCTGATGGTGGAACCGAGACGTGGTCCTTCACTGTAGGCCGCATGAGGAAGCTCAGAATCGCTCAGCGAGCTATGGAAAGGGCTATGCTCGGAGTTTCTCTGCGAGATAAAATCCGTAATGATGTTATCCGCAGCAGAACTAGAGTAACCGACATAGCCCTAAGGATTAGCAAGCTGAAGTGGCAATGGGCCGGCCATATAGCTCGGAGAACCGATAACCGTTGGGGAAGAAAGGTTCTCGAGGGGCAACCTTGTACCGGAAAACGCAATGTAGGGCGACCCCCCACTAGATGGAGCCGCACGACGACGACCTACACGGTTTTGCAGGAAGTCGATAGATGCAGGTGGCTCAGGACCGTGTTTTGTGGCAATCTATGGGGGAGGCCTATGTTCAACAGTGGACTATGGTAGGCTGAAATGATGATTTTTTTATATATTTTTTAATAAATGAAAAAAAAAATGTTTTTATTTAATACTTGAAACGCTCTATAAAAAATACAGCGGCCGCGGTGTCTCTTAAACGCCGCGCCGCGCCGGGCTTCATGCAACTTGGGCATCATCGAGGAGCGCGGTTCCATTGCGCAGCGGTTGAGAGCGGTCGTTTTATTTTGCTAACACGACATCAAATATTGGCTATATTTCATGGCTTATGTTTCCTTAAATAAAACATAATTTTAGTAAAATAACGTAATCTTATCTGACCAGCTGCGGAGCCGCCGAAGAGAATGGTCGCTACAAAAAATGTTAGTGTAAGAAATTGTGGTTGTTCTATTTGACCAAATAAGGTACAAATTTATCTTTCTAATATCTATCTACTCGTGCGAAGCCGGGGCGGATGGCTAGTTTAGAATAAAGGGTTCATGAAAATAATATTTACCAAAGTTTTATTAACACTGTCAACAATCATTTGATACGTTCCAAAGTGGTACGTGGTTTTCCCACAGTTAATACCACTCATATGAATACGATTTTATATCTGACATCGCACTTAATACCTTCACTACAACACCGCACATCTACAACTCAACAGAACAAATCTACATACGTCATTTTCACAACATCAGTTCCAATGCCATACAATTAGGAATCCCTACTAATGCAAAGCCTGGTGATAATCTGCTGTCACGTGTGATTCGAAATTAGGTTCAATTTTTAAACCAGTTTTTTTCGAATGGTACGACAATTCGAAAATTATTGTTCCAATACGGTAACTAATAACGTATGATATATTTTTGTTTGATAACTGAAAATTGATTCCATTTTTAAATACGAGGGTGGATTGAAAAGTACTCGGCCTAACACAGATCCATTCAATTCTAAAAATCAAATCTACCCACATTATTTAGTTCAGTTCAGACTAGTTCATTGTGTGAAGTTCGAAACGTGTGCGATAATCAGTTGTGATTTTATAAATTTATTAACAAAGTAATCGGTCATAATTTCCGCGAATGGAGCAAATCGAGCAGAGTGCCGTCATTAAGTACCTCCATAAGAAGGGGCTATCATCAAAAGCCATCCATGATGACATGGTCAGTACATTAGGCGATTGTGCTCTGTCATATTCATCCGTCAAAAAATGGATAGCAGAATTTAAGCGTGGTAGAGAGAGTGTGAAAGATGAACCCCGCTCTGGAAGGCCTTCGACGTCAACTACTGACGAAAATATTAAAAAAGTACTTGATTTAATAATGGGAGACCGCAGATTAAAAATTAGAGAGATAGCCGAGATTATAGGCATCTCTTATGAACGCGACTGCTTTCAGTTGAACAAAAAAGGACGCGATTGACTATTTCACGCGACTGTTTGGAGTTATTTGAAGCCGATGCAGATGATTTTTTGAATCGTTTTGTTACTATGGACGAAACATGGGTTCATTACTGTACACCGGAAACAAAACAACAATCAAAACAGTGGAGAAGACCTGGTTCACCACCCCCTAAAAAGGCTAAGTCGATTTTGTCGGCAAATAAGGTGATGGCTTCAGTATTCTGGGACTCGAAAGGTGTGATTATGATTGATTATCTTGAAAGGGGTCAGACTATAAACTCTGATTACTACTGCACCTTACTACGTCGTTTACGAGAGGAAATAAAAGAAAAACGTCGAGGAATGCTCAGAAGAAAAGTCCTGTTTCATCAAGATAACGCCCGTGTTCACACGTCAGTACAGTCAATGGCTGGAATTCACAACTGTGGCTTTGAACTGTTACCGCATCCGCCGTATTCACCTGATCTGGCACCATCAGACTTCTTTCTGTTCCCTAACCTAAAAAAGCACTTGGGAGGTCAAAGATTTTCGACAAACGACGAGGTCAAAGCAGCTGTAGACGCATATTTTGACTCTAAGGAAGAATCATTTTTTTTAACGGTCTAAATGCTTGGAAGGGGAGGTGGCAAAAGTGTATTGAACTTGATGGTGATTATGTAGAAAAATAAAAATATAACTGATTTAGTATGTGTTTTTTTTCTTGGTTAGGCCGAGTACTTTTCAATCCACCCTCGTATGTTATTATTTTACTTTTTGCGTGAATTTCGTGAGCCAGCATAGATATTGTTTCAATTAGGTAAAGCCTATCACTAGTCAACTGCTGAACATAGGCCACCCCCATAGATTACCACAAAAGTTCGTAGGTCTCATTTTGGGGGGATTTTGCCATAGTTGCCACGCTGGGCAGGCAAACGCAGTTTATTTATTGAGATATTCCCGGCAGATACTGCTGCCCATTGGTTTTTATTTTCCCTCTGTCTACTTTTACGACATCCATGGGATGAGATGGGGGTGGTAGATTCTCTAAAGCTGCTACCACACGGCTTTATGGTCTATAATGAAGTATTTAATTGAATTACCTTATAACCGTACCAAACTCGGTAGGATCGCACATCACTACACAATAATCCGTTTAACACATCAAACGTGTTTAAGGTTCGCTCGTGGCCCTTTTTATATATTTAACTGGTTCGTTGCGCCGATTTGTGGATAATATGTGTATCGGTGGTCAATATTGACAGATTTAAACCCCAAAGTTCGTCGCCCTTACACATTTGATACCATTTATTTGACCTAGACAAAGATACGATATTCCGGTATTGTTATTTGAGACTCTGTACCAGCTCGTTTCGGAGACATTATGAAACAAACGGTAAGTTAGACCTAGGTTTTTCAATCTGATTTATAATCTGTATTTTTTTTACGTTGGCTCCGCGCTAAAATTTCTCCCGTATCGTGGGTGCGTACTGCAGACAAATTGCACATGAACAAACACCTAAACGCAGATTTTTTTTACATACATAAGATCACGACTGTATCCCATAAGGGGTAGTCAGAGACTGGGCACTCACTGCAAATACAGATGACTGCCACAATCCACGTTTCACCAAAACAATATAATGCACTTGGTGTGACAGGTGGTGAGCCCATCGCCACCATGCGCTGTTGGGTGCACAGTACACTTTAATTCCTTACTCGCCTTTTACGAGATCCATTGGATGAGATGGAGTGGTATTATTTTTTAAGGCTATGCAGATATTAGTCCCGCGCGTTAGTCGAACAGACGACCTAGCGGTGCCGGGTGTCCCGATTTTTTAGAGTCCGGTGACACGTTCCGATTCACCTTTGATCGGGATGCCAAATATTCGTTCCGAGTTTTCACTAATCTCTAAATGTATCTAGTTTGTTTAAGTTTTATTTATTTGGTTTCTTGTACTTGTAACGTGCCATTTAAAAATATTACCTTCCGATAAAAATAAATGATGATTCACAAAAACATGTTCATATATATGTAGCTATTGTAGCGGTCCCGATTTGAAAACCGACTTCCCGATTATTTTTACCTTTGGTCCCGTAATCTGACACACTGACCTGGCAACACTACTCACACTTAATAGTACAATAGATAAGTAGTAGGCAAGAAGTAAACGTCTACTAAGGGAAATGCTTACTAAAAGAAAAATCTCATGACCTTCGATTGACGGCGAATAGACTATCTGAAATCTGCCAGACCTAAGGTATCCAGACTTTTTTTTTATTGTATAAAGTGACGAAACGAGCAAAACGTTCACCTGATCGTAAGTGCAACGTCCGCCCACAACAAATGCTGTGTCACCCAGAATATTTCTGTGTGACACCACACTGCGCCCGTCACCCTGAGACATCAGTTCTTAAGTCTCAAATGCTCAGTGATTTGTTTCTGTCCTTTACTGTAATGGGTTTCCGGAAAGTAACGCATGGTATTGAGGAAGAGCGGTGCACTTCGAAGCTGGGCAATACACACCATTTATTTACCGGTGGTAAGATTCCTATGCAGCAATCCGTCTAGTGAAGCAGTAGTGTGCAAACATTACTGTGTTTCGGTTTGAAGATGCGACTAAAGAACTAATGTCTCATGGTGACAGAGTGTGGTGCTAAACAGAAATATTCTGAGTAACACAGCATCTGTTATGGGCAGAAGTTTTAGTTACCATCAGGTGAACATTTTGCGTGTCTCCTCGCTTTATCGGATCTTTGCAAATTAACTTTGTTTATGTCCTTTACCGTAATAGGTTTCCGCAAAGTAACGCCGTATTCTATTAACAATGTAAAATAATAATTTGAGTAGTTGGATAGGAATGCAACAGTGAAAAATTGTTATAATCCGAGTTTCGAATATCACACTTTGATTTTTCAATTGTAAACATAATTTTTTTTTTGTGGAAGAAAATTTCGAAACGAGCTAATTAGTGCAATCTGTGCCCATAACCAATGCTGTGGCCCCTGAGACATCAGTTCTTAAGTGTCATATACCCAGTGATTAGACTAGCTCTCAGTGCGCATCAGACCGAAACAAAGTAACGTTTGTACACAGCTGCTTCACGGCGGAATAACTGGCCCTGAGGTGGGACCTAGACGGATTCCTGCATACGAATCCTACCACCATTAACTGAAGACATTTGGCTAAAAACGTGGAATCATTTCACTGGAACATGAAGCAGTTCTTGCGGTACAGCTATAACCAGACCTATTGTTAGAAATAATTAAAGGCTTTTAGTTGTTCCCAAGAACTTCGCTATCTAAATAAACAATCCTTTCACTTTCCGCGTGATACTACAGCACACATTTTTCGTTAAACCAACAATAAGACAGCTTCTTCTTTAGATGAAACTAATTTTACGGATTTTATCGCGTTTAATTTTGTTATTTATAACCCGACGTTTCGAGTGCTTTACAACTTTTTTTTGAACATAGATCTCTCCCAAAGATTGCCAGAGAAGTTGGTAACTCTCATTTTGTAGGGGCTAGGCAGGTCGGTTGGCAACCGCGGTTTTTTTTTTTGAATTAAACATGTTGCCCATCCTGGTTGTCATTTTCTCTCTGTCGACTTTAACGACACCCACAGGATGAAATGGGGTGGTAGATTCTTAAGCTGCCATCACACGGATAAAACGTATTATGAATACTACTTGCAATGAGTCAAATTAAGTTTTCTACTTCTTTGTTTATTTTATTTAGGTAGGCAGAGACCACATCTTTCCACTTGCTACGATCCTGACATCACATCTTTAGGTTCCTCTACTTTCATTAGTGTTTTCATACAAGCTCGTCGGTTGCGGGTACTTTTGACGTGGCCTTTCCTTATAACGATTCCTATTATTACTTATTTCCTTTTCTTTCCTTTGTTTAATGGCTGCTCTTAAAGAATTTTGCCAATATCTAGTCATTAAGTTTTATTTTTGAGGTTAGAATTCTTGTCTGTGAGATTATGAAAAAAAAAATATATTATTTTTAGAATCTCGCAATAATTCGCCGGATGGGGTTACGTTATCTCAACAGGAACAGGTTGCCCTGCTTATTATATTTATGACTCTTTACCAACAATTACTTCTAAAATGAATTTAATGTAATGTATATAATTTCATGTATATATTATGCCTTGCCCGGCAGATTCACCCGCGTTTTTCTAAAATGAAAGTAGCCTACATTACCTGCTATAATATCAGCTATCTGTCAGTAATTGTCCAGCTGTTTCGGAGATTAGTAGGAACACAGACAGACAACTTTTTTTTTCTTATTATTCCCGTATATACTTTCATATGAATTGAGTAAATTTTGTTATTACAACCAGACACTTCAATTTTATTTATTTGTATAGATGACTTCGGGCCGATTTTCGATCACGGCGACAACTTTCGAATAATCTCGGAAGCTATCAACTGCGCAGGTGTTATTATAGTGCCACAAGACCACTAATCATGTGATAACATCGGAAGTAGGCTAGGATGTAGTGTCAGAGACACGGGAAAAATCACAACATGGCAAGACTTCAAAAACCAACGATTTGCGTTTATGCACAAATGGTGACTCCAGCTGGGAAGTCAAGCCTAGGACCGTGCGCTGTCATCATCATTTCAGCCTATCACTGGTCCACTGCTGAACATAGGCCTCCCCCATAGATTGCCTCAAGATAGTAGCTCTCATTTTGGGGGGATTTTGCCATAGTTGCCACGCTTGGCAGGCGGGTTGGCAACCGCAGTTTATTTATTCAAATGTTCCAGGAAGATGCTGCCCAATTCTTGGTTTTAATTTTCAAGATACACAGCACCGCCTTGTGGTAGCGGCTTAAAATCTACCACCCCATCTCATCCCGTGGGTACGACACCCAAAAGTCGACCAAGGGAAAATGGAAACCACACAATCATATGATTTTTTATTTCTAAATAAACTGCGGTTGCGAACTCGCTTACCAAGCGTGGCTACTGAGGCAAAATCCCCCAAAATGTCCCGTAAATTTTTTTGTGGCAATCTAGGGGTGAGGCCTATGTTCAGCAGTGGGCTAGTGATGGGCTGAAATGATGATAATGATGATGTACATGTGCAAACTAAACATGTATATGTTTTGACAACGTAACAAACACTGAAATAGCAAAATAATTTCAAATCCACTGCTCCATATATTTTGGTTTGTTTAGGTATTTGGTTTTGTATGAAACAGCTGATTTTTTTTGCTATTTAATAATTGACCCTATAGTAGAAGTTACCTGTTTTGATTGGTACTTCCATTCGGCTTGTTAATTTATTTACCTGACACAGAATATTCAGATTGGCGATTGGTAGCATGCCAAATATTGTAAAATAAACAACCCGCAACCAACAAGCTTATATGAAAATGCTCATGACAGTAGAATAAGCTAAAGATGTGTGTCAGGATTATAGCAAGTGGAAAGACGTGGTCTCTGCCTACCCCAAATGGGAAAGAGGCGTAATTGTATGTATACATACATATGTACCAATGAAACATTCAATGTAGGAATAACATCAAGAGAAAATATAATTTAAAGAAATTTGTCATACACTAGGATTTCTTTGGGTATTTTTTATTAATTGACATTGACTGCTATCTGGAAGCATTACCCAGCAGACGGAGAAACAATTACAGAACTGAGCATATCTCTAGCTCGTCCTGTCATGAACCATATTTAATGGTTGGAGTGTGTCATTAATTACAAGCTGTGTGACTTTTAGCGTCAACTCGAAAAGTGTAGTGTAAAAACGGTAGTATTTTAAATTAATTGAGTAATTTCTGTGTATATTTTGAGTTTTGATGCTTAGTAATGATGCAGCAAGTGCTTGTGAAAGTACAGTGATTGGGAAAATTTAAGACCAGAATTGTACTTTTCGTTTTGTTTCCATCAGTCCAGCAACTCTTCGGTTAAAGTCAACTATCATTTTAATGTTTATCGACATTTTGAATTATCTATTGTCACTTCCGTGACTGACTTGACATTGGCTGAATTTTATTGAGAGAGGCTAGAGTAAAAATAAGAAGTACAAACTGTGACCACTGATTACAACATTACAACCACATGATTACAACATAAATCATTATACCTCTTTGACCTGAGCATTGAAATGAAATAAAAATGGAATGAAAATTATTTATTCTTCAATGTAAGAAATATAAATTTCGTTTGTCAAACGTAATTTTTTACAATCTACCACCGTTTCATAATGAGGTTCCTCTGACGGAGAAGAAACAGGCGAAAGAAACTGTAGGTATCCTCTATTTCGTTAATTTTTTTTATCCTTGTCAAAAGTACATTATAAATAAATTTACAAAGAATACAGAGTGCAGCACGTTTAGGCCGTAGCATGAAGTTTTATAGCGTCAAATGTACCTATATTGGCTTCATATAATAAACAGGCTATGTAATGTAAAAATAACTTTTCAAATCCGTTCAATACTTCCTGAGATTAGAGTGTTCAAACATACAAACTCTGCAGCTTTTATAGTAGTAAGATAACAGTTTGTTAACAATCACCAAATATGATTTAAGATTAAAGAAGACAAATAATGCAATTACATACTTGTTCTCCTGTATGATGCTGGAATGTGGAGTGATGACACCTGAGAAGTTGAGTGCTTGGCTGATGCTCTGACCAATGGCATCTTGAGATGAAACAACCAGATTTTCCACAGATTTTCTCCTAGAAGCATATTTTTTTGTTTGTTACGATTGACCCGTAACTGTGTGGTGTTGGCTTAAGAGAATCTACCAACCCATCTCATACCGTGGGAGTCCTAATTTGACAGAGGGAAAATTAATATGAAGAGATGTGCAGCAGCATCTTCTTGGAACATCTGGATAAACAAAAAGCTGCCAAGCATAGCAATCTATGAGGGAGGCTTATGTTCAGCAGTAGGCTAGTGATAGCTGAAATCATGTTGATGATGATGAATTGATGACATGGTGGCCCAATGATTAGCATATCTGACTTTAAGGCAGAGGGTCCTGGTTGTCTGTTTTGCTGACATTTGCACACAAATCATTGGTTTTGGGTCTGGTTGTGGTGCATATGAAATTTATAGTTTGTAGAACCTACAATGTAACAAAAAGAAAGAAATATCTGTGGCTGAGAAGATTTATTGACTGAAAGATGACTGAAGTATTGATTAAGAGCTATGGGAAATCTTTCTTTAAACTGACACTAAAAAAATGATGTATTATTCAATTTTGTAGATAAAGTAGACTAAAAGTATTTAGTTACCTACTTTCAATCTTTAACACTTATTATGTCTTGATGTTTCCAACTTTTCTTTATTTACTTTTATTTACTTCAACAACAAACTGAAAAATTCAGGGACATCTTAATTCTACTGGCTAATAATTAGGTAAAGTAAATATTTAAAATGTTGGTTAATAAACAAACTTCATTATACTACTTATTAGTCTTAGTACTTATTAGTAGTAGTTAGTTTTAATACCTCAATATTTAAAAAGCTTATTGAGTGGGAACTTAACACTGTATCAAAAAAAAAAAAGATTTTTTGTTACACATACAAATAATATCATATTTTTATCTAATCTAGACCTGAACAACAGATAACGTGACTAAATTCTTCCAAAGTAAGTTTCATTCTAAATGGATATTAAATATGTTCGAAAGAATAAAGATTATTTTAAAATCACGATTGGCACGTAAAGACGACGTTAAGTGTGACAGAAGCAAACAAATGTTCATTCTTTTAATTCGCAACGTCTTTCATCTATGACATTTATGTATTAGATAGTTCAAATAAATGTATAAAATAGTTCAAATAAAATTCTTCCAGGATAAGTGTGATAAACTAGTTTAAGATGCAGCAGTGTCGATGATAATAATATTTTATTAGGGGCTTAAATACACGTACAAAGAGCCCTGACGTAGAATAAATAACGTAACAAAAAGTACACAACAATAATAAAGTGAATACTAACATGGATATCGCGATGTTACGGTTGTCCAATTCTGAAGCACTCATTGTAAAAAAAATCTGTTTCAGAGTACTCTGATTGCAATCACTCGAAAGCTATCATTAACAAGAACGTTTTTTGCTTTCATCATCCAAATAGATTGCTTTTTTCACAATAATACAAGAGGCAGGAGGACAACATCGATTTGCGGTACTTTAATGACAGGCTGACTGGTGATGCCAGATTTAAATATTGCAGCTTAAAGTTTCAGTGTTGAACTAAAAAAAAGTTTTTTTGTTCAAAGAAGGTTAGATATATTTCTTTGTTTATGGAAACAGTCATAAACGATTTTCCATGTCAAGTAATGTTACACCCAGGTATAAATATATAATTTCTAGATAAGAAGCAATCTTCAAGAGAAGCAGAGATACTTCAAAATTAGATAGAAGATAATTGACTTTTACTGATTTACTGAAGATTTTCTGAACTGATGGAAACAAACCGAAAAGTACAATTTTATTCTTGAATTGAATTTTCCAATCACTGTACATTTTCACGAGCTCATGCTGCTTATTAGACTAGGTATATTAAGCATCAAAACTCACAATATAACACACAGAATTTAGAATATTCTATAAAATCACTGCCGCCACTTTTCTCGTTGGAGTCCAAAAGTGAAAAAAGCTAACATCGAAAGTAATTTCTGTTTAAAAATTTTATAATTCGTTGTTTGCTATATTTTAAATCAGGTCATCAATAAAAAAAATGTTAATACTTTTCATACATTGTACAAATCTTTGCTCATGTATCCCGAGGGTGAACGTCGATTTTCATACATGTTATTACTCTTATAGCGTAATATACTAACGACGATCCTTACAATCCAGGAAAGCTACATACATATCTTCATTTTGATGCAATACGCCCGTGTCGAAGTGTCGATTTTCAATGTTTAAAGACTTCTGATCCGATTTGGGACGCTATGTCTGTGAAAAGGGAGAGCAACCACCGAGCGGGTCTTCTATAGCTATTTACGTTACTAATAAAATAATAAGGAAGAGATGTCTAAAGATTTATTTAGGAGTTATTTCAAAATAACCTTTAATCCATTTTGGAAGAACTAAAAGCAGGTTGCTTTTAGTTCATTTTAAGTTATTGCAAATTACACAAGAAGATATCTACTCTAAGAGCAAGCTAGCAATTATTTCATTCTAAAAAGTCAACTCTATTCGCTAAGCTAAAGTTTGATGACTTTTTCTTAGTTATATTGTAAAATCATGTAGTTTAATTTTATGTAAATTTTATTTATTCCTTGTACGAATATGTGCTCTTAAAATATAAAAGATATAACGAATGGTTCAACTTTCCGTCGATTAAACTAAACATTCAAAAAATATGATTCAATTTAGGTTTTGTAATGTTTTGTTTTGTAAATCCATTCTCGGGTGGTTGCGTTTAGTGGACAACTCTTGGTGATAACAAAGCTAGCGCAGGGCTCGCCCCATCAGCCCGTGGTTAAGGGTACCGCGGGTGCTGGTATTTGGAAACAGTCGTAAACTATTTTCCAGTGTCAAGTAACATATTCAGGTATACAATCTTCAAGCAGCAAGACTTCAAAATTTCGATCGACAGTAAAATGATAATTGACTTTTACTAAAGATTTCTTGGACTCGAGACAAAACGAAGTGTTATTTTGGTCTTAAATTGAATTTTACAATCACTATACACTTTCACGAGCACTTGCTGCATAATAAATTATCAATATTGCACGTCAAAACTCAAAATATACAAAGAAATTACAAAATTCTATAAAAACTCAACCGCCAATTTTTTAGTTGGCCCCAAAACTCATTGCTTAGTTCTTAGAGTATATATAAGCAAGCTAAGCTTGCTTATATATACTCTAAGGCTTAGTTCGTATTCTTACGAAGAACTAATTCTCTCTCATAGTTCGTTAGTTCTTTAATAAATGAAACTGTGTATCACTAATCTTTCAATTTTATTGGAAAAAAAAGGAATATAAATAAATATTTTATTTTAATTTTAATTGAAAGAAATAAAAAGTATTAACAGTTCAATAATATTAAGTGCAAGGAATATTTATTTCCAGTATTAACTAAATAATCTATACATACATACTTAAGATCACGACTGTATCCCATAAGGGGTAGTCAGAGACTGGGCACTCACTGCAAAAACAGATGACTGCCACAGTCCACATTTCACCAAAACAATATAATGCACTTGGTGTGATAGGTGGTGAGCCCATCGCCACCATGCGCTGTTGGGTGCACAGTGCAGTTTAATTCCTTACTCGCCTTTACGAGATCCATTGGATAAATAATCTATAATTTATCTATTACGTAACTCAATATTTAACATAAACATTTTGTACTTGAAATATTGAAGTTATATTTTATTTAAGTTATGTTTGTCAGAGATATTCTAGATATATATTCTTGAATTAAAATATACGACAAAAATGGTACATTATTTTATTTTTATTTGTGGTATAGTGAACTAAATAAAACTACAGTAAATAATGAATGAAGAGAAGAGTGAAGACTTTAACCATAAAGTAAAATTGTAAAAATATATATATTTCAACAAATGCTGAACTTTAAGATCTCTAGATATAAATAGTGCTTACATTCTCTTTGCAAGAGATCTCGTAAAACAAATCAAATTAATTAGCTCGGCTCGGGTGGTCACTAGCGGTATCCTGTAACGGAGCGGCGGAGAAAAGTAAATACACATAGACCGAACTAAGAGCGCCATATTCGACGAACTAGTTCGCATAGTTCGTCTAAAAAAGCGCCCTTTCGAACTTGGTCGTTCGCGAACTACACAAGTCTACTACTTAGTCTGTGACACTGACATAAGTCAAACTACACGTGAAACTGAAACTTGTTGTGGTAAAATGATTTATTTTCCGTTACCTAATATTCTATAAATAAATGCTATAAAAATGGCCGATGAGGCAGTGTTCGACAGAAAAAAATCACATCATGCAAAACGTGCTGGCCGGAAAGCAGACAAAAAAAAGAAAAAGAATGAACTCGACCAATCTAACCTAAGTGCAAGGCAAAGAAACCCAAAAGCCTTTGCTATACAATCGGCTGTGAGAGCCGAGAGACAATTTAGGAGAAGAGAAGATGTCATCTCCAAGAAACAGCACATCCCTCAAGTAGATAAGACTCCTTTGGAGCCACCACCGATCGTAGTCGCGGTAGTCGGTCCACCTCGTGTGGGGAAGACGACACTTATAAATAATCTAATTAAAAGTTTCATAAAGACTAACGTAACAAGCACTAATGGACCTATAACAATAGTTACTTCCAAGAAACGTCGCCTTACTCTAATCGAATGCAACAATGATATAAATTCAATGATAGACATTGCGAAATGCGCTGATTTGGTTCTGTTGTTATGCGACGCTAGTTTCGGTTTCGAAATGGAGATATTTGAATTTCTAAATGTGTGTCAAGTACATGGTATGCCAAAAGTGATGGGTGTCCTCACCCATCTTGATATGATAAAGAATGCAAAAACTTTAAAAACAACCAAGAAGACATTAAAACATCGGTTTTGGACTGAAGTGTATCCTGGAGCCAAATTGTTCTATCTGTCGGGCATTGTACATGGTGAATATTTAAGAAATGAAATTAAAAACCTGTCAAGATTTATATCTGTTATGAAATTTAGGCCTTTGAGTTGGCGCACTACTCATGCCTATATCTTGGCTGATAGACTGGAAGATATAACGAGTCAAGAAACTATGAGGAAGGATCCTAAAGTAAATAGGGATGTAGTGCTGTATGGCTATGTTAGAGGAGTGCCCTTGATGAAGGAGACAACGGTGCATATTGCAGGTAAATATATAATACTGCTTGTATAGTGTACACTTATGTTCTATAATTGGCTAAGGATATGGAAGGATAGGAGAGTAAAAGAAAAGCTTACTGTAAATACTAAAGATTTTTTATTACTGAGGTGTTTATCAATAAAATTAACAATAAAAACAATATTGTTAATGCTTTAAAAATCTGTTCAAATCTGCTCACAATCAGAAATTAATATGTAATTATTGAATAACATGTTAAATGATGAAATATGTTTATAGTTTTGTTGGTGGTAGGATTCCTATGCAGGAATCCGTCTAGGTAGGTACCACCCCAGGGCCAGTTATTCTGCCGTGAAGCAGTAGTGTGCAACCATTACTGTGTTTCGGTTTGAAGGGCACTGTGAGCTAGCGTTATCACTGGGCATTTGAGACTTAAGAACTGATGTCTCAGGGTGATGGTCGCAGTGTGGTGTAACACAGAAATATTGTGGGTGACACAGCATTTGTTGTGGGCGGAATGTTGTACTTACCATCAGGTGAATGTTTTGCTCATATCGTCACGTCGTCACGTCGTGATACAATAAAAAAAAATGTAATCCTGACATTGAAATGTGTATATGAAATGTCATTACAGACTCAATGAACTGTTTGAAATTATTTGATTACTGAAACTTGTTGCTTTTGTACAGTTTTGTACTGTACCTTTACGGACTGTAGGTTAGCTCAATATATTAAAATTTTATTGAGCGGATGTTGCTTTATGTTGAATCCTTTGTTTGTTTTTTAATTGTGCAAAATTCAGTTTTTCGGTTTTGCAGTCTGGATGCATTTTGACCCGGCTACTAAATTTCAACTTTCCTCTGAACACCTAGCTTGGGTTTTGCATTCGTCGTCGTCGTCGTCGTCGTCGTTTCATACGTCCTATGAATAGTCCACTGTTGAACATAGGCCTCCCCCATAGATTGTCACAAAAGTTTGTAGCTCTCGTTTTGGGGGGATTTTGCCATAGTTGCCACGCTTGGAAGACGGGTTGGCAACCGCAGTTTATTTATTCAGATGTTCCAGCAAGATGCTGCTGCCCATCTCGTGGTTTTCATTTTCCCTCTGTCGACTTTTATGACACCCACGAAATGAAATGGGATGGTAGATTCTCTGAGGCCGCTACCACACGGTTTGGCATTAGTTCATTATTATTATTTACACTAGCTATCAGGGCCAAAACATAGTAATGTTTGCATACTACTGCTTCCCAACAAAATAATTTGCACAGCTGTGTTACTTAACTAGACGCGTCATGTGCAGGAATCCTGGCAACATATAGATATAGTCTAATATAATAATGTAGTGCCACAGTCATAGCAACTGTATATATATGTAATGAATTGCTCTATTTTAAAGCAAATGACTTTTCTATTTAAATAAAGATATAAGACCTAGGGGACTGATATTGGGTTGATTAAAAAATTCTGAAACCATTTTTTTTTCATTGTATATTATATTATTTTTATTTATTTGTCATTTACTTTTCAGGTGTAGGAGATATGAAGATAAATGAACTTTCATACTTACCAGATCCTTGCCCATTGCCGAGTAGTGGCAAAAAACGCCATCTCATAGAAAGGGAAAGACAGATTTATGCTCCGTTCTCAGGGGTTGGAGGGATTGTATATGACAAAGACGCAGTTTACATTGAACTACATGGTTCCCACTCACACAAACAGGAAGATGAAGAAACTAATGAAAAAAAGGCTCTACTAAGAAATGTTGTTGAAACTAAAGAAACAGTTGATGAACAAATGCAAGAGTCTGGTTTTAAGCTTTTTAGTGGTGGGGCGGTGATATATCCTGACATGGTAAAGGATGATGAATATCTGCAGCATGGTAAGATCAAATATGATGATTCCGATGTATCAACTTCAGAAGAAGAGGGTGAATCAGATAATGACAGTGGAATAGATCAAAGTGAAAAAGACAGTAGCATAAAAAATAATAAACTACCATGGGACAACCTTTCTGAATCTGAGGCTGAGACTGCGGATGACAATGTTATTGGTCATAAATCTGATTTAGAAAAAGATGATGAGGATTTCAGTACAAAATGGAAGGAAAAACTGGGCGAAAAAGCGACTATGGCTTATTTTGAACGACAGAAATCGTCAAAGAACATTATGAAATTAGTTTATGGAGATTTTCAAATTGGTAATAAGAGTAAAGAAGAGAATCAAAAAGAACTTGAAAGTGACAGTGAAGAGGAAGAACTTGGTGGTCTGTTCAAAAAAGTGACCAGCACACAGAAGAAGAAGCAGAAGCAAAAAGATCAGCAAGATATAGATGAGTGTTCATTTTTTTATTCGTTAAACAAACCAAAGTTAAGGGATTGGACAAGTGAAATCAATAAAAAATACCTTATAAATAGTTTTGTTACTGGCATGAGATCAGCTGATGAAGATGCATCGGAGCTTTTAAAATTGGACGATGCTAGTGATGGCGACGAAGAGCTTTATGGCGATTTTGAGGACTTGGAAACAGGAGAAAAACATAACACTGAGGAAATAGCAAAAGAAGAAACTAAAGAGGAAGGAGCGGGTACAAAACGTAAAGCTGAGTTTACGAAATCTGAGATCCTTGATAAGAAACTAAAACTTAAAGCTAAATTCGATTCAGAATACGATAATCCAGATGATCATAGAATTAAAGGTGACCATTCGTATTATGAAAGTCTTAAAGCAGAAGCACTTAAACAGTCTGAGCTTAATAAATCTGTCTTCGAGAATCTCGATAATGGTTTAAGAGTAGAAGTTGAGGGCTTTAGACCTGGATTGTATGTTAGGATGCTATTTAAGAACATGCCGTCAGAGTTTGTAACTAATTTTGATTCAAGCTATCCCATTCTCATTGGAGCACTTAATATGGCCGAACAAAATATAGGATTTGTATCATGTAAAGTTAAAAAACATAGGTGGTACAAGAAAATTCTTAAGACGAACGATCCTCTAATAATATCGTTGGGTTGGCGCCGTTTCCAAACACTTCCCATCTATTCCAAAATAGAGGATGATTTAAAATGTAGATACCTTAAATATACTCCAGAACACGTGACATGTAACATGCATTTCTATGGTCCAATCACACCACAAAATACAGGTTTCTTAGCCCTACAAACAGTTAATAATAATCCAAATGATATTAAACAATTCGGATTTAGAATAGCGGCCACGGGTAGTGTCAACGAAATAAATAAATCCACACAAATCGTTAAGAAACTAAAGTTAGTTGGTACCCCATTAAAAATATACAAAAAGACTGCTTTTATCAAAGACATGTTTACAAGCACTCTCGAGGTGGCAAAATTCGAGGGCGCTAGGGTAAAAACTGTATCGGGCATCAGAGGGCAAATAAAAAAGGCACTTAATAAGCCTGAAGGCGCATTTCGCGCCACATTTGAAGACAAAATCCTTATGAGCGATATTATTTTCTGCCGGACGTGGTTCAAAGTTGATGTCACCAAATTTTATGCTCCAGTCGTCAATTTACTATTGCCGGCCGGAAATAAAAACGCATGGCAAGGTATGAAGACAAAGGGTCAACTGAAAAGGGAGCGGAATATACAAAATGATGCCAATACTGATTCCATGTACACTAGTATCGATAGAGAACAGAAAGTGTTCAAACCTTTGGTTATACCCAAAGCTTTGCAAAAAGGTCTACCATATAGATTCAAACCTAAAGAACGAAAAACTACGTTGTCTGGCAAAGCACCTACTAATATATTTAAAGATAGAATAGCTGTTATTAAGAGTCCCCATGAACAGAAGGTTGCAAACGTCATGAAGATGCTAAAGACAAACTTCGAGCAAAAGAAAGAGAAAGAAAAAGAAGCCACGGCGGACAGATTACAGAAGCACAAAAGACAAATAGAGGAAGAAGAGTGGCGAAAATTGAAGAGGCAGAAGGAATTGAAAAAGAAGATATGCAGACATTTAAGTAAAATGTCCAGTAAAAAGAAGCCGCAAATGTGAAAGTAAATAAAAGCATAATAATTAAATAAAGTTGATTTAATTTTACGTTACTTTATTTTAGACTGATTAATATCAAAAATCTCTATTTATTAAGTGTTGGTAGATTTTACGTTCACCTAACATTTCACAGTAAATGAGTGATGCGACTCCGATCCCGGTTTTGGTACAAATATAAAATTGTTAATAATAATAAGTTGATATACCACCTGAAACCTGCATTCATGCTAATATTATAAATGAGAAAGTAACTCCTGTCCTTTTGTTACATGTTCACGGTTCAACCGCTAAACCGATCTTCACGAAATTTGTCACAAACAGCTTGCATACTGGAGACGGACGGGATATATAAAAAATCTGTTTCCATCCGGACTAAGTCGCGGGCATCAGCTAGTTGTTAATAAAAATGTAAAAAAGCCTTTTCACGGCTCAACCGAACCTATCTTGACCAAATTCGGCACATAGATTGCTTGCATCCTGGAGACGGACATGGGATATTTTTTATTCCGTAAGATGAGTTCCCACGGTATTTTTAAAAAAGCTAAATAGGATCACTGGCGGTAGGATTCCTATGCAGGAATCCGTCTAGATAGGTACCACCCCAGGGCCAGTTATTCTGCCGTGAAGCAGTAGTGTGCAAACATTACTGTGTTTCGGTTTGAAGGGCACTGAGAGCTAGCGTAATCACGGGGCATATGAGACTTAAGAACCGATGTCTCTGGGTGACGGGCGCAGTGTGGTGTCACACAGAAACGTTCTGGGTGACACAGCATTTGTTATGGGCAGACGTTTGCACTTGCCATCGGGTGAATGTTTTGCTCGTTTCGTCACTTTATGAAATATAAACTTTATAAAATAAAAAAAAATAGTTCGTTCAGCTAGTGTCTGATATAAATTGAAACATCTTGTGAGGACCGCCAAACCGCACTGAAACAACGTGGCGACTTCTAAAGTTTTATGCCTACCAATTTGGATGGTTATTAACAAATAGGGCATGCCTCATTGTATCTAATAATATTCGGGTCGACTTTTGTATTTGTCCAGTCAGGCTATTAATTTTTTTTAAGTATAAACATTAAGTACAAATGTATATGGGCTAGTGATAAAATCGACTGTCCTGTGGCGGCTCTAGAAGATTTGCCACATCATGTCGTCCCGTGGGTTTCGTTTGGCGAAATGCCATTTAAATTTTATGGTCTTCAAAACGTCTTAATGGCGGTGTGACAAATTCCAATTATACAGAATTTCCCAGACTATAACAATCACGGGCAGCGGCGTTTTAGGTGCAAATTGTACCGTTCTCCGGCAGCCAATCTGTGGCGTGGCCATTACTTCAAATCTAGGTGGGCTTATGTCAGACAGTAGACTTCACAGGCTATATAAAAAAACGCAATACTACATTCACATAAATGCGGACGTTACACGCAAACAGCACAGTAATTGTGAGCTTTTACAGTTCGGGGAAGGGTCGTAAATAAAACGAAGCGTCGTATCGTGTAAATTGTATTTACCTCTTATCATGATGCATAAGGTATGTCATCGCACATCCAATAAATGTTTTTACAAAGGTTACACAGCAGATGTGGTTACATTGGTCAAAGGAATCATTCTCAATGTGAAGAAGGTCGAGGCCGGACACCGCGGTGCCGCCGGCTCGCTACATCATCAGTGGAGGGCGGAAGCGATAACTTACACGGAAAGCTTGGAATGTTAACGCACTGTTACACGGTGCCGGGTTCACTCCCGTCACTATACGAAGCGATGCGGCGCGTACGCGAAATTATATATGTACACTCGCTATTTCACTAACGAACTATTTTACATTAACTCCTTACGTGAAGGTAACTTTAGTCTTTGGTAGCTCGAGCCACGTACCGGGACATTATACACGGGGACGTACGGAACGGACGCAGGCGGCTGCGTGCGGGGAATGCTTGCAGTGGACGCCGCTCGGGCGCAGCACGTCCCGCGCAGTGACGCGCTTGGCACTTGGCACTTGTGGAGCTCCTGCGGCTTCACACCACGCGATACTCACAAGGCGATAGCTCGACGCGATGGGGGGAGAGCGTGGGATAAATCACCCTGTCCTATTCCCCTCCATCGGTACGTCCGTATGTGATAAGCGGGAAGGTTAAAAAAAACCGGTAATTTTTTAACGTGAGCTTTGGGATCAAACGGAGACCGCACGGCGACCCGACCACGCCCCGAACCGCGCCATACAAAATGTCATTACACCGAAAAGCTTTAAACTAACAGATAACTAAACAACGATCATTCGCGTACATTCGCGCACGAAAGTCTTAATTACAGCCACGTGTGATATTCCAATGGAACGAGTGATGTTTACGAATGCTATTAACCTCGACTGACCCGACGGTAACGTCCACGTTGGTGCATGTTAACGCATGTTGCTCTAAGTACATGTCAACATGTAGTGCTGAGTAGAGCTCTCGGCTACAGTTAGCACTGCGAGTTGTGATGATCAGTAGAATATGGGCAAATTGAAATGATTTTTACCTAAGCGTTTTACAATTCTGACTAGATTTTCGTTGAAGTTATGTTATCGCAGCATTTTGTAATAATATAATTAAACTATTAAAAGCATATAAAATCCAATAAAAAAGATGTCTCCTTTAAACGGTCGTCAAGAGAGCTCTAATAGACACATTCCCCGGCACTGCAACGACAGGAAACCATCCGTGCGATGGTCCGTTTAATTTATAACCACGTTTTAAAATATGGAATTAACCTGAGGCCACGTGTTATATTCCCTAAAAATATTAATACTGTTACGTAGGCTATACAATGTTACTTAGAGACCCTATCCGAAAAAAAAACGTTAGCAGCCCACCGCGTTCACCTTCACGCTTAATAAAAATACTCGAAATGAAAACGGGAATAAAAATTGTGATCTCAGACAAACGTTACACTTTGAGCGCGTCTGAAAGGTTACAGCATTCCATTAGCGTAGTTACTCGTGTGTCGAAACGTGTCTTAATAAATAAAGATAACCTAGGTCAATAAATAGAAGGAAGCATTAAAAATAACACAATGTTCCTAGGGTCTGAACACATCCTAGCTACACACAGCTACGCCGTCGAGGCGGCCGGTAGAAACGCTACGTAGAAACAGTAATATTTACAATATATTCGCTACTGATAGATTCCACCAAATTCAAATCGGTTAGCTATACAATTATATACTTTATTTCGATAACTATTGGGCCCGCTATCGGGTTACGTACCATTGGGGCGGTCGGTGCTCTTGTGTTTTGTTTCTTATTCTGTTAAAACCATAAACAATAAACGTACGTACAATGAGACGGAACAACGTCGTGATGAGATAAATTTTAATAATTGTTAATAATAGATACTATATTATATAACACGGTAAAATATCTATAACATACGATATGTGATATAATGTCTTTTACACTGTGACATTGTTCAGTGAGTTGCATCTCGCACTTGTCTTCAGCCAACACTCGCACGTAACCCGAGGCGGACGCGACTACACACGCTTCAATACTTTGTAAACGCTTAACAAAAATATACCTAGCTACGTTTCAGTTGTTGCAATTACAATGTAATTAATAAAATAGAAGATTACAAAACAATGTCGTTAACACTGTACACGAGACTAGTATGTGTGTGCTTCCGTCTGTTTGTTAGAAACGATCCGAGGCACAGCACCGTGGACGTTGTGAGCGCGCTGCACGTCACAACTAAACATTCGAAATAAAACATTTCGCTACCACTTTTGTTCGCGACCGTACGAACACGTAACGTCAATGTCATTGTGACATTTCATCTACGAATCCATTTCTCATTGTCTCTGCGAGCTCCGTTATCTGTACACCTCGATAACGCATCAGTTTAATAGAATCGGGAACTAACAAAAGTTGATAAAGGTTACGTTCTATACACCGTGTGTATAAATTCATCTCGATACAATTGATGGACAAACGGAGAGGCATACATTTATCTACATAAAGCTATATATACACGCCTCAGCGAGGCACTTGGTAGACAGGTATCTAGTAAGTTCCAACTGGCGGCTTTGCGAACATGCGAAAACAGATGTATGTACGTATGTTCGTCTAGTCAAATGTGACAAGTGTAGTAAACGAAGTTTCGTTATGCCATTATAAACTGTTCGAGACATTAATATAAAATATTTTTATATTTATGTATCATTTTGTATATCAATTTAACAAGACAAACGGTATACCCACGCCTGAACACCCTAGAAGAGTATTATTAGCAGATGTTAAAAAACGGCATTGAATTACTGAGTACAGATTAAATTTCATTTGTCCAGTTAACAGGATCCACAATCTTAAATATTTTTTTTATGACAGCTCTGTACCTTTAAGATTGTGAATACTGGGGCTATAAAAACAGTACTAAAACTCATAGCAAATATGAACTCTCGTATAGTAAATAGTAAGGTTACAATTGGTCAAAAGACCGTTACAAGTATGAAAGAGTACAACAGTGAAGGGGGTAATTTACGAAACGATTCAAATACCGGCAACAATAAATTTTTACAGCAAAAAGTAAAACGAAGAACATAACACCTTATGCAACGGATACAAGAGTTCAATTTTGCTGAGACGTTCGAAGATCTCGGCTATAATGTGAACGAATATTTGGCATAGACTTAGCAGACCTTCATTCTGCAATCGCCACCATCGAGAAGAGTATTTAGAACGGATTCGAACATTAGCCGCGGCTGGGAGTATGAAATCTTATACAATAATTAACCAGTTAACTTATGTATGTTTACAATTATGTCTAATATGGCGACGGTTGCAAAATGAATGGTCTCATTACAACGTTTGAAAGCGCGTACCGTACTCGACATATTTCACTGTAGTCGACGACAATTGAAAACAGAAGTTTTCTTTGACTTACTCCATTGATATATCGCTTCAGGAAAAGCGTTCAAAAGAAAGCGTTTGCAAGTGACGGGGTTGCCAGATTACTGTTGCGGAAAAAATTCTCAAACGTTGGGACAATTAAAACTATTGTAATATTTACTGTCCGATCCGGCCCAGCTTCGCTCGGGTAAGATTTTGATTTTACGTATTTAATTAATAAATTGGGAAGGGAAAATAACAATATTTCATAGCATCGGTAATTTTTTTCTAGACTTTATCCACAAACGGAAACTTAATTTATGTTTCATTAATAAGGTTAATAGTAAAAGGCAACAGCATAAAGAACGTACAACATTAATGTTAATGATATGATAGAGTTCAATACATCGAGCGCGGTACCTGCCGCAGCGTAACACCTACTAGCTTTAATAGTAACAATAAATATCAGAATACATGTTTAAGTACATATTAAATCTACGTTATCGGAGCACTTCCATATTTTATACCGTTACATCAAGCGTAATATCTCTAAACTGCTTTATTAAATATACACATTTATTGAAAACTTATCGTATGTATCAACAACGCTTTATTAAAAAAATTAATCACCAATATGGCAACACTGACTCGTTTCATTCCGACATTCGCGTCACGACAGTGCTGCCACATTCCCAAAGTGATATAGTACCATAGACCGTGCCGTTCCATTACCTAGGCGCTCGAGGAGACCGAGCGTTCGGCCACGTTTGAGAGATCTTAAATGGAAATACAATGGAATCGATTGAAATGCGATCGGAATAAATACAATTTTGTACTAATTACTATTAGAAAATCTCCCAGGTCGCGTCGGCGCCTCGGTGCCCCGCCCCCCGCGGCGAGCCGGGTCACTGACCCCCTGCGAGGGGCGCGGGGGGTGCGGGGGGCGCTAGATGCGGCGGGGGGTGCGGGGGGCGCGCGCTAGTCCATGGCGTGGTGTCAGGAGGCGGAGGCGTGCG